>CXYZ01009109.1:1632031-1676344 GCA_900006705.1 Sonneratia caseolaris | reverse complement strand
GATATTAATAATTTCATATTACAGCTAACCAATAATATATTTTTGCTCTAATTTGTTTCGGTCCTTCAAATTTTTAATTTGTTTGAAATAGTATTAGAACTGAAATTATTATTATTATTATTATTATTATTATTATTATTATTATTTTACAAATAAGAATGTTGGATATTAAAATATTCTTTATTTCCTGTAGTATTTAAATAATTAATTAACTAATTAATTAATCATGGAAGGAAGTTATTTTTAATTATTTTAAGCACCAAAGATTAGCTCACCTGCCGGTGCCACCCTGCTGTCCTATGCTATTGTTGGGAAAATAATGGGATTGCCCCTTGGTCCTACCTAAAACATAAACAATTAAAGTGAGTTGGCCTTATCATCCCATGGTTCTAAGGTGATGATAGATGATCATACGACTAGAAGACAATCTAGGTGGTTACAACTTCCAGCCCCCAAAACTAGGTGATATGCCCAAGGGATACTCGGAATTTATCCGGTCTTCAAGTTCCACTGGGCACCATCACTGTAGAAATGTGGAGTGAAGATTGGGGTTGATGATGGGTACTTGTAGACCATCTTTTTCCTATCATACATACTTACCATTGGTAATTGATTTCTGGCATGTTTGGATAGGCCGCAACCAGCCGTGCGGGTGCCATTATTGGTGAGTTGATCGTTCAGTACCAACAATCAATAGGAAAACAAACTAAGCAGTATGCACAAGCAGAAAGTGAAGTGGCAACTGCTACATTATTCCAAGTTCAGTATGGACCAAATCCTGAAGTAAAGGCTTTAATCTGTTCAAGCATCAAAGATATGCAGCAAGGATAAGGAATCTATGGGACTGAAAGCATTGTGGACAAGCAAAGTCCCTTTCAGACATTCCAATGCGATCATCAATCTTCTGGGGTGTCGGAACGAATTACTGCAACACAAAGGAAAGAGCAATGTCAGGAGGCTTAGACAAGGAATCAGCTCTAGCCTACACCAGAGAGTTGGTATCGGAAGAGTTCAGAAACAAGTATTACAGAGTAAAGTGATTAATGTCAGCTACCATGTAAAATCGATAAATACATTCCGCATGGCTCATATAATGCTTTGCTGAATTATGTGTGAACATTCACATTTGAAATATATACGGGTGAAATGCCAAAACAAATCTATCCATTCAAGAGAGAAACTACATTGTACGACAAACAGAAAGTCAGATTCTTATCTAACCAGCTCCTTGAATGGTCATAACTGAAAACCTTTCCTAATGGATTATAGTTCACTTCCTAAACCTGAACATAAGTATCACTTCGAGGCAACTTGATTCAGTCCAAGCAAGCAACGTTAATCAAGTCGATAGAAAATCTAAATATGGATCACAGGAATCAAAGTAGTTTCACAGCCATATATATAGAACCAAAATCCTCCACCTTTTCAGTGTAGACCACCACTTTTCTCCTTTCACAGAGCTCACCTGGCGCCTTCTTTTTTCCTATAAGTAGAACTCAACCGAGACATGTTCAAGGGAAAGAAGTGCTAAACTTCCTCAAGCAATCCGTGTTCCACATCCTCCTCTCAAAATATTGCTATCTAGGAGTATATCAAAGCTCTAAACTCAGAAAGTTGCAACAACAATCTGCCTAGTTAGAGTTTAAATGGCAAAAGAAATTTTTACAACGTTCTAAAGACCCAAGTAGCATGCCATGGTCAGGGCAACGAATGCCACATTTCGAACAGTGGAGCAGTAACACGACATTTCAGAAATGAATCATCAAGAACAGTCATGGAGGTCAAGTCACGGATGAATCAGTCAAAACGAGGAATGCATGGACCGGTGACATGATCGGACACGGAGAGTAAATCAAATCAGGCATCGGCACAATGTCAGCGGAAAACCCGACAGTTCGACATGGATAAGGAATTGAATCAGAAGATACGGCATAATCGAAACTGTCAGAGGGTCTACAAAGAGAAAAATACCGGGCTTCTCAGGCTTCCCCTCCTTCCATGTGGCGATGGAGAAGTGGACCTTCTCGCGGGTCAGGGCCTCGGTCTTGTGCGGCTCCTTGAGGCAGTTCCTCACCAGATTCGCGCATATGTTGGAGTAGGTTATGTACGTCATCCCCGCCGCCCTCCAGAACGGCACAGCCGCATTCGACGCCATCTCTCCCTGCCTCACCCCTGCGAGTTCAATTGAAGACGACGACTAGAGAGTGGGCCTACATGGGCCGGTGGCTGACGGATAATTCACTAATGGGCCGGGCCTCTCATCAACTTGTACGGCTTAGGGGTATTCCAAACGCAATTTCCCCTTTTTCGGGTAACCGCGAGACATCGTCCGGTTGAGAAGTTACATTGTACACCGTTTACGCATCGGTTTGTCTATCGCCCGCTTAATCAATCCTATCACATTGTGTACTAATTATTCATAGACCTATCAATTTGGGCCAGCCGAACTATTTCAGGTCGTGTCAGTACAGTCTACTATCTTATTTGGCCAAAAAATCCTGGACGGAACACTAATATTTCGAGTTTCGGACCCGCTTAATCAATCCTATCAGATCATGTAATAGTTAGTTATTCATAGACCTAACAATTTGAGTCGGTCCAACTAATTCGGCCGTGTCAACATGGGCCACTATCTTATTTGGCCCGAAAATCCCGAACTAGACACTAATATTCCGAGCTTCAAGTAGTCCGGGCCAGCCTGAATCACACAAATAATTATTTTTTAAAAATAAATTATATTTTTAAAATAATTTTTTAATAATATAATTCACTTATTAATCTAAATTTTATATTAATTTAAAAATTAAATTAAAATAAATTATATATAATTAATCATTTTTTTAAATTTGTTATTATTTTATTTTTATTATATATTTTTTCATAATTTTAAATTAATACGGTCCAATATCTTAAGCAACTTAAAAATACCGATGCATACACACTTTTTTAGTTTCATGCCAAATTTTACTCCCTCTAATCATTCATCCATGTTCCCACAGTGTGACCATCCCTTTAATATCTCCATTAGATACCCACCGGAATTAATCTCCAAATTTGAGTCTCATAAATGCTGAAAATTCAACTTGGGTATACATTAGTCAGGCTACAACAGAACAATTATCATATATGGCATGGATTTTGAATTTATAAAAAAAAAAATTCATATTTAAAAAATTGAATGGATAATATGCCATACCGGGGAGACCTCCAAATATCATGTTGAAAAAAGTATGAGTAATTACTGTCGTCCTTGTCTTTTTATTTTTATTTTTTTTAATTTTATGCATGTACTACGTTGCAATAGCCATCGCACTTTCCCCCCTTACTTATACCGACGGTGTCTCTGCGCAATTCACCATTGCAGCTCAAACCCTTTCACACAGAGTCATCACAGACCTTTGAACACAGCGTGCGGAGGCCTATGGAGCCATCGGAGGAGGCCGACGAGGACGCACCGGCAATGTCGCCCGGATCTCCGCTCGGAGGAGGAAACGTGCAGGACGCTACTCCATCTACAAGTCGGGTGGCGACCGAGGAGCGGCCGTTGGACTCCGGCGCTGCTACATCTCATATCCACTCGGCTTCAAGAGCCACCAGCCCCGCTCACAACCCTCCGCATGGTCTGTCCGATATCTCTTTTCCTCCATTCTCATGTTCTCGCAGTATCTGACGCGACTGGATTTGCAGGTTTATAGGTTTTTTCTTTTTCTGATCTCCTTTTTCCCGATTGAAAAGTACATATTATAATATGGCAGAGACAACCTCTTCGAGTGATGGAACTGAAGTGCGATGGTCTTATTTACCCCAAAGTTTAACGTGTTAATTGATCAAAAATGAATGATAACAACATATCGAAGACAAATTCGCGGCAGATTCGCGGAGGAGAGAAATAGGAAGAAGGAGAAATATGTGATGATGCAGGAAGACCGAGCAACTGTATTTTACAACTCAGGAACAGGTCGATGGGAAAAGGAATGATTGTCCTTTTTTTTCTGGTCTTTTGAAAGAACATTACATAAAAATGGAGAATGGTCTGAGTTCGGGATTACTGTTGGATTCGATGCGTAGTTAAGTGGCGGGATGATTGTTAATCCGATGTTATAATTCACTCAACAGCCCGAATCTGCCTCATTTCGATCCGATTCCGTCTCCCATTATTTCCGAAACATAAAGAATTGCATGTCGAAAGCCGAATCGAGTACCTCATCTGGATGAGGGAAAGGGATTCTTTTATTTCCCCTTAAGAACCAAATAATGGAATTTTAGCCAGTCGGTCGTCGGGTCTATTGAATTCCTATTTCTTGTGACGGATTTCATCCCTTCTGGCTATGCAGTCCAGCAAGGAGCCAAGGAGGAGAACGCGCCGTGGATCATCATTGCTAACATTGGCCAGGTTACGTACTTCCTCTCACTTTCACTAATTTGATGTGTTGTATGCAGTGGCTGGAAACTGTAGGTGGGCTAATTGCTGTTCTTCAAGAGAGCTAAAAAAAAAAAGGAAATTCCATTTATAGACTTCATGAATTTACACCCATCAGCTTCAACATTGAATCCTGCACTGGTGATTAGGATGGGATCGGATAACCCGGTTCCCAGACCCGATACCTTGATTTGATTTTTCACGGGGCATTGTTGGATTCCTTCTTGTCAGGATACAATTCGGGCTGTGTCTAATACTGACTCGATCAATTAAGTGACTAAGAGTTAGCTGTAAGTCAGTCATAAGAGACGATAAGTGGAAGGGGATAACATGAAATGGAGAGTGCAATGTGCTTCTTCGTTAAGGTGGTGTTTAATTATTAATACAGTTAAGTGTTGAGTGATTAAAGTACTCTTGATCACTGACTCGTTAAGTTTTTCTCTTATTTACTACTTACTCAATTGGGTCAGCTCACAGTATTTTCTTATCAAACAAAATAACCAAGATTGAGTGCTTAAAGCTTAAAGCTTCGATTTAGCACTTAGTTAATTAGTTTGGCTTCAAACTGTTGGGATTAATGCTCTAAACCCAATCGCAACTGATGTAATTTTATTCATGAAATACAATTAAGACATTATTATTCATCATATGCTGCTATATTCTATGATGAAACCCATAAACTATGATAATGATTTTAAGGTCATGATGAGATCATGCCAGTGAGACTTAAAATCCACAAGTCTTAGTTTAAAATGTTCCTAGTTATAGGATCACTGAACAGGGGATTGGTGATCCGGAAAAACTAGTACACTTGTTACATACTCTAAGGTAGAGGGTAACTGATCTCACAGTTACTTGTGAAGAGTCACTAATGTAAAAGTGTAGGTACTCATTATGAAATGAGTTTACTGAACTGATCCACTTAAAGGATTAACCTAATGGATCTTTAAATAAATGTCAATAGGTTATTCCTTAGGTGATAGTAGGTGTAAATGATCCTTAGACTTGAGATTACCATAGCATCTTGTAAGAGTTAAGTTGTGTTTTGGTTTATTCCTTTACATAGTTCTATGAACCATGAGTAGGATATTTTGGACCCAACAAGACTCTTATGGAGATGGTGTGTAATCAATAAAGGATCGGTTACTTCTCATGGGAGGAGAGAATGTCCTATGTATTCTATTAAGTATTGACTCAGAAAAATCTCTGGCCAGAGTAGAATGAAATATCAGAAAACAGTTTCCGATATTTCATTGTTGAGTTAATTACTAGAGAATTGATATGCATATGGATAAAAATTAGGGTTTGACGTTTTATCCATACCTTAATTTATCTGGGACATTGTATAATTGAAGGATTGAATTACACGAAAACTAATCACCAAAGGGTGTTCGATTCTTTGATTGAAATCTTCACTATCCGGGTGGTCATGATATGTTGCTAGACGTTAATCTTGACTTGTGAATTTAATTGATTAAGAGTTAATCGATGATCTTATTAAAAGGTTTAATAAGATAAATTAATTCACTACCGGCTTAGTGTGGAGCCCAATGGGTCACACACAATACAAGTCATTTCTCGTAACCAAAATTTAATTGTTTAAATTTTGTGTTGGGCAGTTAATTTCTGCTAGCACGGAATTGCCCATATCGGTTACGCGCCTTATTGGATAAGGTTGTTTCGGAATTAGCTGTAAAATTAAATTTATAGAAATTTAATTATACTCTCGGTTATATACACAAGCTAAATTATCGAATGAGATTCGATTAAAATAAATACATATCTATATGTATGTATATAAGTAATACATTTCATGTAGACCAACGGTTGATATATTCTCAACAATATACTATTGGAAAAGGCATAATGTATGCCAATTGTGAAAAAGCACATCTCTTCAGTGAAGGAGGGGCGCATCTCTTCGGTGAAGGAGGGACACCTCTCTTCGATAAAAGAGGGACACCTCTCTTCAATGAAGGAGGGACACCTCTTTTCGGTAAAAGAGGTGAAAATGTTTCACCCACCAAAGGGGACAAAAAAGCCCCCTTTCATGTTCTATATATAGACAAACCAAAGGGCATCCTTGGAGAGTTAGTTTGAGAGAAAAAAATAGTGCTACCAAAAATATTGTATTCGAGAGTGATTGAAGAAGATTTGTTCTACTAAGTGCTGATTACAAGCCTTTTATTCCGAAACAAAAAGGCGACCGATTGTTGGGAACAGTTCCCAACGCTTACGAGAATAACTTGGTGTGGATACCGTGGAGGGCGTACACGTGTGCGTCTAGTCAAAGGATCGACTGTTGAAGTCATTTGTGAAGGCGCTGTGGGACATCGCCGAATTAAGGATTCAAATACAAGGATCGACTTGGAGGCTTTGTAGGTATGTATATTCTTTACTTATTTTCTCATATTTGAATTTCAAATTGCATCAAAGAGATACTGGGCTCGGGAATATAATTTAATTGAAATTGAAATGCACGCTTCCGCCGCGTATTGATTCCCAACAGAAACCACATCTGAAGTTTGACAAGCGCATGGACCTTAAGATCCGTAAATATCTCAAGGATACGATTGCTAGAATCGTTGTGCTTGGCTGCTATTACTTGCCAATCGAGCTGTTGCATCTGCAGCTGCATTTCGGACGCGGATTCCTCCGTCGTATCTTGATGTACAAGTTGAGCAAAGCTATTTTCATATCCTCTCATGAAACAACTGATGAATGTCGATTTCAGGATGTCATGAAGGCGATACTGAATCTGCTCGAGCGGAAGAATTGCCCGGGGGTCATACTTTCTGCGAATGGAGTGGTTTCCCAAGCAACAATCACTACTCAGACTCATGGAACTCTTTATCACAAGGTTAGTGTTGATGATACGTCTATATTCAGTTCAACTGATCTACTTTGGAGACGAATGAGAAGAAAATCTACGTATCTAAATTTGTTCTCGCGACCATTAGCGGGTATAACGAATCGTTGTTAACTATGTAATCGTCCGGCAACGAATTATCTGACGAGCGATTGATCTCAGCGAATATTATAGCCATTTGACAAAAGTGTTCTTCAATTGCAAGAGCAAATAAGTTTCGTACCATCTTCTTTGATTCGATATTTGCAGTGGATCCTCTTTAATCAATCTATTCAATTTTTGAACGATTCGGTCGAGATCGGCTGGCTCTGTCGATCTAGTTTAACATCTCATGAGATCTCATTGGTTTGGATGACTTCATAAACGACTTCGACAACCCGACTTCTTATTTTTTTCCAGGGGGATTACGAAATTGTCATGCTCCGGGGGCTATGCGACCCTGTCAACGGCAGCAAGGTCAAGATTACACTCGGAAAAGAGGACGCTCAGATCTTTGGCGGCATGTTGACCGGTTCCTTGATTGCAGCCACACCAGTACAGGTTTCACTCCATTCCGTCAACCACAGACCATAATCTGTAATCTTTCTTCCTCATGCTGTGATGATCTGTTAGGAAACAATTCATCCTACACTTTCCATAATTTGACAGCGTAACTAGGAATGAAAGGTTCATCTCGGGAATTTTTGCCCCCCCAAGAAAGGAAACGATCGAAATACTGTGAAATGGTTGTTCCATGTGAGCTCCCTTCGCTGTCATTGTCTTCTTCCTTTCTTACAGCTATATAGTCATCGACTACGAGTGAGGGTTTCCTTGTCCCGGAAGAAGCCAATACTGGAAAACAGACACTCTTCTTATGAATGTTGACATCCGCTGTAGGTCGTCATTCTCGGGCAAGTTCCATGTGAGCGACTGGCCCCCGGTGGAGAGTCTGATCGGCCTGCTGGCCCGGAAGAAACCAACGCAAGCTAGGCGGTCGACTTTTAATCTGGGCAATCGACTTTCTCAACGACTATCCTATCTCAAATCGATGGTGCCGACTCGATCCGGTCCGCACAGGAGACCTTGCATCCTTCAGCATGGATTTGTTGAGTTGGTTCATCCCCCCTCTTTCTTTACTAAAGAATCATGATTAACTAAATTTCAAGACATCATGCGGTACTTTGCATTTTTATTGGATATGATCGACCCGATGGATTTGATATGTACAATTTACATATAATTGACAGCCGGGGAGATGCTAGCTTGCTTTCAGGTGTGAATTCAGTATTGATTGGGATTAGCTTTTCTCAATAGGAACCCAACAAACATATGACTTAGAAAAATCTTAAAACTCATAAAAAAAGAAAAGAAAAGAAAAGAAAAGGAGGGAAGAACAAGTGAACTGAAAGGACTAAAGGAATATGCCTGTTTCTGCAATGAATCAAGAGGGGATATGCCCTACGCCATGGGCCCTTTTCGAAAAAGACAGAAAATTTGAAAGGGGATGGATGGATGGCGAGCATAGCACGACCATAAACGGCTCTGGGTCGCCGGAGAATGCCCGGTTTGAACCGTAGCTACCCAGTCTTCGACCATAAATAAGTTCTAGGTTAGCATTAATAATGCTTACAAGTGTTTAATACAGTGAAATGCAACCCACTGCAGCACTTGATCATAAAAAGGCTACGATTTGTGCTCTAAAACTTTATGTTGTTTCAATGCGTCAATTTTTCCTTTGCAACTCGCTTTGATTTATGTTAAATATGAAAGCTTTCGCGATCCGGTTTATTGGAGGGTTCAATTGGTACGGCGAACTATCACATTGTATCTTCAATTCGCAAGGTCAGTTATGGGCCATTTGATTGGGCAGCTGGACGGGGGAAATGCTTGCTTTTGAATCATTTGCCTGCTTGCGATATTCCATGTCAATCGTCGTTGCACGTAAAGCCGTCGAGAGAACCCCAAGTAGGCCCCCAAAGGGACTCGTTCGTACGTCTGTCTTCCCACAGAGCCTCTCGTGCTTACCGCTGGTCAGATCGGAAAATCATGGCAACTATTATTATTATTTTTTTAAAACAATAAACTAACATACATTCCTAAGTATCCAACATTTACTAATTTTGTTGAATTTATTGTAAACTCATAAAAAATAAGATTCGTTTTCATTTAAAGGTTTAAACTGATAGGTGCCGATATCTATTATTCTTATCGGTTCATAACTTTTTTCTTTATTTAATGGTACATGGTCCACTTTATCACGTCCCACCCTCAACAACTACTTATAAACTGGATATTTTTCTTTCGATCTCAGACGAGGGGAACAACTGGCCACGAGTCAAGCAATTTTCTTCCGTACTCGGACTTATATCAACTGACCACGAATCAGACTTCCAAACTTAGGTCGGGCAATGTGCAAACTCATTAGTTCTAATACACTATTGAATTCGTTGTGAGCTTATAAAAGATCGATTCGTTTCCACTTAAAAGTTTAAAGTGATAAATAATAGTACCCAATTTTCTTATAAGTTCATAACATTTTTTTGTTTAATCGATATGAGATCGTATATCTCGATAAATTTGATTTGAATCGAATTATTTTAATTAATGTATATTGATATTTTAATAAATATTTTATGAAAAAAATATTTGATAATATTAATAGGGGAAGCGGTGTCCGTCTTGTTGAGATATGACAGAAGAAACTTGACAGAACAGGACATATTTTTACTGAGAAAAAAACTGGTATTTTCTGTATTTATTCTAGGAAGACGTGGGAATCTTTTCTATATATATATATACATACATATAATATGTATGTTGACAGCAGCCACCTATATGTGAGTGTCAGTCTAGACCCAAGTAGACTGTTCCGTATTTTCCCTTATTACTATATATGGGTCGCGCAATTAATAATTAATTAATTAAAAAGGAAAAAAAAACTTGACATTTTGCCTTCTTTGGGTGTCCGTTTAACATTCAGCGTCTTGAAAGCGGCAACCAGTGACCGAGCTCTCCTTGCTCCCCTTCCAGCGTGTCCCTCTCCAGCACTTCCACCGCATAAGCCCAGTGGAGTGCCGGGGGAGGACCGGACTCACTCCATCGAAGGTGAAGGTGAGCAGGACTGGTAATCTGCAACACGGCTTTCGACTGCGCTTTATGACCGTCGAGAAACGATGCGATCTGCTTGCTTTGTTCTCATTTTGTGGAGAGCTGCTCGTTTTTCTTCTTTTTCCTACTGTTGAGCATGTCTCATAGTGACATTTAAGCCCCGTTTCCCTGTCACCGATGGGGTTCCCTCGGAGTGAAAGTGTCTGTGAAGTTTCGAAGTGATTGGTGAGTCCACACCACTGGTCAGGAGCAAGTGGGTACTGGCCAATGAAATGGAAGAACAAAATTTTTAAGCAGTGACAGCAACTGGGTTCATTTCATTTCAAGGAAATTTTCTTTATTTTTGGCAAATAATTGCTGCCCCCATTTGAAACCCCACAGTCTCTACTTACCATACCTAAATGTATGCTTTATAGTGCTTCAGTAAAATCCCTTTTGCATTGCACGAGCAGACAAAAGTACGGAACTTTTTTGAATAAGTTTTGATCCAAAGGATATATCACAATTACTGGGTGGTGGTTGTCTTATTGGGTTGGATGTAGGCTTTGGAGATACTGTAAGAAGGTAGAGGTAATGGAGGACAATGGGAAGTTCAGCAGAGGCAAGGTCTTCCTCAGATTCATCATCTCATTTCTCGTGTTCCTTTCGACGACTCTGGGACTCGAACTTGCGGCCCACTTGAATGGCTGGGGATATATGGATGAGTCGGCTTTGAAGAAGCACCAAACCTCAGGGACAGCAGATTTTTTCAGAGAATTTTATGAGTTTTGGTTGGGTTTTCGAGCAGAGCGCCTTGCTCCTGTAGTTCAAGCTCTATCGAGCTTCTATGTAGTTCTCTTCATAGTCCTCTCAGCAGACCGTCTTCTGCAGTGTCTTGGTTGTTTCTGGATCAAGTTAAAAAGGATAGGGCCCAAGTTTGAAGGCGACCCTTTCGAGTCGGACTATTCGAAAGGTCCTGGGCTTAATTATCCGATGGTTCTCGTCCAGATCCCAATGTGCAATGAGAAAGAGGTAAATATCCCGAAAATCCACTGCATCTTGATTCTTTGATAATCCAGTTACGTGATACCAGAACTATTGTTCAACACTGTGTCTGGCAATCTAATCCACAGGTGTATGAGCAATCTATTTCTTCAGTTTGCCGCCTCGATTGGCCAAAAGATAGGCTGCTCATTCAAGTATTGGATGACTCCGACGACGAGATGATACAATCTCTAATTGAAGGAGAGGTCTTCGACTGGAGCCAAAGAGGGGTCAACATAGTCTATCGGCATCGGTCTGTTAGAAGTGGCTACAAAGCCGGCAACCTCAAGTCGGGCATGAACTGTGACTACGTGCAGCAATATGAGTTTGCAGTGATCTTCGATGCTGACTTTAAACCAAGCCCCGACTTTCTCAAGCGAACAATTCCACACTTCAAGGTTCCTACTTAGTCCAAGCGCTTGCACCAGCTACTTTAGCTCCATTTGTCTAGCTAAAATTTCCCAGGAAAATGTTTTCACGGAGAAAAAAGGAGTTTTCTTAAGCGTCAAGTGGTCAAATTGCAGGATGATCCTAAGCTGGGCTTGGTTCAGGCAAGGTGGGCTTTCATAAATAAGGATGTGAACCTACTGACCCGACTTCAGAACATAAATATGAGCTTCCACTTTGAAGTGGAGCAGCAGGTCAATGGAGTGTTTCTCAATTTCTTTGGCTTCAATGGCACTGCTGGTGTTTGGAGAATCAGAGCCCTTGAGGAATCGGGAGGATGGCTTGAGAGGACGACTGTGGAGGATATGGACATCTCGGTCCGGGCCCATCTCAATGGTTGGAAGTTTATCTTCCTAAGTGATGTGAAGGTCCATATACTAGTTCTCCTTTTCCATTGAGGAACCGTTTTGACCTATAAGTCCATTCCAGTAGCATTCTGATTCTTCTCACAAGAAAGCGGCTTTCAACATCTTACAGCACAATCTCATAGAAAATCAACAACTTTTTCATGAAAATGATCAACCAGAGAACACTTTTCCCATTGGAGATAAGTAACTTAGAAACCGACATGGTTAATTAAAGGTGCATAGAATCTCTCGAAAGTTCAGTCATTTGTGAAATGCGAGCCCTGCAATTTCTTGTGCTTCTGTTGATCAGCGAAACTCATGTCAGTTGGAGTTTCATTAGATGACCCTTGAAATCAATTTTGGTTTTCAGGTACTGTGCGAGCTGCCCGAGTCCTATGAATCTTACAGGAAACAGCAACATCGGTGGCACTCAGGCCCAATAAATCTCTTCCGGCTGTGCCTCCCAGCTACTCAAGCCTCCAAAGTAGAATGTCTTTTGCTCTTCTTCACTATAAGAGTAACTTGAGTCATAATTAATCGAGTACTGACTGACGTTGGATGCATTTTTAATTGCAGATCCCATTCTGGAAGAAGGCCAACCTCATAATCCTATTCTTCCTTCTGCGGAAGCTCATACTCCCATTCTATTCCTTCACTTTCTCCTGCATATTCCTTCCCCTGGCAATGTTCGTCCCGGAAGCAGAAGTCCCAGTTTGGCTAATCTGTTACGTGCCATTACTGCTCGCATTCCTGAACGTGTTCCCCATTCCAAGATCCTTTCCATTCGCAGTCCCTTACCTTCTGTTCGAGAACACTATGTCCGTGACAAAATTCGGAGCTGTGGTCTCGGGCCTCTTCCAGCTCGGGAATTCATACGAGTGGGTTGTCACCAAGAAGGCTGGTTGGCAGATAGACCACGAGCAACAAGCTGCGGAAGAAAGCCAACAGAAAGCAGCAAACAAAGTCAAGGTGATCGATCAGAACGAGGAGCCCAACAAGAAAGCCAACAGGATTTACAAGAAGGAGCTTGCCATGGCTTTCGTTCTACTCGTTGCTGCAATCAGGAGCCTGCTATCAGGAAGGAGAGTGCATTTCTGTGTACTGATGTCCCAGGGAACAGCTTTCCTTGTTGTGGGTCTTGGTCTGATGGAGAGCAGGTGATCAGATCAAGGTTCGAAGGAGAGAAGAACGGGGAAGAGAACCAGTTTAAAAAAATTTTAAGGATGCAAGAGGCAAGAGCAGTGGCTTCTTCTGTCATTCATCTGTCAGGCCACACGTATTTGTTACGAGCCAATCGGGATTAGAGCAATCGCATCAAAAACAACCAAACGGCGATTTTTTTTTTCCCTATCTCTCATCTGCTTACAATTTGCATATCGACGATAGCAATCGAAAAACACCTGTGCACACAATTCCTCTCTCGAGTATCAGCCCGACAGTTTTCCGCCCATGGTCGTGCTCTCCATCTCTCGCCGCTACCAATTATTTCCATGGACGGGGAATCAGAGTAAAGGCAATGAGTTTCCTCACTTACCTTAGATCTCTTCTCCTCCCGATGCAATATGCGGGATTTGGTCCTCAGATAGCGCGGAACATGGCCTAATCGAGTCGGTTCCTAGTTTGGGCCAATTTGCCCGGCAACCGCTACACTTTTTATTTTTAAAAAAAAATAATCAAATTATTTAAAGTGAATGATTTTTCAAATTTTTTAAAATCACCTACCAAAGAAATGACGGTTGATTGTATGGTTTGATTCAGTAGAGTCTTGCAACAATTCCAAGTCGATTTTCAAACGGTTCCAAGCCGATTTAATGGAAAAACATGCTGGGTTGATTCTTGTTCAACGGATTTATTTCTCATACTAGATTCGTAACCACCCATAAGCTTAATAAGAGCAGTTATGTACCAATTTAGGGACGATTCGTGCCAATTCTAGGCCAAATCAACATCTCTATCATATTAGATGAAGTTCATTTCACAAATCATCCGTGAATTATGGACATTGCATAATAAATTTTATATATCATTGACTACATCTTTTATCATTTAAAAGTTGATTTTAATCATTTCATTAAAAAAAAATCATGACATCCTATTGCGCAGCATGCTGTGGATCATCCTCTGGTAGCAATGACGTAAGCAAACCCACCCCTCTTCCCCATATCAGTTCTCTATCTGAAGCGTCTCGGACACAGACTAGACTACGCCCACTTGAACGCAACTGGTGATGGTATCGGTTTTCAAGTTAAAGGCATTTTGTCGCGGTAGCACCTGTCAGGATTGATTTTAAAGGACCCGGACCACCGACGAAAGACGGCGATCGCCCAACCACATCAAATCAGACTCCGAGCTCCCGCATACTGACTGCAGGAGCAAATACAGTACAAATGTAAGGGAATAACACCAAGCAGCAGCTTGACAATGACCAGGTAGTCTTCCGTCGAACAAGCAGATATAAGAATGGCACTGCCAATTGTCTTAATGAACCAAAATGCCGTATACAAGCTGTATGTCATGCAGTGATGAGCACAACATGTGAGGTTCTAATCTCCAAGAAACTGGGGAAAAAATCTTTTTCCCAACAAAATTTGACTTCTCTCTTATCCACCTGAACCAGAAAACTACAACCAAGATGAACTCAGGACTACAGAAAGCTAGACCGGAGGAGACCAATACAAGTGAAGCTGAACAGTAGAAGGCTGAGGATTGCAAAGACAAGGTGGAATTTTCCGTACATCAAGCACCTCCCTTCTGCTTGAGAGTGATCTTATCCCCGAGGCTGAGAGCAATGCCTTGAGTCTTACTTCTTATCCTGATGAATCCATTGAGCTTGCCATCTAACTGTTTCTCGATGCTCACATTCACCAGTGCATCCTCGCCAAACACACTCTTCGCATAGAGGTTAGCTGCGAGGAACCCACATTCCCCTTCCAGGCCCGACCTAAGATACAAATAACAAAATAGGACAGGGGGGCACATCATTTATCTCTGCTAGCAATTATAGTCTTCAATTCCTTTTCATCCAGTATGCAGGACTATCAAGGTCCTTTTGACTTTAAGACTATGCAACTTCTTAAAATGCCCATAACAAGAATGGAGAACCACAGCGAGATACCAGCTGCCCATCCTTCACAAAGAATTGTGAATTACATGGTCGGTCATAAAAGGAATTCCCATATCTTCTTTAATTTTAAATAACAATAATCTGGCTTTTCTGAATTCTTCCATAGCTTTATTAATTTTTATAGAAGTTTAATCATAAACAAATAAAAATTAAAGACTAGAGAGCAGCTGGAAAAAAATTACAGGTTTATTTGTAGGGTTTTTGGGGGGGTGGATGGTGGTGGTGGTGGTGTGGTAGATGTAGTTTTAAAATGACTTCACAACTTAACTCTTATTACTTCAGAATTCTAAAAGTGAGACAAGCTACCTACCATCCTCATACTATAGATTAGACATTGACCAGGGCTTCGCATGAAATTCTCAATTTCATAATTGGTAATAAACAAATTCTCTTCTTTTCATTTTAGAAACATTAATTTTCAATTGAGGGTTAATCTTTCCATAGCATTCTTAATTTTTTTATAGAAGTATAATCATGAATAAGTAAAAACAAAATATATACTTATATCTTATAGAAGAAATTTAGAGGCTACTTGCTTTTAAGTAGTAGTTATAGTTTGAGATTGATTTTACAACTTAACCATCATTCCTCTTTTTTATGGTTGAACTTATATTTGTCAAGGGTATTTTTGAAAAGTGAGGAACTACTATTATAAGTGTAGAATAGAGAAATCCCCTTCTCATAAAATGTCAGATTTGGGATCACACCAGATTTGTTTAATGCAATTGTAGAACCCGAAAATATATGGCAAAGGAATAACTTACGGTGGTGTCAGGCACTTCATATTAGTCGACTTGATAATATGGTTCAAAAATTCCTTCTCGTCCTGAATCAAGGTATTAACAGCAACCTGAAAGAAATAAGATGTTAGCGCAAATGCCACAAGTTATTATAATATCATTGATAATGAAGTATTTCTTGATCACATTTCCAAGTAAAACGTGAAACCCACTGCTTGGAACAGTTGGGCATGTCTCATCTGAAATACCAGAAATTCAAAACAGGCAATGTAGAAGAAGACCTACAGATGTAAGTAAACAAATGTACCTTGTTTTCCCACTCGAACTCGGCCCACATAGTCCTGAAGGTGACATCAGCACAGGAAGCTGGAGAAATGTAGTCCATTATATCAATATGGATGTCATTAAGGACAACTACTGTCCTTTCAAGCACATTTGAAGATGTCTCATAAACAATGTTCCCGAATATGACTCCTGTTTCAGTTGAAGAGACCTTGATATTCGCCTTGATTTGCTTGCTTGACTGAGGAGCGAGAGTATAATTTTGGGGCCTCTCCACAAGTTTGAGATCGCCCATTGTTGCCAGTTCCAAACATAGATTCTGGAGTGTGTCCTTGGTTCGGTTAATGACAGTAACATCTAGCACAATGTCATAGTGATGAACAGTCACGTATGCTTCAGCATAAACTGGATCACTAAATCCAGTAAGCTGAAGTATGCGGTTTAGTCTATTTGCGTCATCTCCATCATTTGTAAACTCTCCAGTAGCTCGCTTGAGATCATCTTGAACTTGATCTTCCAATTCAAGCTGACTCATTCCCTGGAAAACATGTGAGCAGAAGCGTAAGGTAAGTCTTAATGAACAAGAGAATAAATGGAAGCCAATTAGAGAGACGTTAGCATTTGTCTGCTTGTATTTGGTTCCTAAGAGTAGGAGAGAGTGGAAGAGACAGATCTGAACTGCAAACACTGTAAGGCCATGTTTGGTACATGGAATGTAATGGAATGGAAATGAATGATAACATAATAAAATGCATTTGCATTGAGAGAAACTTGGTGTTTCTTTTTATTTGTCAAGAAAAGATTAGGGATGGTATTTAGGGAAGCATTGGGATGGAAATTCTTGAACTATTATGAAGGATTGTCCATTCTATCAAGTTGAATAACAAAGCGCATCACTAGAAAATGCAAACAACAATTTAAACAATAAATAAAGAGGTAGAATAAAAGGATAGAAAAACTCATTCCATTATGTGTACACAAAATTGAACCAAAATTGCCAAGTAGATGCTAGAGAATAAGAGTAGTGTTATTAGATTCTTAAGAAAGAGCAAGAGAGAGAGAGAGAGAGAGAGAGAGAGAGAGAGAGAATTGTACTTTAAACAATGTAATATCTAATGATGGGAATAATCAATATCAGCAGATTAAGTCGAACTGGCCGTAAGATAACATGCAACAATAAATTGTGAGAGATTCAGATTCAGGAATGTTAAGAAAGAGCGAGAGAGAGAGAATTGCACTTTAAACAATGTGATATCTAATGATGGGAATAATCAATATCAGCAAATTAAGCCGAACTGGCAGCAAGATAACATGCAACAATAAATTGTAAGAGATTCAGATTCAGGAATGTTCACAGTTAGTGAGCATTGACTAGAATGTATTCTGTCATTAAATAGGAATGAACAAAAGAAAAAAAAAAACCTGCCATACCTTCCTGCTCTTGAGGTGATAGAAGTCGATGAGATCATCTGGCTGAGCATGAGATATCTGCGCTTTTGCTTTGCGTTCCTCTGTTTCATGCAACTGTTTTTCTGCAAGCATTTTCACAAAACTCTGCCTGCAAGACTGCAGCCATATTTTCCTCCTCTCATCCCCAGTATTGCATAACAATCTTACACAGAGGATGATTCTGTCATGGGAATCATTATCAATCGGGTGAGGAAGAACTGGAGACTGGCCAAGCTGCAGCGTCGAGACCATGATCAACAAGGCCTGTATAGCCGCCTTGTTTACCTCAACTTTCAATAGCTGAACTTCTTCCAATCTCAAGACAAGCTTTGTCAATGTACAAGCCACAACTGCCCCGAGGAAAAAATCACCTGAGAGCAGAAGCGACCTCAAGTTTCCAACAGAAGAGATTGAACCCTGGACAAGAGTTGGCGTAGAGATGGCAGTTTCTAGAGCTGCACTTTGTGTGGCATAGGTCCCATCAGCAAGAATGGCAGGCCTTCTAGAAGATGCAACGGCTACAGTCATGGGCTGAGGAGTCTTTGATGCATCTTGTGCCTCACCTTCTTCCGTCGCCACTGTATAAAATGGGAGGTCCCCAAGGCAATGCTTGATAGTGGCAATCCCGCTCTCAACCTCTGAGAGAGAGAGACAGTATTCACCGATAATCCAAAGAGCACAAGAGCACACTCTTGCAGCACGAATCTGGTAAAAAGTATCCAAGAGCCTTGTTATTATTGAAACCCGTAATTTTGGGTTTGTTTCAATAATCTCCCGCAAAAAGACAACAACATCCATGGCAGAGGCAACATTGGTATCTCCTAGGAAATCCATCAAGAGATGCACCACGGTGCTAGCCACTTCAGGGAACTTAATAGCACAAGTATGGATAGCTTGAACCAGCATCTGCCGGTACTCTCCATTTTTCTCAAGCTCCCCACTCTGGGTCTTGACCACCTCCTTCTTCAACATCAAAACTACTTCATCCACATTCCTAGGAGTAATCAATTCTAGTGCAATACCAAGTGTTTTCCTCCTAATGTCAATATTGGGGCTTGAAAGTGCTCTCAGGACATCCATCACCATCTCAACTAAAATATCCCCATGCGAGCTTTTGAGTTCATTCAGCCTATCTAGAACAATGAGCTTCACATTGTTATCGCTCTGTGACAGTAAAAGTTGGCAATAAGTGCTCGCTGCTGCCCTTATTGCAGTAGGCGCTGAGGACAGAGACACAAGCGTCCCAGCACATTCATAGACGACGGCACTTGACGGTGCATTCAGCAATGAGATGATAATCTTAATATACTTCCCCTTCTCAGCCTTATTCGACCTGCACACTTTTCTAATCAATTCCAAGACCACCATCTGCAATTGCTCCCCCCAGTCATTGATTCTATCAAGATGAGTGAAAAGATAGCTCAGGGCTCGATCTTGAGCACAACTGAACAGCATAAGGAAGGCGTTCCGCTTACAAGAGTGGTCCTGCTCCTTTGTAAGAACCTTCTCGATCAGCTCCGGGGCTTGTTCCAGCAAATGCTGCCCCTCAGGGAGCTTGTAGATCGACATGACAGCGAGGACCGCATTGCGGCGGACGAATGGGTGGCGGTGCTCCAGATTGGCAACAATTGATGGGATCAGGGGCTCAATGATCTCGGTCTCGCTCAACCTGCAGAGGAACCGGAGGGCGACACCACGGATGTACTCGTTTGGATGCTGGAGATTGTTCCTCAGATTCTGGCAGATGAGGATCATCTCCGGGAGGACCTTGCCACGGGAATCGGTCTTATCGATGATCTCGAGGTAGAGGAGGAGGAGCTTCTGGATCGTATGGTCCTCACTGGGGAGGACGTACCGGATTATAGTAATGAAGAGCTGAGGGATGGTCTCGCCATTGAGGAGGAGCATGATGGCCTTCCTGAGGGCATCGATCTTGAGGGGTACGTCATTGCCCTCCAGGGCTTCCTTGATCTCGTTCGCAAGGGACGGGGCGCCCTTGTCGAAGTGGACAAGCAGGGTGCAGGACTTCTCCATTTGCTTCTGCATCTCCACGGTGGCGGTTCCAGGTGAAAACTCCCAGCTCCAGTGGACGAAATCGGAAGTGGAAGAGAAGGGCTTCGCCGAGTGGGATCCTAATTCGATTGATTGAGGGAAACTTCAGAGCTTTCGGTCTCTATCTGTTCCTCTCTGCATCTGCAATAGGAAAAGGAAATCGGGATAGACAGTGGGGATGAGAGATGTGGGAGTAGATCTGCGATTTGACTGCAAGAGGACGCAGAGCAGAGCAGAGCAGAGCAGATCAGATAGCTGAGGGAGGAGAGATGAGCAGGCACGGGTGCGGGGCATCATCCGGGTCGGGTCAATTTCGGTCTTGTCGGCCCAGCCCATTATTGTCGGCCCGACTAGAGGACATTTTTCTTTTGATCAATATTCCTGTGCATCTTCGTTATCCACCCTAGAAATCCAAGAAGAAGAACAATGTACTTAAAACCTCAACCATAGACCAAAAATTCTTGATAACAAAAATTTCCTGAATGAGATATCTTTCTATTTACAGACAAGACTAAATCACGAGCATTAGAATGGAAGGAGACAAAGGACCATTTCCTCTTCATCTTCACTGTTGTATTTACTGCAATGAATAAAGCTAATACTTATAAGATAATGCATGCCCTTTCTCCAAACCTATTGATTGGTTTAGTTGGATTCCATCTTGTATAATGCGTACATATTTCATATCATTCGAATATACCCAAGGGAGACCACCTGATACCATTCTCTATAGATGAATTTTGAGCCTATCATGAGCTTCCAGTGTTCCATAAAAAGTTCTAGAAGTTCTCATAGCCCATATTAAACCTACTGTCTTATTCAATGAGATTGGAGCTTTTGGCACGGTGGGATTCAAATTTTGATTTGGGTCAAGTGTATTTGTCATCATCTTTCTTGAGGGCTATCAGTGACAATCTTTAATATATTAGAGATTAATACATCATGAATGATAGATAAATGAAACAATTTAGTATTTCTATATCGTCTTTTAACCAAAGTTAACAGGATTTCTTTGCGTCAAATTAAGTATTTTCTTTGAATGAATTTTTTAGATCCACGAGTTAGTGCATTCCGAGCATCATAAATCATATGTTTACACTTACAGTCACTTGTCCAAGGTTGTTCAAATCTAGAAGGGTTTGGTTTGTGAGTGGCAAGTTGCCATGAACTTAATAGAATAGGGTTATGATCGGAGTTAATGGTAGGAAGATGAATTACTCCTACTCTTGGAAAGTACTGTTTCCTTGAAGTGTCTGCTAATGCTCGATCTAACCCTTGTCTAATGTGTTTGAATTACCATTGCAACTATTCTTCCATGCAAGAGTGTTATCCTTAAAAAATCTAAGCCAATGAGACATGAAGAAGGAAGAAGATTACCTAGAAAACATCTACTAGAACTACCAGCTGATTTTCTACCGATCTTTTCATGATACGATGATGATAGGACCTCATGTAGAATATCACCCATGATTAGCAGCTAAGGATCTATAAGATCATCGGCCATGTTCTGTAGCGAGGATCAAAACTCATTCATTCATATCTCTTTTGATGAGGATGGATGGCCATAAGCACAAGATAGGTACCATTTGGCAAGGAGGATTTAAGGTTCAACGCGAGCATGTAGGAGGAGTGAATGATTTTGGGCAGTAATTGATATATGTAGTTCTCAGCCCCCAAAGAGGGCAGAGTCCACCTCCTTTGTCGATCGATTCTATTGAACAAGTCCCTTGTACGTCAGTGATCCTAATGAAGCTGTTTGGTGCACGCTGCCTTAGTCTCGGATACTAATAAAATGCTTGGGTTATGCTTCTTTAGGAGATTTTTGAGCTTACAAATTGTTGAGGCGCCTCCCACGCCTCGATAATTCCATGATAAAGGACTCATAGTGGACGATTATTACTGCCTATGTAAATAATCTCTAGTGTTGTGAAAAGTGCGGTTCGAGCCGGTTCAAATAGGCCTAGAACAGTTAGATTCGGTTACGATTTGGCCCGTTTGCTTAATGAGTCAATCCGGTTACGGGTCACGGTTCAGGCAAATATGAATCAGCCCGAAATTGTTTATAAAGGGGCCGGTTAACGGTTCATGCCATTTGACCTGTGAACCGTCCATCTTTTTAATTTTTTAAAAAATTATTTTAAATGAATATTTTACAGATGAACCGACTTTTTTAAAATGCCATTGCTTTGGAATTTAATTTGGTGAATAGTATTTTGATTGGATTGGATGAACAGTACTTTGATTGAATGTCACTTATTTGTAACCATTGATTTTTTTTAACAAATTGTGGGAATTTACGACACTTGGCTAACTGAGGGCTATAGTTCACGATTCAAGCCGGTGCGGTCCGGTTTTGTAATGGTTCCGGATCAGTTCAATAGGTTAACAGTTCGTGTATGTTACAATTCAACAAGTATATATTGTTGACCCAACTCGTAACTGTCCCTTAATCCAATAAGAGAGGTTATTGGCCAAATTAGGGACATTTCGAGCCGATTTCGGGTTTGGATGGTCCGGTTCCAAACCAGCTCGCCCCATTTAACAACTCTAATCATCTCTAAGATTCCTAGGAGTACAGTAATATTTATTTCTAGAGTGAAGTAGAATTCAAGATAAATAACTAATGATTAAATATTAATATATCTTCATAATAAATGAGATTTGAGGAATTTAACCTTAAATTTAAGCTAATTTCCTTTCCATTTTTGTGAATAAAGAGTCCCAGAATTGAACATAGCCTAGTTTCGATTTTGAAAGTAATACAAATACATTCACACCATTATTCAGATTATGAGAAGTAGGTATTTTAGTAGAGTAGGTACTTTGGAAGATTGAAACATGTTTGGGTCAAAAAGAATTATCTTATTTCAATGTGTGTCATCTGATATTCAGAAATTTAATGGATTCTGACTTATTCATGTTCAAGTCTTATTGATTTCTCCAGGGTAATAATCCATCGATCGTGAACCTTTTTTTCACTCATCATATAATGTTTATATTCTGAACTACATGCTAAAGTAATAACCCATGCAATACCGTATAAGATTGAATTTTACGACCAAATACCGTAATACCAGATTCGAATGCCGCTTCACTAATAATAGGTCTGAAAGATAAGAGACATTGGGCCCTGGCCCAAACGTTTCAGCCCATGGGCCGAGGCTTTAGAGCGAAGGTATGCGGAAATTAGTTGACGGTCTAGATTCGCTACTGTGTGTACTGAAGAAATCGGAGCCGTTCGTGCTGGAAGCCCAGCGGTAGCATTGCCGGCACTACAAAACCCTAAGCTTCTATCCCGTCTCCCCACTCGCCGTCTCAGAGAAAACCCTGCGCCGCTCGTCGGAGACGTACGCCGACAACCGGAGTGTACCTAGTGAGTTATCGAACCGCTGATCCAAGGTCACTGCTATGTTGCATTCGCCCATTAGCCATCCACTTGTTCTGCTGATCCTAAAAGCTAACATTGTGGAAGTTATCTGCACGAGCATTTTCTTTTTTCCATTATTGTTGATTCGTGACTTGATGGAGGATGTTTCTGCTCTGAGCTTCCAACTTATCACTATCACTTCGTTGATGCATTTTGGTGTTTGATCGGAACTGAGAGAAAAGACTTAATCTATAAGCTCATGAATTTAATATGCGTTCGAGAAGCTTAACATTTGAAGCTTGTCTGACCTCTTATAGCCCTAGACTGCACTGATTATTCTTCTTCTTCAGCACTGATTATGGGCTCTTGAACGTTGTACTCGAAAGTCTGATAACTGGTGGAACTTGGGTGATTTTGTCACAGGGAAGAGATGGGCGGAGAAGAGGTTAAGGTAGTGGTTCCCGAGTCCGTGCTGAAGAAGAGGAAGAGGAATGAAGAGTGGGCACTGGCGAAGAAAACGGAGATTCAGGCTTGCAAGAAAGACGCCAGAGAGAAGCGGAAGGTGATCTTCAAGCAAGCGGAGAAATTTGCGGCTGAGTATGAGGCGCAGGTGTGTGGTTTCACGTTACTCTGTATTTTTTTCCCTTTTTAATTTGGGTCAAATCTTTTCATTATTCATCACTGGAAATTCTTGATTATGTACTAAAGTTGCATCTTGTGATGGTCATCAGGAAAAGGAACTGATTAGCTTGAAGCGTGAAGCAAAATTGAAGGGTGGTTTCTATGTCGAACCTGAAGCTAAGCTTTTGTTCATTATTCGGATCCGCGGGTATGTTTTTGTGCTTACTGCACTATTAGTTAAAAAATTGCTATTCTGGTTTTCATAAATCTACTCTTTGGACATGTCAGGATCAATGCAATGCATCCAAAGACTAGAAAGATCCTGCAGCTTCTGCGGCTGCGTCAGGTACATGCCAGTACTCAATTTCTTAGTCAAATGGTGTGGTAGGATACTAAGAGGGCCTGGCCTAGGTTTCCTGCGTGCTGAATTACATGCTTAGTGGTGTTAGTCTTTCTTGTATGTTGCTTCTGAGAAAGTGATCTCTAGTTTTCTGATGTTGGATGGATGGAATATTTTTAGTCATGTCAATCTTCTTAGATAGTGATGATGAGCCGTTACGACGGTTGGTTTTTTTAAGAGTCATAGAGCCCGTAGCTTTTCTAAAGGTTTCTTGGTGAGCACTGCATTTTTCTTTCTTGCGTTGCTGTCAATTTGCTTCCTTTTGTAAGAGCATAACATAATCTGTGCTTGCCCATTTTACTGGAGCAGATCTTTAATGGTGTCTTCCTAAAGGTGAACAAAGCTACAATGAATATGCTTCACAGGGTTGAACCCTATGTTACATATGGGTAAGTGTTACCTCTCGGTGGAACTGTGTAATTTCATACTTTTTAGGACTCTGTTTGGCAACATTCAGTGTCTTTCAGCTATCCCAACTTGAAGAGTGTGAGAGAGCTCATCTACAAGAGGGGATATGGAAAGCTTAACCACCAGAGGATTGCACTTACTGATAATTCAATCATCGAGCAGGTATCTCTTGCTTTCCTAGTTCTGTTTACTTAGCTCTATCATGCTTTGAGACGGTTGTTCTAGTTGTGACATGTTGAATGTGTGTCTGCAGGCTCTAGGAAAATACGGGATCATTTGCGTGGAGGGTCTCATCCATGAAATAATGACTGTTGGGCCGCATTTCAAGGAAGCAAACAACTTCCTTTGGCCATTTAAGCTCAAGGCACCGCTGGGTGGTTTGAAGAAGAAGAGAAACCACTATGTCGAGGGTGGAGATGCTGGCAACCGTGAGAACTATATCAACGAGCTTATCCGGAGAATGAACTAAAACCACCAAATCTGCTCCATTCCTTTTTCGGTGTCGGGGGTTGTATTATGTCTTGAGCTATGCTGCAAGCAGCTGAATGGATCTTTTTGAATCCGCATTAAGCTTCTGACTGTTTTAAGATGGTTTTAATGAGGTCACAGTTTTCATTGTGGTACAACAATGACTCTGAATTTTCTAATTGCATGGATCTGACAAATTGTGGCCTCTCAAGTGTCCAAGGGATATTTGGACCTGAGTCAGGAGGAGGAAATCCTGAATATTCCTACTCGAGAGACTGGTCTTTGGAAATCGATTTGCATATTCCTACTAGAACGTGGTGGAAGTCATCCTACAAATGAAGCAGCCATGGTGATTTGTTATTGCTTGGAAAAGAGGTGGTTCTGTTAAGAAAGAACCTGTAGCAACTGTGTATGTTCAAGTAAACCAACTCAACCGTACACGAGCGGCCGAATAACCTTCTCTCTGCAACAGAGGAAACCTACCGGGGAAGACAAACGAGGAGACGAACCAATCCTCTCGCGAACCGAACTAACTCTTCCAGCGCCTTAGGCCTCCACCGTCCGGCCACCAACTGAACGAGAGACACCCAGAGACAGCAACGCCTGCCTCCATATTTCCCCCGCAATAGCACAAGTACGAAAGACAAATGAAATCTCGATTCCAGAGCTACCCCGCAATAATCATGGAGCAGGGACGACAACTGGACACTCCCGTCGGCTTAACCTACCCTGCGGCCAGGTTACTCAGGAATGGCGAGGAGTGTTTTTTAAAAGTCCCTGAAATTTTACCTCCTGGTAAAAGTTCCCGCAATGTCGTGCAATGTGCTCTTGGCAATTAGTTAGGATCATCCCCACTGCTACCAGGGTGTCGCCTTATCCATCCACAGCACGTAGTGCCACAAAATGAAGTCCCAGCATATAATTTGCCAAACGTTGCCTCGCCTTAGCTTCGTCCTGTTCTTTTTCATGGAAGTTAAGTTGTGTTTCCCTTTTGTTGGGGGGTTTATTTTTGAATTGGAAGTTGGAAATCACCAGAGCCAGATATGAATATCTAGGGAAACGGATTTCATTCTCACCTGAATTTTCTTCTTCTTCTTCTTCTTCAGGAAAATTCACTTCACTTCCCCCACAAAGTCTCAGCGCCTTTAATATGTGGGATAAGCTTTAAAATATAGAAAGCAACTTTGAGGACATTTATAAGGAAGAAAATAATGCATCTCCCGAAGTGTTGCTTGCTTATAGTAGCCATTCTCCCGAGCATCACCCTGGAAGATTTTGCCCCCACCTCTAACCCAAGTAAATTAGTTCACCCACAAGGAAATAAATATGACAATTGTCAGGACAATGGTCAAAAAAGTATCCCAATTCTATGGTCACAAGTACTCTCGTGTGCAAATATTGAAAGCCGACGCTACCCTTTGATCCTTCTAAAGTACAAGAATGGGGAAATAGGTCCAATTTACACTGTGATTTGGTCAAAATTCTAATTCTCTTTTACCTGCATTTATTAGCCAGGTCTTTTCCAAACTGAGCTACTGAGCAGTCGATGAAGATCCCCAGGTTTCTGGTGGTCGCAAGAAGCTTGAATCAAACTGTTTCTTACTGAATACACTGTAAACTCCTTGAGGAACACGAATTGAATGATGAGAAGAGCCTTCTGAAATTGCAATCATTGAGACAGGTCGAGTGGATTATGGGCCTCAATATCAACATGCCTTATGCCAGGAACAAGCTCCTGAATTTCCTTCTCTAACCTATCAACTTCGCTGCCTAGAGCTGTCACCACTTCTTCTCCTGCAATTTTGTCACCATATCTCAGGTCCAGACATTATACATTGAGGTTTTGGCAAATTATGACAGATTCATTTCATTTTATCAAATCCAGAGAGCCAGTTTAATAAGAATCTTACCATAGTTCGACATAACCTTGAGGAGTGCATGCTCATCCTTCTCTTTTGCAGCTTCATGAAACTGTAAAAAGCATCAATAGCCACTTCAATGCACATTCAGGAAGATAGAGAGCATGATATTGAAGGATAATCAATTCTTCACATAGTAAGCATAAAAACCAAGTTTTTCTAACCAGCCTTTCTTTTGCTCAACCAGTCAAATCTAGAGAGATAAAGGCTTAGAACCCAGAAAGAACTGGGAGAAACAGAATAACTGCTTAGTTCACCAGCTCATAAATTCTAGGAGTAGAGGCTTTTATTTTGGATAGTATACATGCAAAGTTAAGGCTAAAAAAGCAGACAATTATCTTAAAGGTCAGCGTGGAAGCATTTTGCAGATGCATAGTTCTCGCTATCAGATCTTTCTCTCTCCAAGCTAAAAAAGATCATAATCAACATTATTTTTTTGGATATGTTTCTGGATAATTTGGAATTTAGAAGGTTTACATATTTTGCATGGGGTTAGAAAAAGGGAAAGAAGAAACTAATGTTGGTTGGGAAAGCTATTGTATCTTCTTCATATTTGAAAGGAAAACTAAATCAAAGATAAGAAAAAGGAAAATCCAATTTCACTGTACCAGATGAACTAAAATCCTTCACCTGAACATATTACCAAACATGCTGCTTTGAAAAGATGATATCAACTTGGGCTATGAAATCAAGTTCAACGCCTTAAACATAGTAGATACAAGCAATTAAACTACAGCAACATTTAATTCAAATACAGGGAATCAGCCACCCATCAGAAAACTAAAAGAATCAGTATGTACTGCCATAAAGTAACAGTCAGGAGTTGTAATCAGTATATTGTGCACTAGCCCATAGTTCCAAAAAAGAAAAAACCAGACCAGATCATTTATCATAGAGATCTATTCTGGAAAGTGGTGTAAAGATACTTAACCTGTTTTGCCCACTCGCCACGACCAGTCCTCTCCAGATAGTTTTGTACCACAACCACCCCATTAAAATCTATTCTACATCAAGCCATTATCAGACGTCAATAAAAGCAAAACATGAAAAATTGATGAAATAAACATTCATCCACCTTGTGGTAGGCAATTACAAGCCATAGGCTTGCTTCCAAGCAAAGATTATGAATGACCGTATATGATTGGTGATCAGCGCATGATTGGATTTTCACAGACCGAAATCAGAACACAAATCTTTGACATAAGACTTGCCAGAATCACTAGATCAAGAAGATAACACAATAAAAGACAGTCTAAAGAGTATGAACCATGCAGATTTATGACATATGTTGACTTGTCGAATAGGTCTCTAATAGAACTTTAAAACAGAGGACAAGTAAGTTATTAGATATGAAAGTATACCAAATAAATTAGAGATAGACATGATGATGCAATGCATAATTGTGCAAGGTTTGTGATTAAAAAATATCATATTTATATAAATGTAAGACCAGAAAGAGAGTTACCTATTTCTGCTTTGAATCTAAAAAATCCAGGTCCAATCACCTCGCTTTTGCAATCATATAGAGAATCAACAACCTACAAGATGAAAGACATATTTTGGGATAAACTCCCAAAACGCATATATTCCCAGCTTTTTTCTCATTTGGATCTTCATTAAAAATATTCGTCTTGTGCCGCCACTTAAAGGAACTCTGAAATTGAATTGTTTAGGCCACCATACCGGGTCATTTTTCAAGAAGTGAAGAACCTTTTGCATGTCATGTTCATCCATTGCTCTCCCAATCAAAGCATGCCGATTCCTCTGGATTAGAAATATGGCCACCTGTAGGAAAGAACAACCATTAGATCAATGTATCCATTAAATAAATTATATAACTATAACATGATAACACTGACAATGTGAAGCATGCATTTTCCATTTATGCAAATTCAGTGAACAGTAGATTAATTTTATCATACTTTATCTAGCACGCCCTCATTTGCAATAAACACTGTGTGCAATTAACCTGACACTTTACAAATACTACATACCATTCCAAGCAAATTTCCAACTATAATGGAACCAAGAGGATCATAAATTGCATTGCCTGTGGTGTTCACAGCAACCAATGATACCGCAGCAACGACAAGGCCAGTTACTGCAGCTCCATCCTGGACATTTACAATAGTCTAGTTATGGATAAGTACAATAATAATTGAGAGTCGTGAAGACGCATATGAGGGAGAGGCTTCCCTAATTCAGTTGTCTGACCAACAATTTTGTAAGTGCCATAAATCTATAACTGCTTAACTGTAACAAGAGGAACAATTTGCATCCATATCTTCTTTTCTCTAGACTCTAGGTCTCACAAGCACAAAAGGACCTTTTCCAAATGAAAGGAACAGGTATGTCATTGTTACCTCTGTCATCACAGCAACAGAGGTAGGATCATGACCACGCCAAACATAGTCTCTAAATTTCATGCCTTCTGCAGCTGCGCCTTTCTTCACAGCTTGTATGGCAACAAGAAGGGAAGCACCTAAAAAATAGTGATTTGGAGGGGAGAGATGAGCAAAAAA
This sequence comes from Sonneratia caseolaris, assembly GCA_900006705.1. NCBI lineage: Eukaryota > Viridiplantae > Streptophyta > Magnoliopsida > Myrtales > Lythraceae > Sonneratia > Sonneratia caseolaris. Next base: position 1,646,799 of record CXYZ01009109.1, on the reverse strand, counting down.
AGTGTGATCAAAGCATACCACTACAATCATAATCCAACAACAAAGAGGATAAAAAAAAAAAAACTAGCCGTACCTTCAATTATAAATGAACCACCAATTACTAAAGCTGCATATTGAATATTTTCTGGGACCTGAAAAGGCACATGACATAAGAATTGGAAGTTTATTTACCAATGAACAGGTTACAACTTAGGAACTGATATACCTGTGCAGCCCATAAGTTTTGAAATCCATGAACAACTGTAGCGCCAGATCCAAGGCAGAAGATACCAACAGCAGATATCAAAGACCAAACAAATCTTTCTTTAGAATAGCCATACCTGCGCACACAGATTAAAAATTCGATATGTTGCAAGAAAGGCAATAAACAAGATGCCATATAATTCAAAACAAAAAACTTACGGATGAATAGCATCCGGTGCACGTCTTGAACTGCTCAAACCATAAGCAAGAAGTGCCTACAATACGAACTGATTTAGCCTCTCTTCATCCAGTAATGATCCAGATATAGCTTCAACAAAAAAATGAGGTTGGAGAAGCTTTAAGTACAGATACCTGGTTGGCAAAGTCTGCAACTGAGTGTATAACCTCAGCCAGCATAACATGGCTAGAAGTTGCTAGCCAAACACCAAACTTAAGCGAAAAGACGAGAAAGTTGCACCAAAGTGCAGTTGTGACCGCACGCTGACTGAAACACAAAAATACTCTATGAGGTACAACTTAGAAGATTTCAACTGGATGGAGAGAATTAATGGGAGTATTGAATCCATCGATTAGCACTGCCAATGTGGAGGATAATCAGACAATTTAAAGCAAAATGCCCAGTAACATCTCAGAGCTGGGGTGAACAGGTTTTTCGCCCATCAGGAACTCATAACTTAACGATTGTATACCAATTAATTTCAATATCATTTCCTTTCCTTTATCATTTCATAATTTAACATCAAAATGCACGGAAGAAGACCTAGTAACAGCACCTGTGCCGGTCATTAATCTCAATTTTCTTGGGCTGCTTAGCTCTTGTGAAAAAATCTGCACAAGATCCATATCATCCCAAATATAAAACAAATGAAACATAACAAGCATCAACAACAGAAAACCTACCACGATAAGAAAAACGGTGATGCTGCTGCTGATGATCAGAGGCAAGCAGGTCTAATAAGATGGGCCTCCTCAAGGGACTTATCAGCAAGTAATTACGATACGTTGAGAAACTTCTAGATTCCAAGAAACAATTCTGAGGCAAGAAGACATGAGGACGGCCGTTGCAGCCGCCGAAGAAGGAAGAAGAACAATCATTGAGGATGGAAATGAAAGGGAGATTCTGGGGCAGATTCTGGGAGTGGCGCAGGCGGGAGAGGAGCAAAGTGGCGGGTGTTCTCATTGATTCTAAGATTTCATATGGGACGAAGACGGATAGAAGAAAGCTCCCCCGCCCGAGCACTACACTCCTCGGATGGGATATTCGGATTCCATCTTCTTCACAGAGTAGCGTCAGCAGACATGGCGGACGTGTAGACTTGCACAAGCCGAACAGTGGGATGTTACCTCGAATTGGGCCCACAATATTCTCGGGCCACATACATAATGGGCCAAAAATTGTTTGGGCCCAAATATTGAATGGGCCAATATAATGGGCCGAGGTATCATCTCCGACAGTCCATCACTTACTTCCCGAGTCCATCAAAACCACGTTAGATCTCCCACTTGCACGACCGAATCGAACGAGATGTAGATCAACACGGCTTTGTCGGATGAGGTCTCGACTTCATCAGCAGCCACAACAAAATCCAACCCCACTTGGCACAATGCCGTGCCCTAGATTTTGATGTTACCTTGCAAGTGTACGGGCTCTTGGCACAAGCAATGGCTAACGAATATTATTGGTTGTCAGTAGGCTATCCGCAAATAGAACCTGATTGCATCTTCCTCCGGCACAAGCCAATCTGCCTTTTGGATCCACGGCTAGACTTCTTTGATCTGTGGTCTTGTATCGACACCGGCATCCCATTTATCCGAGCCAGGGGCACCATGGTACTTTGGCAATTCATGCTCAGGGCGGCCCCACAGTCACCGCCACCGCCTCCAACTCGACAGCAACGATTTTGTACGAAGCACTGCGTATGAATAGAATAGATATCCCCATCATAAGATATAAGATCATTTTGCATTTCCAACAGATCCCTTCAAACATGCCTGAGTAGAAAAATACAAGGGCGTCCTGCGAGACTGAGTTCAAGCAGTTTGATGGGCTGCTTACCATATGATGTTTGCCATCAGACAGAGAGAATAGAAACACAACAATGGATCTGAACAGAGACCAGCAACCATTGATACTTAAAATGCCAAAAATTGCAGAGGGTTTCTGTAATCTCTGGGATCTAAAACTCTATGTTCCTAGAAGTGATATGCAGATTATTCCCACAAAATTACAGATATGGGTGCCTATTTCAGTCACCGGGTAGAACCCCTTTTTCCCTTTCAATTGTGTTGAAATTTCTGTGGAAATAACATATACATAAACCGTCCTCACCTCAAAATGAGGGCACTTTTCCACTCGAATAGTACAACATCAAATACCTCAGTCCTCTGAGGATGAAGAGCCTGCCCAGGACATAAGTCCAACCAAGAATAACTGAGAGCATTGAATCCTAGTAATCCCGGGCCGTTAACCGACCTGCCCTCCTGTTCTGGAATTGTATGACTGGCTTCTGCTGGACTTCTTGACTTCCGGGGTTTTCTCCTTCCCGACGAGTCACAATTCTCAGAGGGTGTGCTTCCGTGTTAAAGACCCACTCATCTAATGGGATGACCGTTGGCGGGGAGAATAAAAGGTACAAGTATTTTAGGGTTTCCGCAAGAAAGAAACTCTGCATCATGTTGTCCTTCACACCATTGTTCACCTGATAGAACCAGCAGTGATCAATTTCAGAGAGCATAGGCAGTTCGCTGCTACGATTGTATTTTCTTTTTTCTTTTTTGTATACAACAGTTGGGGGTATATACTGAACTAGAGTGATTTATCAGAACAAGACAGTATATTGGACCATTTAAAAAATAGGTTCTGAGTACAAGAAGGGTCAAATGCATCTACACGCTCATACAGTTCACACGAAAAATGACTGGTTCAACCTGCATTTTTGTGAACAGACCAGTGAATCAAGTTCAGGACTGCACAGATGGAGTTTGTTCATTTGCAAAGAACCAGTACATCCAAAAGCCTGGCTAAATAAGATGGTCCTTGATAACAATAGTGACATGTGATGATGCAGAGTACGGTCAAGAAAAACTTACGTCCTTAAGTCCAACGTATCCCGCCTCCACACGAGAGTTCTTCTCAAAGGCCTGAAATATATTCCAGCCCCACTCTTTGTATGTCTTATTGCCAGTTAAACGAGAGAGGTAAAAAAGCGATTCCACTGTCTCTGGTCTCAGTATATTCCAGGATGTGCCCACAGTCATGTCCTGAAAAAAATAGTGTCATCAGTATATTCATCTGAACACAAACAAAGAGCAAATGCCTTGTGCTCACGTCTTACCCCTCCAGCATGAAAGAAGTAATTTTCCCCAGCCAGTTTTGTGGGTGTGGATTGATAGAAATTATAGCATGTCCAAGCAAGCTGCTTAAAACACTCTGATTAGACATTAAAGGAGGGCAAAAAATAGACAAATCAATTAATGCACTCTTGGTTAGATTCAAACTCAGTTGCTCTTGGGGCTTTATTTCCCATCAAGGCACAATTAGTGTTCTGTAAATCTGTAAAGGACATCCAATCATCTAATCATTCTCCTTTTTTCTGTCATTTATGTGAATATAACTCACATAGTTATGATATTTAAGAGTTCAGCAAATCGCTGAAACCACAATTTGCAAGAACAGTGGCTGAAGATACCTCTTCTGCAAGTGACAGAAACTTCTGTGACTCCTCTGGACCATACCCAAATGACCCTAGAGCAATCATTCCCGGGGCAAAGCATGCCAATTCATCCATCTGAGAAGTTTACAAATGCAATAAAGATTGTAATTGAGTTATTCCCATGAAGGGATCCCAGATGCAGTGAAATACAAGTATAAAGACTGTATCTGACCTTGTCAGTTAGAGAGTTGCCATCCTTTTCACAAATGTATGCAAAGGATGAAGGCGTTGTTCTCTTTACCAAGCTCAGCAACCCTTTCATTGATCTTTCCCACATGTCCCTGCTTTCCATGTTTCCCCGAAAGCTTGAGAGTTGAGATCACATATAACTCCATAGATACTATAACCACATTCAATTTTACCAAATGAGCTGAAGTGAGAACTGTAGAAAGCCTCTGACCTATAATGCTTCACAGTTGCAGTTTTGTTTCCTTGTATCCAAACTTTCAGCAGGTATTCGTAGAAGCTGCAGGAAACAAATAAATAAATTGATCCTCCCAGTTAAAGAAAAAATAGCTACAATTTGAAAATAAAACCTTAAAGTTTTTATTTAAGCCACATTAAACCATATGCAGTCATTACCTGTCTCCCATGGCACCAAATGTTATAGTTGAATATGATTTGGATCCACTGTCAGGGTTAATGTAGATGGGTAGCAAACCATCATCAGGAAAGGTCTTGTTAATTGCCAGTATAACATTTTCCACCTGATGTATGCACAGGGTCTATTAGAATACTACTATTACAGGGGCAAAATGTAGACAGGTTCCATAAAAATGGTGCTTTAAATTTGGAACAAGCATGAAGAAACCTCTGAAATTATTTCGATATTTGACCTTGGAAATTTAATATTTTGAATCAAAATCAGAATTAGCTTTTAGCGAATGAGATGCAACATTAGACTTTGCTCAAAGGTCTCGTTAAAGCATATTGATGTGAAAAACTATTAGAAAATGACTATTGCACCAATAGATTTGGTAGGGCTATACCTTCTGTTGATACCTTGGATCTCCTGTCCTCTGAGAAAGAGCAATGAACTCGAGTTGCTCTGTGCCAGAATCAGCTAGAATACTATTACCCTGAATATACAAGACAGGTTGTTAGCATCGACATCAAAATCAGGTCAACTAATATTCAGGTTTAGTACCCTTCAGTTCTCAAGTTTCCAAGTCAAGACCCAAATCACAATCATTTATCAGATTCAGAACTAATACTCTGCCCAACAACTTCTAATGGGTGTTATTAAGTTGATTTTGTAGTTGCCGTATAATAACCCAGCACTTACTGACCATGCTGATCTCTTTCATTATTTAAACAAGAGAAAACACACCATGAGTGACCATGCATGCGCAATGAAATATAAGCACTATATTCAGAGACAAAATTGCACAGCAGCAACTATTGTGGAATGTGCATGTAGAGCATGAATCTACATAAGAAGAAATTATTATGTCTAAGAACTGCATGAAATCCTTCAGTTAAAAGACAATTACGATCAATAGAATACCGGGGCATGGAAAAGATTGGTGTTAAAACATGCAAGCAACGTAATGACACAGACATAAAGACAGCAAATGCATATCAAAGACAATTGGAGATTCTAGCTAAATCAGTAAGAAGTTTTAAGCTTACCCCAGTCCACCCAGGGTTACGTGGATTTCCTCGTGCCAAGTTAATGATATTATATGGAATACCAGATCGTGAATTCCATGCAGGTAGAAGCCTGCCAGCAATATCTTGAGCCTTTTCAAGAAAGACCTTGTCCTGGGAAAGATCATATGCACTAAGAAGTCCACCCACAACTCTGCATTCCACAAATAAATGATATGTAAGCAGAAAAATTATCATTTTTCCCCTCTTCATTCTTGCCAGAAAGGGGGAAAAACATGATTCATGATCACATTTTTTTTCTTAGTGAGCAAAAAATAATTACATAACAATAAATTAAACCTCAGAGTAACCTTATGGTTGTCTCAAAGACACTTGCATCATAGTCCTTGTTAAAATCCAATGAGTTTGCAACCCACCTGCAGCAAGCAGAACATATATACAAAGCAAATTTAAGAGAACGAGATTATTTTAAAACAAAAAATAAATAGGTAAACAGTACCATTTGTGTAAACATTATTGAAAGTATGGAGTAGCCTAAATATAAATTGGAAGAAAAGAAATAGAAAACATGGAAGAAAAAAAACTAGTAGGATTTTGCACAAGGTCAAGTGTGTCAGGAGTGGGACTCTAAAATTGTATCTAGATAAATTGATTCAGTGATAGATCCAGAAGAGGCACAATCTGATGCAATGATAGCAACCCAGCATCTTTGATTGGTGATCCTTGAAGAAAATAAACCCAAAAGAATTTAAATACAAGCTATAAGTTTATCTCAAATAAAAAATATCAACACTCTCAGCCATCCAATGTAACTCAAATAAACGTTAAAACCCGCCAATTTCAGTTGCACAAGTTGAAATACAACATTAAAAGGACAAAGCTATGCCTGTGTCTGATGAGGAGGAAATACCTGCCATGCATCATGCATGTTTAAATAAACGTGCAAAATAATGCAAAAAATAAAACCCACCAATTTCAATTTCACAAGTTGAAGTACAACATTAAAAGGGCAGAGCCATGCATGCATGTCTCTAATGAGAAGGAAATACCTATCATGCATCATGCATTTTTCACTTTTTGCACATATCAGCCAGCAAAGCATGCATCAAATGTATCTGGAAAAAAATAAAGAACTTACTCTCTAGCTTTCTGAAATTGCTCTTTAAGTCCCATAATGTACAACGTGTCTAGGGAATCTATAAGAGTTGCACCAAGACCACCGAAGCTGTTGACGCCACTCTTTGTTTGTGGCTGTTGGATTTCAGAGGAAATAAGATTCTCAGGCAAAGGGAAAAGGTTTGAACTCTAATTATAATGCTCATAATGATCATATAGGCCAGGAAATTCTGAAACTTATGACTTGTAGCCATCATCTATTTAAAGCAAACCTGATATCTGATACCTAGCAACATCCCACACAATAGAAGAGAAAAATTCATGAAAGGTTGTGCACCTGGAGTTCATCTTGGCCCCAAGCAAACTTCTCGTATGAACTCCATGCATGTATCATGGCCTCTTTCACTTTCTCCCTACGTTCCTTATCAATGGGATCCTCCATAATCTCTTTCTTCAAATTGTACATTTGATGACTCCCCTTCAGATTTTTGGAATCTTCCAACTAAATTAAGAAATCCCAATTCACACAGTGTATCAAAAATGAAAATCATTTCAGCAGGCTAACTCTGATTTGGTAATCCTGTTTTTAGCAAACATAAAATTCCTCTCTTTTCCTTTTCCTTTCACTTCACCAAAGGGCTCATCCAACGTTAAAATGGCTTCAGTGGATAGTTTCTGTAGCGTAGACTGGACAGTACAGACATAACTTGGTCCTTTCAAAAGGGACATTCCATAATTTAAGCCTCACGGTAAAACTATTAAAACCATAACAGTAAGGATGAAATCAATGTCTAGTATAACTGCAAAACAACAGAATGAAGATATTTATAGAACAGAGAAAGTAAAATAAGCACTAGAGAGTAGCAACAAGACTAAAGTCATAAGAAGAGGAAAAAGTGATTTCCGCAAAAGGGGGGCTGTGGGGGAGACAAGCAATACAAAGGGCTCTACCATGTTTCTCAGCTCCTTCATTTCTTCCAGTAATTTTGAAAGTTCAACCTGCAGAGGAAAACTAGAATCATTAAATGGAAAATTTCAAGAGAATTAAGTAAATGTGTCAAGCAAATTCCTTTTTTTAATGTATTGAGATTTCAGATTGTACTATGATGGGAGTCATCACTATGTCATCTTCATGATTGAGATTGAGAAGTTATTTCCCTAGAAGCCAGAATGGAAGAAATACTTGAGAGGTATCGGTTTCTAGTTTTTTTCCCCTGAATATGTCAGGGCTGGCATTCTGCTGGAGACCATACCTCATCTTTATCAAAGAATGGAAAGATTAATTTTTTTTTTTTTCATAATTTAGGCCATCTCAAGTGGAAATGGACCATAGCAAGAAGTAGAAAGAATCCGGCTTCACTGGTTAACCAGATCATTAGCTGCATTCAAAGATCAGGTTTTAGCTTCCCGCCCGCTCTAAGGATAATTTCTGCCGCTCGGTGAAGCAAACGAAAGCAGGAAAAGGCAACGGTAAGGTTACAGGGAGTACCTCGTGCTCCCGGACGAGAGTCTGACGATCCCAGACCACCAAGGTGGCGCAGACGAAGGCGATGAGCAGCAGAGCCAATCTCTTGGGTCTCTTCAAGTAGTAAGCCGGGTTGCAATACCTCCATCTGTTAGACGAAGACGATGACGACGATCTGGTCCGAGCCATTGCCGATTAGATCCCACCCCCACACCCCACGGGTCACTGAGCTCCACCAGCTTTCAGATCGCCGACCATCCAAGCGCCGGTGGGAGGACAGATGGAGGCCAAGCAAGCATCAGATTCGGTCAATGAATCGAGATCTTCCCGCTTCCGAGAGTGCAGTGATTCGTTCCCGCAACGCAGATAGGCCAACTAGGATGGATGGGTACGAGGACCAAGCAAGCAGAGCTACCAAATCAGAGGAAAGCCGAAGGTCGCTCGCTCGGTCCGTCCACTGCTGTGCAGAGATTTTTATCTTTTTCTCCCAAAATTCCGCCCAGAGAAGTAAGTAATCGGAACCGCAGGAGGAGTGTCGGACGGGTCATCCAGACATGACTCCTTCACCCTTGTACGGTTCCTTCCACTTTGGCACCGGTTCACTGTTCGGTTCGGTCAACCACCTCGAACCAAATTTCGGTTTCGGTTTAAAACACCGAGTCTAAGCCATATCCGTTTTACCTTAACACTATCCAACCATGTAAAGCCGGCTTTTCCATTCTAATGAACCGACTAACCACTTTTTTCATAAATAAATATGATTAATCAATAAAAAAAAAACCTCTAAAAGCCAATATGTTTAGCTTATAAAATCATTTTATTTTATTTTATCTTTATGATTATATTGAACCATCAATTAAAAACCATTTAGTTCAATCGAAACACAATTGATAAGCCCAACCATATAGAGTGATTAACTTACCAAAAACTCTTTCTACCGAAAGTTCGTACAAGAAGGGAAATTGGTTCGGATGGTTCGGCTATTGTCCACTACTCGGTTCGGTTGGCCATCGGATGCCCTTCTCTTCTGGTTTTTTTGATTGCCCGTAATCACATAATTTGTGATGTAAGAATCCACATCCCATCAAATTTGATCCAAACTCCGGGTGTAAAGATTAATTCTAATTTTGTACTATTTATGGACAACAAATATTTGGCAAATAATCGACCCATATAATGGCAATGATAAAATGCCATTCATTTAAGGATGTTACATGTTACAGAAATAGATGGGATACATGAAACTTAAATCAATTTTTTTTTTTATATTACACAGTATTTCAAGAGCAGCTGAAGTATTCTTCGATACTGGTTTCCGGTTGGTCGGATCAAGATGACACTGCAAAAGTGCAGGACTTTCCAAAGTATTGATTTTCTTAAATTATAATATTTAATCAAAAAATTTACCCCCAAATAATTAAAAAAAAAAAAGCCTCATAACAGAACCATGTCGCTCAACCAGTGTTGTAATTTTCTTCGGGTTGCTTGCCTTATAGGCCACACCATTTATTGGCGATGTAAACATGAAATAAATGAAAAAACAGTTGATCAGGTGGTGGGTGGACTCAACAACTGGGCCCCAACTTGACTTTCGAAAGAAGAAAAATCCCGAATCCATGAACAAGTCAGGCCCTATGGCAGAACAGTTCGGCCACAAGTTCGTCCACGATCATTCCGCGCCCGAGATTAATGTTATTTGTACAAGAGACTGCACAAAGAATATACAGAGAGGACTGATTTACAGCACAGATGCCCCTACCACAGAAATTGTACCTCCATGGAAAGATAAATGGAGTTAAAATGCCTGACCACAAAGGATGAATGCATGAATGAGGCTCTGAGCAGCACGGACTTGGTCCGGAGTTCCACCCACCACCACGACCCCTTCAGCAGACCCAGGCTTTGGGCCGTAAATGTCCACCTTTGCACCAGATATCTGAAGATTTTGACCAGATACAATTAACTAACTCGGGGAACCCAATTGCATTACCCTGTGTTGACGTTTGATTCAATCGAGTGGAAAGGAGGAGGAGGAAGAGGAATCTACTATACCTGCCTGATGTCGATCAGGTTGCTGTCATTTTCTCCATGTACGTGCCCTAGCAGGGCTTGAGGGACTACAACCTCAATGGATGCCCCGGGCATAACTGGGCCTTGATTGCCACTGCACCAAACACAAATTTCTAATGGTGTTCAATTGGTCATTTACAAATAAACGAGAAGGTAATCACCAAGAGGATGTTCATGTCACTCTCTCGCTACTCATATTTGAATCTACATCCATGGAACATGCTGTGTAGGCTGTCCATGCTGGTCGGATGACTTTAAGCCGGATATTTCAACGAGTGCACAATCCAAAAAGTTCATCCAATCATAAGAAAGATGATTCAACCATTTTATAGCATACCATGAAGAGCTTCATAATCATCTTGGCCTACTTTTTCATAGGGTTCACAGGGATCTTAGCTATCAGTTTGTTTCACTTTCAACAAATCGTCAATGAAGCAGAAGAGGGAAGCATTACCTTCCATGATGTCCACTTCTTGGGCCCATAGGATTACCACCACCAAAAGGCTGCCATCAAACCCACGTAAGAGCAGGTTACACTAACAAAATAAAATATTTAAATACAACTAGGAAAACAAATCCTGACATGAATAGCTTGCGAAGTTAATTCCACAGAAAAGCTTACCGGCGGGCCCCACATTCTCGGTGAAGGCGGCCTATCAAATGGAGGAGGACCATAACCTGGCCTGTCACCACCATAATTTCCGCCAGGTGGACGAGGAAATTGAGGTTGATGGTCAAGGGGCCGTGGAGGAATAGGACCATCAACTCCATGAGGGATTGAAACAGGTGGAGGTGGAGGGTAAGGCCCTGGGGAGTGAGGGTTATGTCTTGGCCTGATGTGAGGAGGTGGAATGTCAGAGAAAGGAGGCTTATATGGTGGGCCACCAAAGCCTGGGTAGTGATGTTTCAAAGATAACATGAATTCATGAATTCTGCTGGTTATATGAAACAAAGCATCCTCCACTACCTGTAAGTTACCCATAACCTGCATCATCAAAACAATACTGACGTGACTGACATAGACCTAAGAACTAGACCATTGCCGATGATTAACAGATTCAAAGCAATGGAGCTCAGTATTTGGAGGTTATGCCAACACAAGTAGCAATGAGATCCAGATAGAAAATTGAAGCATTAAATGTTACCTGCACAACTTCATCATTATAGCCACCATATCTCGGAGACTGATCTTTTGGAGAAATTCGAATGTTAGCACCAGTACCTCTTCTCATTTCATTTATTACAGAACCTCCCTTTCCCAGCAAATAACGAATCTGCGGTGAAGGTACGAGAAGCCTAGCAACAACAGGATTGCCCGGCTCAAATCCAATCTCGGCAATCCTATGATGCACACGCATAACGGCTTCCAGTGCAGGAGACATTTGCTGCTCTGGGTTCTAAAGCCAACACAGGAAGGAAGAGAATTAACGAGAAGATCTATCAATAGCATGAAATAAGAAAAAGTGATAAATATGCTCAACAAAAGTAGTACAACTGGTGTACCTCACGGGCAGATATCACAACAATCCGCTCGTCAGTTTCCGGAACAACATCAGCAATTTTGATATATGCACCAGTATCATTTTCTATGGCTCGTACTACAGAACCACCCTTCCCTATCAAACTACCAACTTTTGCTTGCTGGCACAACATCTTGAATATGACCTCCTCTTCTCCGATCATTCTTCCAGGACCATGAGAATAACTTCTCTTGTGATAATCAGTATGATACCGCCCTGATGGATGACCCCGATGAGGGAGAGGGTCTTCCAGGGGGGGCACTGTCTCTGCTGAACTATGCATTCCACCAGAAGGTGCAGAAGAGCTGCAATGTGCGGGATCTGGCCCAGGATTCTCATGAAGAAATATCGAGATGGATAGCAGTGCTTGCTTCACAACCGAGCCGATTCCTGTTATCTGCATATCAAATCAACCACTATTAAAAGCTTAAGGAGACAGTTACCTTCATCCACTACAAGAGGACTTGGAAATCAGCCATCCATGGACAATCTACCAGCGCAACCAAAATAGCAACAAATTCAAAAATCTGTTATCCCCGTTTATGAGTTCACTCAATACTTCATCTAAAACTTGAGAACTTAACCAAAGAAGCAACGAAATGCTGACAGATGCTGTTTATACACTTCCAATCATACAATAGACAAAGCATGAGCCAAGCTCGAAACGGATGCTTGCATACAAATCCAAATTTGGTAATCGGCAAACCTCTGGTTTTTCAATTGCAGAGGATTAAGAGCGTAAAAAATCAACCTTTCTAAGCTCAAACAGAATAAGTGGTAAAGAAGAAGGATTCCCTAGAGATACCTCGATTAATTCATCATCAGGAGAAGCGCACGGTGGAATCTGGTCCCTGGGGACCAATCTTATGGAGACCTGGTTCTCTTGTCCAATCTTCTCCAGTAACCTACCTTCTCTCCCTGCAACAGAACCCAACTGATTACTCCCAACCAGCAGCCGGCATACCACCGTCCTCTCGGCATTTCCGTGCTGATCGCCAACCAGAGAAGTTCCTTTCTCAGAGTCCTCAGCCACTCCTATAAAGCTCTCAAACACCCGCACCAGAGCCTGTTGAGCTGAAGTCCTCTCGGACTGCAGTCCAGTGCTGGTGCTCGAGCTCGGAAGCGGACGAGAATTAGAGTCGGCGTTGGTCTCCTCCTTGGTCTGGGCGGCGGGTGCAGAGTGCGAGCATACGAGGACTACACGCTCGTCGCAGCTGGCACTCAAGGTGGGGTCGTCAAGGATTCGTATTTTGGCGCCGGGAACGTCGACCAGAGCATTGGCAGTCTTCGATGCCGGGCAGAGGATTCTGAATGAGGCTTCAGCGGGTTTACTGGTAGCGGAGGCGGCTGCCTGCTCAGAGGAAGTAGGAGCTGCAGGGCCCGGTGGTAGTGGAGGTGGCGGGTCCGGCGGCGATGGGCCGACGGGGGCGGAGTAAGCCTCCATCAGCAGTGGCAGTGTGCTCCAGAGGACGCTAACTTAGTGACGAGGGAATTAGGGATTCGGATTGCTACGTCTTTGACTCCTGGTTTCTGTTGGGCCAAAGTGGCTTCGAATTGGGCTGAGCCCTCTTTTCTCATAGTTGTGAATTTCCAGGGCTCATAAGATCCATACTCGAGTCCATTCTCGAGAAATAGTATCTCTCGTATTTGTAAAATAAATCATAAAATGTCACAGAGTTTCAACTTTTAAGTAAGTACAAACAAATGTAAATTTTGTATAATATCAGAATGGATTATCGTGCTCGACAGTAATTTTAATATCGAAACTTTGTGGTCATTTATTGGTAAATTGAGATACAAAAAAGAAACTAATTCCAAAATCGCCGCATTAAAGTTGATAAATTTCTATAGCAGTACAAATAAGTTGAGATGATTGAGTGCTTTTTTTTTTTTAAGTAAGCCTTCAAACGAGTGTGTGGACAGTTCCATTCATTTCAATTTTATTTATTTCTTTTATTTTTCTCATTACCTCTAATGATCCTCTGCACCATGTGGTGGCAGTCTCTGCTTGCCCACATGATCCGTGAACGAGAAGGAAGGAGAGCAATCATAAGAAATAAAAATCCGGACGGCCACACAGGTGGCCAGGAAAGAGAGAGACACGACAATCGGCGTGACAACATTGTATGTGGTTTAAATCTAATGCTTGATGTGACCCCAATAAAAATGGCATCTATTATATATGAGTAAGTTATCTTTTACGTAGAGGATTGAAGAGCCTAATGATCGGAAATAGGATGACGAACCATTACGAGGTTGTAACAAAATCCCAATCCTCATTATTGTCATGCCTTTATTGCAAGGAAAATCGGAGAGCTTGTGGATGAGAGACGGTGGAATTCCAGATCGCAACCCGATGCGATGCCAATGGTTGGTTCACGTGGGAAGAGTGGATTCTTATTTATTACGTTGCGTGCCACTTCAATGCATCGCCGTAGATACTTACTTCCACCGCCGAAAGTAAATCGGACGTAATCGGTTCGGTCGGCGTCGGCAACCCACCCTCTTGGCCGCTTTACGGAGCTGGCAGGAACAGGACGGCGTCAGCGAGTGACGCGTGTCGGAACACGAGCGGTCATGGCGGGAGGATGACTCGCGTGGCTTGGGCTACTCATGGTTTGATCTGGTTTAAAAGGTCATTTTGAGTCAAAATTAGACAGTCCAATTTGGTTTATCCAGAAATATTAACTTCGATTAGCATGCAGCGTAGCTCAGTACACACATAGCTTATTCTTGCCATTGTGTTGTTATGTAATACAAATATAATTTAATTTTACCTAGGAAATCCACAAACTATCCATTTTAGTTTAAGGAAGCTATTATTTATTATTATTATTATTATTATTATATTAAAAATTATCATTTACAAAAATCGATTCGATTTTTTAAATTTGTGGTACTGGGTGTGTCGCGAAGCATATAAAGACAATTTTGCCCCTACTAAGTCTACAGTGATTACGACCTTGGAGTCAGGAGATAAAGAATTCGGAGGTTGTGGTGGTGGTTGTGAGGTGGGTCCCGCGGTTGTCAGATACTGTACAAGATATTTTCTGGCAAAGCACCGAACCC
>CXYZ01009109.1:1562056-1631788 GCA_900006705.1 Sonneratia caseolaris | reverse complement strand
CCCCCCCAAAAAAAAAACCTGAAACAGAAAGATACTTCGCTCGAAACGGTCCACATCTCAGCCACAACTTCCTTTTAATCCTCACCACGCAATTTTCTCTCCACTTCGCACGGTGACATCACACCCACGGCCACCATCCGAAAAATGCCCTCGATGGCCACCTCCCTCGAATTTACCTCATCCAATTTGAGTTCATCACGTTCCCGGACATTAACGCCACCGTCATCGTTGATGCTCGTCGGCGGTCTAGAGCTTGATGTCGAGCTGCCACCGCGGCTGCATCCCGTGGTGTTGAGGGAGCTTTGAGAGCGGAGGATAGTGATATTAACATCGATAATAATAATAATGATATATCATACATATCATGTCCTATCTCAAATGTATAATTTCGATTGTGGTATTTCACTCTCAAAATTTTTTATTACAAATCGATCAACCTCTAAAAGGTTATCTAATTCTAAATTAAGGGGATTAAGAAGAAATGAATTATTAAAAATGATTTAAAAATTTATTAAAATAGTAAAAATAAAATTAACCATCTATTAATATTTTTAAAGTAGGAATCCACTATTTAATTTATCCTACGTTTCAAATTCCATGGAATTGTGGCTGCACGATTCGTGGTTGTCGGTGTTTGAATCCTCGACGGCTCTGTACTCATCGCCAGCGCGGATCCCAACTTCGCGGCTGAATGAGGAACTTCAGTGTGAGGCTGGCTCGGGGCCCTGGAAGTAATAACCACACGAACGGAGGACGAACTAGCAAAATAACAAGCCCGAAGTGTCGTTCGAGAATAACGAGGTTTACGTGGACACCGGGGTGGCGTCAACAAACAAACTTCCCCCTGCCTCCCCCTTTTTTTTCAAAGAAAATTATTGTATTATAATAATAATAAAATCCCCCGCCCATCTTGCCTCTCATCACCACAAACTTATCTTTTTATTTTCATTTTCTTAACATATTTATTGATTATAGTGGTCATCCAATAATTTTTTCTTAAAATTTATTATTTTGTCCTTCTCCATAATAAGATTTCAAATTTAAAATTTATTTATACAAATTTTATAATAAAAATTTTTATTTTTAATAATTATTTGGACTATGAATCCAGATTAATAAGAGCATATTTATAATTCGGATAAAAAGACTAAGTTGCCCCCACCCAACCCGACGCCCCACGTTTCAATATTTCGATTTTGGACCTCACATTTTTCACCACACTCGCCACCCACCGCCTCATTTCTCCCCTGCTTTTTCTCTCTCTCGTACATCCCCACCATACTTTCTCTCTCTAAATCTCTTTCTCTAAAACCATCCACTCCCTCTCGTTCCATAAAATCTCTTGGCCTCTCTGACACGCCTTCTCTCTCTCATCTCTCTCTCTCTCTCTCTCTCTCTCTCTCTCGCGTGTACCCTCTCGTTTACCAGAGCCGGTCGACTGAATTCATCCCAGACATGGAGAGCAGAGTCTGTGAGCTCTGCGGAGGCGATGCCTCCCTTTACTGCGATTCCGACTCCGCCTTCCTGTGCTTTCGCTGTGACGCCGAAGTCCACGGCGCCAACTTCCTCGTCGCCCGCCACATCCGCCACTCCGTCTGCTCCTCCTGTGGGTCCCTCGCCGATAACCGCTTCTCCGGCGCCCGGATCACCCCTCATCCGGCCTGCTGCCGATCCTGCTCAGGTGAACGCCCGTGTCCGGGAGCGGGGGGCTCCGACTCACTTTCGTCGGGGTCGGACTGTATTTCGTCAACGGGATCCGCTGCCGGAGTTGCGTCGATGAAGATCCGTCGATGCAGCAGTAAGCGCGAGCTGCTCGCGAGATTCTCTTCCTCGAGCTCCCTGACGGAAATCTCAGGGAAGGACTCGGCGAGAGTCCCGTCCGGGGAGATTGGCTCCTCAACGAGGATCGACAGAGGAAGGAATCGATCCACAGGATTATCGCAGGCGGTGTCGCGCTTAGACGCGAGGACGGAGGCCATCTTGGGGATTTGGCGGCAGAGGATGGGGCTGACAGGCAGCTCGGTCGTCGACTGGGCCGCCCGGGCCTTGGGCTCCTGCGATGGCGAAATGACGGCCCTACCGCGGAGGATCCTGCTGGCGGCGTCGTTTTGGCTCGGGATGAGGATGTGCAGGGGAACGAGAAATGCCACGTGGCAGTTGCAGATCAGGAGGCTGGAGGGTGTATCCGGCGTGCCTGCGAAGCTGATAATGGCCGCGGCTGCCAAGCTCGCGCGTACGATCGGTGTCAGGCGAGCGGGCCGTCGCCCTGAAGAGGGCTGCGATGAGTGCTCCGTGTGATGATCTTAACTTTGTCGAGCTTAAATTTTGTGGACATATTAATCCCCATATATATATATACATAAAAACCTATATGATGTTGTTGTAAAGATCTTAGGCTCGTGCTCTGTAACCTATCTGAATTTTGCCCGATCGGAGGCGTAGTTAACATTTGATTGGCAGCTGTGGTGTGGGCGGTGGAATTACTGGTTATCGGGTCGGGTTTAATATATATTATTATGAGTGATGTTCCGAGGTCACATTTTATGCGCACATTTCTCGATACTCAAAACGATTCGTTTTGCCATTTTGCTTTGCACAGTATCCTAGACGCTGAAATTGGGATATGGAGTAGTGGGAAGGGGAGTTCGTGGTTCAGAGAGAGAGGCGTCTCGTTCATCCTTTATGACGTCGTCATAAATCCAAAATCTCCACAGGTATGAGAAAACTGAACCGCAACATATGATAAATCTATAAAGATAAGATCGTGGAGAAATTAAAGGGGCTCCTAACATCCAATGAGAAGGTAGATCCAACAGGGTCCGAGTGATTGAAATCCGAGGCCGCGGAGTTCTGTGCGATGCTCGAACGTCTGGCTCTGAAGGGAATCAATCAAGTTGGCGACAATTTGATATATGATTAGTTGAATAAGAACAGTGGATTAATTTGGACCGTGAATTTCCCCCAGGTACGATTATTAAATTCCATCGAGTGATTGAGATTTGCCATGGGTGATGTACGATTATTCTGTCCAACGTCATCAGCTATAGAGCCACCAAAATTTGGCACACTCTGAACTGAGTATGGCATGAAAACGGCCGAGTTTACAGGTTTGCTGAGATATTATATTAAAAAATTAAAATTTTTGATTAATATATGTAAATAATTATTTTTAGATTGATAAGTAAATTATATTATAAAAAATTACTTTAAAATATACATTTATTTAAATTTGAGCCGAATCGATACTACCTAAAGCACGAAATATCCATGTCTGTGCTGGAATTTTTTGGAATGTCTGAGATTATGAGCCGTGCCAGTACGGTCTGAATACGTCAAGCCAGCCCAATAGATAGGTCCAACCAGCTTGCGCTCCTCCAAAAATAGAGATTGGCCGCTTAAAGAGCTTGACCTCGCGGGGCCAGTTGGGGGATCTCGTCCCTCCGTCGCAATTTCAGTAGCTCCGACTTCGTTGCCGACCATTTTTTCATACTCATCGGCAATCCTTCTTACTTCCCATCTTTCGTGCTTGCCGTGTTCTCCCCCTTTCGTACGACCAGAGCGGGTGGAGGGTTAGATGGGATCGCCGCTTCCGGCTTAACTTCCCTTTCCCCTGTACGATTTAAGATTCAACTCAAGGAAAGCACCCTCGTGCACCGGCTCGAAGCCGGCACGGCACGTCCAACAAAAGATTGCATCTTTGGGAATTATCTAGATATATTATTATCCCACATTAGAAAGAATTGAAGTGCATATGTGGATTTATAAATAATAAAAAAATCACCGCCTGTCATATTATTTTTTCGGGTGAAAACGAGTTTAAACTCTTACGAATCCACAAACGAATTCAATATTGTATTAGAAATAGTCAGTTTACACCTTGCATGACTCGAGTCCAGAAGGAAAAATGTCAAGCTCGTGATCGATTGATATGAAGTCTGAGTTCAAAATAAAGAATTATCTGACTTATCACCGATTATCATTTAAATACCGAACTCATAAATAATTATTAAGAGTGCGTATTTATTGACATATTATAAATAAAGTGGATCATATTAAATATAATACACTCAATAAACTTTATAATCTTCTTCATTTTTCAATTATTATTCATAATTTTCTCTCCCATGATTTTTTTAAGCAATGAAGCCTATATAAAATTGAAATACCTCCATAACAATATCCATTTTTTTATCATTTTAACCCATTTTTATTTTTTCTGGTGTAATACTAATTCTACAAATTATTAATATTTGATATTGAAAATATCTGATGTATATAGCACGTGACATTAACTAGTATAACTTTAAATAAATATTTTAAAGTTATTATATTTACATGATATTAACGTGTTTTTCTTTTTATATACCAGTTTCAATTCTAAAGGATCCCCAATAAAGGAAAGGACGTGGGTAACCCATCAAGTTCATGTTAGACACGTCACTTGATAGTACTCATCATGTCACGTGTGTGTGTGTGTGTGTGTATGTATATCAGTCACCCAAAAGTGAAAGAATAAAGTGCACGTGATTGTCAACTAGTGTTTCCTCCGGTCAAGAAAATATTAAAAATATGATTCAGAATATATAAAATATAGGGCTAGATAAAATAATAAAAATAAAAATAAAAATAGAAATAGAAATAGAGTGTTAGATGCATTGAATTCTTCCCCAACCTATCCTTGATCTTTGTTTTTTGAACATTTGGTCCTCAACTAGTGCATATAGTCGGATTAGTCCCTTTCGTTCTTCTTCTTTTTTCTTTTGATATAAGTAGGGTTGCATTTGTCCTCAACATGAATATTACACGACTTTTTTTTCCTCAAAATACATAAGAAGAAGAAAAAAAAGAGAAGGAAAAAAACCAAAGGGAAAAGCGTAAAACCATAGTTTTTAAAACTAAACCGGGTTAGAAATCGGCGTAGGCACGAGTTTATGGATTGGATCAGGGTTTAATAGGTTAAACCGTATGTTTAATAAATAATATTAATAATAAATTTATATAATATCATAATTTGAATATGATTTATATCATTAATATAACAATTATGTTTAATATAAAATATAAATATAAATATAGTAAAATAAAATATGTACATTATAATATATTTTTATTTTTTTTAAGTTTAAATCAATCAGTTTTCTCATCGATTCAATTAGGTTCATTGGTCGGACTGGGAATTGGCCGGTTCAATAAGAGTTTTTCTCTTTGAATGTGTAATTTGATTTTTTTAGGAACCGGACCGGGTGAGTGGCCAGTTCCCAGTCAAATTGGCCGGCCTGGTTCGGTTTTTAAAACTATGCGTAAAACTCAATACATTATAATTGATTTACATTCGAATTTCGTCGGGATCTCAATTAATTTCATCGCTTTATAGAGCTTACTGTCAAGATCTTAATTTAAAAAAAAAAGATGTCAAACCAAGTTGTTATTTATTCTCATTTGAGGAGAAGAATTTGGTTGTTTAGTAGAATTGATAACAAATTCCATGGTTTATCAGCTATCTTAAATAGGAAAAAAATAATGCTTCTTTCACGGAATGAATGAGATATTAATATGCTTTCCAGACTCATGAACGTCGTCGTATACAAGTCCATTCGCGGTCGGTGAATAAAATTGCGTTCAACGTGTGGGGAGGGATGGCATTCTCATAATCTCAATATTGTATCTACCGATGTTCATGGAATATACCCTCTCTTTTCTTTTCTTTTTTTCTAATTTCTTAGAATTTTAGTATGAGTGTACTCCTCTGGCTACCCAAATACTCAGATGGCTGTCGAAGTATTTATTATAGGTGAGCGCGTACATAGGCAGGCGCACATGTCATCATTATAGGTCAACCCAGACTTGGTCTCTAATACCCGTGATAGAGGGCGGAGGGAGGACCATTTTCATTCCATCATGATACTTGTATTTAAGTACATCTTAATTATATCATTATTTGAGAGTTTAGACATAGTTATAAATATAGAATTATGAAAAGAGTTAAGTATGCTCCTTATGAGAGATTGGAGATACTTGACTTAATGTGATTCGAAATTAGTATACGACACTCAAGACAATTATTTTACAAAGGGTTGACGCCTTTATGGTGGCTCTAACGAGTTTCTAGTGTAGAGCTCTCCGTCTCTTCGTGTGCTCGGCGGTCGCATAGCACATTTGCTTATATGAATCTTTCTTTAATAGATGTGAGCAACGTAGTGTCGAGTTGATTCCCAAAGTGTAAGTGGGAGATGTAAGAAATTAGATCCACCATGAGGAATCCAACCGAAACCAACCCGGTATTCAAACGGATTTGTAACTCTCCCATAATGTACCAATTAATTACAGTTAATTGGTAACGGTTACGGTGCATTAATGAGCTAATATTGCCGTTGAATGGCTAAAGAATAAAGCAAGTCTTTCAGCCTCCATTAACTCAGTGGAATTGGCTGAGCAATTGAGAGAGATTGGAGAGAGGAGAAATGGAGTTCCGTCTCGTATGTGGCTCCTATTAGAGAACGACGGAGAAGGTATTTAATGCTGTGGATCGAGGTTGGTTCATACTCAAATAAGTAACGAGAATCCGCTGCCAGCTTGCGTGTTTCTGCAAGTGTATGTGATTTAATCCCGTACTACGATATTGATTTATCAATTTATTTCCTCGAGGTGTTTTTAAAATTCCTCTTGAATTTTACGATATATGAATGGAATTGATATGCATTAAGTATATGTTTAGAATCCCAACAACCCCTCTCTTATTCGAGTGTTATAAATGACGAACGCAGGAGCTAGCATGGGTTAAGCATGAATTTGTTTAATTCTTAGTGGATTTCTGGATACGAGATGGAACCGAACCAGAAGGGGGAAAAAAGAAGAAGAAGAAGAAGAAGAAGAAGATAGAATTATGTGTAGCTCAAGGTTAGGAATGTCTGGTGTGTGAGGGCACAAGAGCCCAAATTGCATTCTTTTCTGGGGGGGATTTGGGTGTTGGGCCTTTTTCCCACTACTCTCTCTTTAAGCCCAATCGCTGTGTTCCACCGGATTATAGTATTTATCTACCGTTAGTAATTCGTGTCGTATTTAAACGGCCGTCTAAAAAAAAGAATCATTAACTCGTAAACTTGTCAATTATGTATGCATGCAATTAACATGTTTAATACGATAATAATAAAAATTTGACCAAGATATTGACCGTATAACTATAATAATAATGTGATTATCATAATAAAATATAGTAAATGAGACTTTATCACCTAATTAAACAAGTTAACTAGGCTAACACATTCAATGCCTATTTAAATGCGTTTAATAAGGTAGAATTAATCTCTCTTTTTTTTATCGAATTGCATGGTCCACAATGGCTCAATTCGAACTCGTCCGATTTCGTGTCGTAAAAAAAAAAAAAAAGCCGGCCCTAAGTCTCTTATGAAGCTTCCCAGCCCGATTTCTCTCCCCGGTTTCGAGCACGCATTGGTAGGCCATCAAATTCTCAGCAATTCTACCGATGGATGGATGCATGGAACCCGACCTGAAGTTGCAATGTGTAATATGCAATAATTAGATTAAAAAAATGAATAAATGAAAAGTAATTTTCCAGCGACTATTTCTATAATATGCGTTTGACGTGATTGACTTTAATTGAAAAAAGTCAAAATTTACCTCACGTAATTTGTGAAAAAATCATTAATAATAATAATAATAATATTATTATACCTGAATGAATGGATAATCGTAATTTTATTTCTACCTGCGCGTAATTCCCAATAGAAATTCTGACTACACAGAGAGGCGTCCCACTAAAAATCTTTACAAAACCCTCCCCATTCTCCGACCGTGAGAATCTCTCTCTCTCTCTCTCTCTCTCTCACTCTCTGGTGTCTATGGAGGCGCTGTCCGGTACGCTACTTGCGTCCAGGGTCCCTAACGCAGGTCACGCCCCAGCAAGCAACTTAGTCGCTCCATCCTCAGACTGGCGGATTGCTGCTCTCCATGTACCCGGTGGCCGAAATTTACGGGGAATTCGAGCTCGCGCCGCCGCCCCTGTTTCAGGCGAAGGCGGGGAGGAGACGCTGTCGGAGGGCGAGCGACATCTGATCTCCGGAGACGTTGCCCCCTCCTCCGAGGTAGTCTCGCTCTTCTCAATCGTCACCATTTTTCCCTCTTCTATCTGTGCACCAGCCAAAGTTTCATGACTGGAGTCCCTGCTCCATCGTTTTGATTGGTTACTGCCTCAGAAGCAACTGGTGTCATGCGATCTTGGGATTGTGTCGATATACTCTTTGATGCTGCTACGTTCCCACTGGGAAAATTGGAATCCTTTTCAGTTTATAGGGTCTCTTTGTTGAATGGCGGGTGTAGATTGCTATCGGTTGTGATTGGGTCATCTCTGGTTGTGAAGGGTGATTTAGAGCAGAGTCGAAGTATCGAGACCGATGTGGATGAAACATTAAAGATGGAGAAGCCGCTGTCCGTACCCCATGGAAGTGGAACGAGAGCAGGCCTCTTCAGAACACCGATTTCTGGTGGAGTCCAGAGTGCAACCTCGGCTCATGGATTACCCCGACCTGCACTTGCAGTTCGGAATCTGATGGAGCAGGTAAAGCCCCGCTGTCTTTCTTCCCCAGATAACTTCAAGACCCTCTTGGCATCGTTTAATAAACATGCCTACTTGATGTCTGATCGATCTTTGTATAAATTTCGTTGTAATTCAAGGCTAGGTTTGCTCATCTGTGCACAGTAATGTCTCGAATGCACCATCGACGAGAAGGATATCCATTTGGTTCGCTGGTCGATTTTGCTCCTGATGCCATGGGACGTAAGTCACTGAGAACCTTATAATATTTTGTAATTAGAGGAATTGTCAGGGATGGATTTATGGTGAGTTCTTGCGGCAATCATCCCCTTGACTTGGGAAAATGTGGAAAGTTTGTAAAATCTTACTTGATTTTATCTTTGTTTTACTAAATTATCTCATCCCCATTTGGATTTTGAATGGTTCTCTATGGCAGTTCTTTTGTTTGGAAGTTTAGTCTGCATTTATGACGCGTAAACTATTTTTGAATGTAAACTTATTTCTCATTTTCATATTTATAGTTATCTCTACCATTTTAATTAGAATTTTTTGCTCCTTTTTTTTTTGTTTTGCAGATCCCATATTTTCATTTTCCCCATTGGCAATCCATACTCGAAATCTGTTGGCTGACCCGAGATGCACATTAGTCGTGCAGGTAAAGATATAGCTTGCTCTCGTTTGTTTGCTATGTGATTCTTGCTTCCTCTCATTTAATTTGTTAGATTTTGTAGATTCCTGGATGGAGTGGCTTATCAAATGCCAGAGTGACAATTTTTGGTGATGTTTATCCTCTCCCAGAACATCAACAGGTAGTTTTATTAGTCTGAACAAGGTTGACTTCACTGCATTTGAATTTGATATTCATCTCTTGCCCTCACATCACATCTGAATACCTGGTGTGCTGTCTCTATCATTTAATTTCTGCTGAGTTTTTCAATAGCTGAAATCTCCACTACCAGGCCTAGCAACTGTCCTATCCAAGTTCTTGATGTTACTTCTTGGAAAAATCCCCTTGTCGACGTAGTTTTTAGAGGGTGGAAATGAATCCGCAATTAGCATACACTATCTTGACGTGTTGTTAAGACAGCAATAGGGACAATGACTATATAGAGCTTTCGTGAAATTATGTTGAGGCAGCGATCGCCATTCTCTTTATACTTCAATGAATTTGCCTCAAGATATTCTTTCCCATTTCATAATTTGATACATTGTCAGGAATGGGCTCATAAACAATACATAGCAAAACATCAACAAGGCCCTTCACAGCAATGGGGAAACTTCTACTATTTCAGGATGCGAGACATCAGGTTGGTCTCATGAGAACCTGCTGACTTGACTGAGAGTCAAACTATCCCCAAAACATAATCTTCTGTAGTACGCTTGTAGTGTGTCCCTCTACAATGTTACAAACTCATTGTGGTGAATGTATTGTTGCCAGTGATATATACTTTATTGGGGGATTCGGCACTGTTGCCTGGGTTGATGTTGAGGAGTATGAGTCATTGAAACCTGATAAGATTGCAGTTGATGGTGGCGAGCAGAATTTAAAGGTTTGGCTTGAAACTTTGCTTTGAGGGTTCTATTGTCTTATATTTATTCTCTTTGAGGATTCTTTTGGTCTATTTTCCCCCCAGCAGGAGGTTCTGTTGGTTATTTATATGCCTATCTCAATAAAAGTTTGCGCTTGTCATCTTGTCGGTCATGTGCATTTTATTACATCAACACTTCAAAAGTGGTTGTAGGTAGATGTTAGATAATGTCACTCTTGTCTTAAGTTCTAGCATACGAGCATCAATTCAGATGAACATTTGGTGAGTTGATCAGTATCCACCGACTGCAGGAACTTAATTCTATATTTTCAAAACCCTTGAAAAAACTCTTGTCTGCGGAGAGTGAGGTAGATGATGCTGCCCTCATATCTATTGACAGCAAGGGAACAGATGTTCGGGTCCGACAAGGCGCACAGGTATATACACGTTGTCTTCTTCCTTTTTCAGAGGGCAGATTGCAAATAAAGTAGCTCTTCCATATCCATTTTTCTCTGTTCTGCAGTTCAATATACAGAGAGTATCATTTGATGGAGGGCAAGCAGTTGAAACCCTAGATGAAGCCAAGGCTGCACTGTGGAAGCTAATACGTAAAGGCAGAGTGCCCAAATAGTTCATGACTAGTGTGTACGTTTTAAAATTTTCTCTAGTTTCAATCTAGGCCAAACTGCGACTACTACAGCTAGCAACTGATGAACTCCAGGTGTTTTAAGTAGATCATCATCACCGTCGGATTGCCAAGCTAGAAGATGTGCTTAACCTTTGATTAAGAGATCAGAATATAAGCCCTTTTTCTTGGCTTTTTTTTTTCTTCCGAGTCTAGTGAGTGCACGATATGGAGTTGCCTTTGTACTTTTCTATGTTTCTAGTTGATCAAGATTCGAGCCTCACGAACCCGTTTGGAATTGAATTTTGAGTATTCCCCTGAAACTATTGGAAGAGTAGAGAGCAACCAGTAAAAGTTCTTGGGAAGCCGTGAAAGCTTGTGCCCGCAGTTCAGTCCCCTTCTAGGCTCGAGAACCTCATTCAAAGTCGGAGAAAAAGTATCTTGTTTTGAGTTGATCAGCAATTACTTCAGCCCCCAATGTAAAACACTCATCCACTCAAGCTATGGCTGGAGAGAGCAAATCGAATTTCTAAGGAATGGGCGTGCGGTCGATCGGTGCCATATATGAAAATAAGGGATCTACGTGGGGGCACTCGGCACCGGTCTTTCTCTGATTACGATCGCAGTAGAAGAGTTCCGAGGGTTCTCGGGGAATAATGAGGTGTTCAAGGCTGTGAATATCTTACCTGGGGACCGATGTGGCTGCGTCCATCCTCCCGGTCAAGTTGGGGAAGGGCGGTAAGGAGAAGGTGCTGGCTGTGGTAGTAGATGTAAATGAAGAAGTAACCAGAATCTTCGAGAAGGTTGTTGATCTCCAGCGAGGCCAGGTCCTTGCTGAGCCATTCACGGGGAGCTGCAGATCTAGGCGATCTCAATGCCGCTCTTCAGTCGGAATTGAGATCGTACGAGCTAAGCTTCCACAAGAAGCGCGAGGACAGGGTCTTCAATTCGCACCTGCATTTCATCGTGGAGAGGTCGAGGGCCATCCAAGACAACAAGACCAAAGCAGTGAAGACTTCACTCTGACTAACCATTTCGGCCGGAACACCGATAACGTGTTCATCCTTGACCACCCAATGACGTTCTGGACTCTTGCCGTTGATCCCCGGCTTAAGAAGATGATTTTGGAAGATCTGGACAGGTTTCTAGAAGGAGAGGAATAGTACCAGAGTGTCGGGAAAGCCTGGAAGCGCGGATATTCTGCTGTATGGACCTCCAGGCACTGGGAAATCCAGCCTGATAGCAGCCATTGCTAACCACATAAACTGTGACATCTACGACCCTGGATCTGACCGAGGTGTGGACGAACACTGACCTCAAATGCCTGATGCTCAGCACGTCTAAACGGTCCATACTCATGATAGAAGACATAAGTTGCCCGATAAAGATATAAAACCGAGAGACCGATTATGAACCGGTCAATGGTGATTCGCTCTGGGTTCCTCAATTTCATGGATGGGTCTACTATCACACTGCTGGGGCGGCGTGGATAATTATACCGACGGCAAATCATAGAGAGAGGCTCCATCCAGCTCCACTGAGACAGCCTGAGGTGGAGCTGAGGTCAACCCGGCAGAGGTGGGCGGGGAGCTGATGAAGAGCCGAACAAGATTGCCCGACGAGCTGCAGCCCGCGGCTATGATAGGCCGAGAGTTCGTAAACGGCAGAGAACTGGCATCATAAAAGAACACTGAGATTGCGCAACAGCTATTTTGTTAAATCGTGAAGTGGGGGTTCGGGTTTCTTGAAGTTGGAAGATGAAGGTACGAGGAGGACTCACGGATTCAAACATCGCGTTTGGTAATCAGCCGAGCCCGAAAAGATTTATTCAGGCGGGAGAGAGAGCACAGGGATGAAACAGAGCTGCACCGAGTCGAACATGTACGGACATCAAGGAACCTCAATAAGAACCCTGAACCTATCTCTTATTTTAAATAAAATGGCTCAGTCGCGATATAAAGAAACCGCGCAGTAAAGGACAAGGCGGTAACTCAGGGGTCAATGCACAGAGAGAATCTACAGACACAACGATCCATAGCAACAAGAAGTGAATTTCCATATGTAGGCTATATGAAATTGGACTCTAGGAACTTCGAATAGCTTATCGGGTTTCGTCCTCAAGGTTGCGGAAGCCTGCAGTCAAATCCTCGTGTAGCTTCTTGAATTTTGCAACCAGAGCTTTTTCTCCTTCTGCTGGGTCTTCGAATTTCTGGGACCTACATGATTTGCACAAGCAGGGAAAACAATATATAATATAGGTAAAAGTGCGTATTGAGCGAAGGTTATTACTATATTCCACCTTGTCTTAACGCAGTGAAATAACATAATAATATATTTTAGCTTACGTCTATCTAGAGAATACGTGTTTGAATGAGCAAGTACGTACACTAAACGGTAGAACAGATCACCCAATCGGTGCTTAATGAGGGTGTACGTAATCTTCTGTCCATCCATGCCAGCACCTCTCTCGACCGCCTGCGTACATAGCACAGCAGTCTCTCAGAGACTCAGACTAGGGAGGATTATCCTGAAGCATCGTTAATCACAGGGAAGAGGACTACTATTCCAACAGACCATTCAGACATTTCTCAAATGGAAATTCATTGTTCAAGCATTGTTTCCTCATCTTTTGACACTGACATTCTCTTTGATCTTAAATGCGATTGCTAGTTATGAAGTCCGTCAATTATGCGACCCAGACTATCACTCCTGTCCACTCACAGCAAATTTTTTGAGACAAATCTGAAAGACATTACTGTGTGTCTGAGAGTTGCTGGAAATATTCTTACCTGATTGGCCAAACTATAGAAATGGATAATGTTGCGCATCATCCAAACACTCTTATAGAAAGGGCAGAATTTATCATACCTGTCAAATTCATGAACGCTGTCAATTTCACAGGATGAAATATGAATAGGAGATTTTGTAAAAGAGAGTAGCAAGTCCTGGGCTTACGGAGTAAATGCATTCTGAGCAAGATAATCCTCCCTCAAAAGCTTTGCGGTTTCCAAGGTAATCTTATCTGCTTCAGCTAAAGCATCCTTTCCCACAAGCTGCAGAATCATTAAGTGACAGAGAAATCAATACAAGGAAAATCTCGAAGATTATTTAGATGGAAAAATAGAATAATCATTAAATGGAAATCCAGTGTTATTCTAATAGAGACGTAATAATGGTAAGGCATTGACAAAAAGGCAGCTGGTAGAAGGGAAATGAAAGTAATCATTGTATATGAGGTAAGCGACCAATCTATCCAGCATACACTCTACCACATCCAGGGAAAAATACATGGGAAAAATCGGGAAATGGAGTATATACCTGGACAATTTCGTTTAGATCATCTTCTCGCTGCAGCACCTCACGAGCCTTTGTCCTGATGTTGATAAAATCTGGATCAAATTGCTCATAGAAAGACTCCAGTGCCTACAAGTGAAATTAAAGCATTAACATCCCCTGCAATATTGGGATAAGAGTTAACAGATAATAATAGATTTCATATGTCAAAGAATAGTCAAGAAACTCACGGATGAGTACTTTGAGTATGATATGAGCCAGTTTACAGAAGGAAAATGTTTTCTCTGGGCCAATTTCTTGTCTAGACCCCAAAAGACCTGAGAAGTACAAGAACTATAGTGAAGAGAACTTCATATATACTTCATTTGCCGGCAAATTAGATGCATTTTAGGAGCCAAAAATATATATTGTTTAATGCAACATTACAACTCCTGTGGAAAGTTCATTCTGCACATGTATCCAGGTGCCAGTTGATTAAAAATACAATACACTAATCAGTACACATAAAGAAATTTAATATTTTCTATAGGAAGGTGATAACTCTTCAACCTGAAGCCAACTCTACAGAGTCCATACCCTCTTCCAAATTACCTTTACATTGTGACATTAGAGACAATCAAAGTATGCAGCATTTCCAACACTTAATACATTATAATGAATCTTCAGGAATACCTGAACAATACTGAGGGTTGCAGATGTGACAGGATCAGAGAAATCTCCTCCAGGAGGAGATACCGCACCAACAATTGTGACACTACCTGTACGCTCTGGCCCACCAAGACACTTCACTTTACCAGCACGTTCGTAGAAAGATGCTAAACGAGCGGCTAGATAAGCTGGATATCCACTATCTGCAGGCATTTCTGCCTACACAAGTCAACAAAGAAAGGCATGAAAAGTCCACAACTCAAATAGAACATTTACTGAAACCTCACTTCCAACTAGACCAATTAAAGTGATCACATTGCAGATAACTTACCAACCGCCCTGAGATTTCACGCAAAGCTTCTGCCCAACGAGAAGTTGAATCTGCCATCATACTGACATTGTAGCCCATATCTCTAAAGTATTCAGCGATAGTAATCCCTGAAAAGCACATTCAAATAAATTGAGAACTATATGGAAACTGAAAAAATTTAGCACCCCAACATATTTATAAAGAATCCTTATCTTCCGAAACTAAAAACAAGAGAAACCAAATATAAGATTTTGCATATGGAGAATGGACATAATATTAACGACACAGATAGAAAACACATAAATTCAACCATCAACCATAAGAAGAGGCCTGGTTTATCAAGTGCAGTTAATGTTTTTGATTACCAAATACCAATTATAATTATGTTAGATAGATGTGGTCATATTGTTCTTCATATTAATGACATGATGTGGGATAAGCTTCACTTTTGAGAGGTGAACAACCTGGATAACCAGCTAAGACCCCCAAAATGAATGCTCGGGGATAAAGGAGGCAAGGAAGCTGAGACAGCCATGGGATTTGCCTAGAAGGAGTAGTTCAGCTAGAAGGCCTGAGAAGGGGAGCAGAGATACAGCCAGCTTATTTGGTAGTGACTTCAAACATACCCGTGTAGATAGATGCCTCACGAGCAGCCACAGGCATGTTGGAAGTATTGGCTACAAGAGTAGTACGCTTCATGACAGATTCTTCACGGCCATCTGGCAATGTCATCGTCAATTGAGGAAAATCCATAAGGACCTAGATGAGGATAACCTCAAGTTCAGCGTCACATGCATAACTCCAAGCAAAAAAAGTGTCTCATGCATAATAAAAGAATAGATTGATTCAAATTTTCACTGAACGTGCCTCTGCCATTTCATTTCCTCGCTCCCCACAACCAACATAGACTACAGCTTCTGAATTAGAGTACTGCATGTGAAAAAGAGAAAAGAACTCCACTGATTAAATACGAAACTGAGAAGTACATTGTGAACAAGAAAAAGTGAATGACAGCTTCACCTTAGAAAGGGCTTGGCTAATAACAGTTTTCCCACAGCCAAAGGCTCCGGGTATGGCACAAGTTCCACCAAGCACAGAAGGAAAAAGTGCATCAAGCACACGCTGTCAGATAGAGCCACACATCATCAAAAGTATACTCCAAGATCTGAAGGCAATTATTTGTATGATAATTAATTAGGTTTTAGCAATTACCTGACCGGTAAGCAAGGGGGTATCGGCAGCAAGTTTGGCTGCAACTGGCCTAGGTGTACGTACTGGCCAAGTCTGGAAAATTGCCACAAAAAAAAAGTTACAAATGTAAAATTCTTCAGCTCTCTAGGTATTAAGCTAAGGAGCTAAAAACCATAGCAGTATGGAGTAAACCGGAAAACCTGAAGCATGGTGAACTGCTTTTTGACACCTTGAAACTCAAGCTCTAGGACAGTATCCTACAATAACACATATAAAAGGTATTGTTAGTCTCAGAATTGCTCTAGAAAGGTGGTGGGGTTTGCTTGAGATTGTAGGCCATGCAAATTGGGTTTGCTGGATGCCCTAGTACAGAAACAATATGAAGAACCAAGAAAACTATAATACTACAAACTTAGACAAAAATGCAAAATAAATCTCCAATACTCATAAAAGAAAAGTGAAAAACCTGCAATGAGTATTGGCCAGGTGGTGCAATGTATGCTATTTTTCCCATAGAATCTGGAGGAAGAGCCACATGATGTTGCATAAGACTGTTCTCGAAGACAGTCTGCCAGGAAACAAATTATACAAATGGTGATACATGCTACAGTATCCAAGAAAATTATAGATCTAACAAACTTAAGTAAAGCCATTTGTTAAGATAAATTGGCAAACTGTCAACTTACCGCATATAAATCTCCTCCTGTCAAGATATCTCCTTCACCTAAAAAGAATTCAAAAACCATCAACTTACACCTAAATATTGCAGCCCAAATCTGATGTCAGATTATTTTTCTGTATATACATAATCTGCTAGAGTTGGGGTTGCTAGTTCAATTTGCCCAATGCAAGGGCTCGTGGTGCAAACCCATTTGGAATATACATAAATATATCAGAGTTCTCTAATGTACTTTTCTTTTCTTTTTTTAAGCAATTGTTCTCATTATTCTCTTAACATAACCCTCAACCAAATAGAACAATTACCTAATTTCTCAGGCTGAAACTCCCAAAGCATGTCTTTATCTAATGCTGGAACAGAGACACCACGAGGGATGTAGACATCACCAGATCTTTTTGCAATTGTTTTCAAAGGCCTCTGCATTAACAAGAAAATTTGAATCCAGTAGAAGTCCTCCAAATGATTAAATGAAATCCAACAAACTACGAGTTCATGAAAGAAACCTGAATTCCATCAAAGATATTTCCCAAAATTCCAGGACCCAACTCCACTGACAGAGGCTGTAGTTCATAAAACACAAATAAATTTGTAAGCATTTGACAGCCACCAGCACAAGGAAAGAAGAGTAAAAAAACATATATCTAGAGTCTACCTTGTGGGTTCTCAAAACAGGGTCATTCACCATCAACCCAGCAGTTTCCTCGTAAACTGCAATAAAAGATATAGGAAAGTAAGATGAAAATATTATGCAGATCATAGGTAGTCAATGACAGTGAATAGGAGTGCCCTTGAAGACTCGATGTGAAAGGACCTTGGATAGTTGCTGAATCTCCTTCCAAACGAATAATTTCACCAATGAGATTATCATGTCCCACGCGAACCAGCTCATACATTGCTGCCCCAGCCATCCCATCAGCCACAACCACAGGACCTGACACCTGAAATGCGAAGTTTTAATTTTTCATGGATACAAAACCGAGAAGTAAAGAGTCTAAAAACAAAGTTCCACGTAATCCCTCAACTCCTAGCATCACTTATTGCTCTAATGTGGTCTAGCATGACACAGCCAGTGAAACTGATCTAATCAATCGACTCATCCCCCAATGCATCATGTTCTTAAATGAAAGAAGTGAGATACTCAGTTCAAATTCTCTCCAACTTAATCTGATCCGGCACTGGTCATCAAGCAAGCAATGACTCAAGCAACCGGCAAGGAGAATCAATCCGAATACGGCTCAAATGCGCTTAAATCAATAGTCACAATCACGGAAACAGATTGATCGACTGAAAATAACGCTCAATCCTCAACGCAATAGCTTGCGGGATAGCTCTGAGATCATGAGGATCGGGAACAGTACCTTGCGGACATAACCGTACTCACTCTCCTTCTCGGAATCTTCGAAGGTGGTGAGTCGAGCTCCGTACACTGCCGGCATCTTCAATTTA
The DNA here is from genome assembly GCA_900006705.1 of Sonneratia caseolaris. Lineage (NCBI taxonomy): Eukaryota > Viridiplantae > Streptophyta > Magnoliopsida > Myrtales > Lythraceae > Sonneratia > Sonneratia caseolaris. Next base: position 1,613,515 of record CXYZ01009109.1, on the reverse strand, counting down.
CCGAAGAGTCGAATTCAGTCACTCTGGAAGTGCGATTTGTTTGGATATCTACTCCTCCAAACTCTCAAAGCCAATGGAGATCGAGCAGCGACAGAGTGAATCTTCGAGCAAGCAAACGGGAGAAAGGATATGGGGGGGGTGGGGCGCGGGCCTCTGTCGTTAAGTGGCGGTGGGGACGATGCGGAAATCGCGAAGGTGGCAGTGTCCGTTTCCTGTCCTGCGACGCCGTCTTGACTCTAGTGACGTGGAGGAATCACAACGGTCGATTCCACCATCAATATTGATACAAGGCGAAAGAAATATCTTAAATCACGGGGTCTTTACTGGAAGAACCGGGTCACAGGATCGGAGCCAGTGACGTGGAGCCACGTGACTGATCGGATTCGTTGTCATACTCATCTATTTTCTTGAACTTTTGCTCATTATTGCTAGTCCGTTTTGTCTTGTCTCCACTACTAAAATTACTAATTTCTCCTTGCAAATTGTACTCAATACCCTTCCCGACCCTTGCCACTCAGATGTACTGAGCTGCGGTTACATGTCCAAAATGAATAAATAAAATTGCAAGCTCATGCCAACATGAGAAGGTAGGGGAACCGGTTGAATTTTCTATTATTCTATTTGCTACGGATAGGAAAAAGAAACTGGCAAGCTGGGAAGAGACTCAAGATTATGAGTATTTTGGTCTGGAACTGTTGGGGCATTGCGAGAAATTCTACGGCTTGCACCGAGAGACAGCAGCCGAGGAAGTTTTAATTTAAGCATGAATTTTTTTTTTTCTATCTGAGACAAAGAAAAAGCGCCGCTCTGAAGATGTACAAGCTTGGTAAGAAAATGCAGAATGGATGGAATGGATGGCATGAGTGCAGTAGAGGCTACCGGTCAGACGAGTGACATGTGATCCGGATAGCGACCGAGTTTGCATCCGTGCTTGGGCTGATTAATGGTTGGAAGAGGGAGGATGCGCAAGCCTGGGATCGACGGACTGAACTTGGGGCAACGATGCTGGGCATTAGGTGGAGTGCTTAGCAAGGGAGTCGATGGGTGTCAAGACTCCAACACGCTTATGCTACCGCTTGGTTGAGAGGTGGTCGATCAATGTTCGGATGATGCTGTGATGCGATCGATCAAGGAGACGGATCTCCATTCGGATGCATGTGTGCAATCAAGTCAAGGTGTGGTTGATCAGGGGCGCGAGCTGAGTGTTCGTGGGCACTCAAGGCACGGTTCAAGACCTTGAATAAGGACGTGGTCGGGTCAAGATCAAGTTGCCGTAAGGGATCCGCATTGACCAGAGTAGTCGGAGGCGATAACTGCTGGACAGTTACCGTTTAGATAATAGATTGGGCGGGTTTGTCTCTACTCCACGGGCAGTTGCCCATGGTTTCTGTCAATTGTTTGTGGTGTTTGTGACTGTCACTTGGTCGTCTGTATGGTGTAATTCGTGTGCTGCAGAGGGCAGAACACACAAGGCACAAGTTTCAGCACACTGAGGGGAATTGTGTCGATTGTTTAGTTTGGCGTAAGGTCAGCGGTTGATCCAAATTGAGTCTAAGGGAGGAATCCGTCAGAGCTTGGGACACTAAAGAAGGGGTGTGGGACGTGAGGGGATATCCTTAGACTACTCAGTGGTTCTCATGTTGGGTTTTGCCATATACTCCTGTGCATTGGATTGTATATAAAAATGGTGACCTTTTCCCATATGTATGTTGCTTGCTGCTTATTGTTACTGATTTTTCTTTTTGGGTCGAATTCTAAGTGGTGGTTGCTTAGCTTCAGTCGAGTGGTTGGGTGGCATGGCTAGCCGAGCGACGGATTTCTCAGTGCCATCATAGGGAGTGCGCTATCAAATGCTGATCGAGCAAGAATCCAACACTACACTGATCGTATTACGCTTCTGAACCCCGTGGCAACCAATCCTGCGGGGGATTACTCATACCGTGAAGGTTGGATCCAGAGATTCCATCATGCTGATATGCGTTTCATGTGGCGAGCATCACTTGGAATAGAAAACATGTTGATATGCGTTAACCTAAGCAGAATGGGTGTCTGCACATTCTGCCGTGGGTTCATTCCGATGGCTTTCGGGCTAGTGTTGATCAAGGCTGAAGGCACTGGCCAAGATGCACTTTTTCTTCACAAAAATTGCTCAAATCCTCGTAAGATTTGATACTCACTAATATAAACTAATTGAATTAGTTTAATATATCTTTTCTCTTACATAAAATATAATTTTTAAATATTTTAATAATAAAAAATTATATTGGAAAATTTTCATCTGTTAATGAGTAAAATTGGCTTAAACTCATATATATATATATATATATATATCCACATATTCCCGGCAGTGCAATGAATATGCACAAATTTAGCTTAAACATGCAAGGCAAACATGGATGACAAACATAATTATGTCCAGATAATTATCAATTATGCTGAAAATCCCGGAGTACTTTCTAATGTAACCGATTGCCATCACACGACAAATCCTCGTAGTTTTCGCACTCATTATAGTACTGCAGACACTGAATGGATTTCAAAGCAAAGCTTGCACGTTAATCATCTTCTCTGTGACCATCTCGAGAACTTCTCAGCTTATTAATGGACACCGAGATCCACTCCTACTCGAGCTCTTGCGTGTCGAGGTGTAAGTCTCAAAACGTGGCGATTGCCGCCTCGTCATTGTCAGGGGATATCTACTGGGCAGGAAAATGGACATCAGTGGCCGAGAAAGCAAATCATAGGGAGGAAACATGCGGGCCCACGCCAGGCAGTACGGAACTCCCGGGACAGCCACAGGTTGCTTACCCGACAGACCGTACGGTCCAGTTTCCTCTTCCGCTATATACGTGCAAATGGGCGAACATGGGGGCAGCGGCGACCCAGAGGGTTGGCCAGCGGAGTGCCAGCGGCAGCATCTTTGAATACTGTGTCACCGGCACAACGCCACGTCACCGGCCGACCACTTCCTTCACACCTCCTGCCGACCGCCTCTATTGGGCCCCTTCGTCGGCCTCCTCCTCCTCCTCCTTCCACCGTCTGACGACTACTATATATTTCCGGGCGTTGCTTTCTTCCGAATCAGGTGCCCGCTGCTTTCTGTCCCGTCTCATCCAGCTGTCTATTTCTATTGATGTCCCTCACGGTTCGTCTCTCCATACGTCCATGTAATTGGTGATCATTCAGTCGGACTTCCTTCTTGAAAGGGTTGAACTTTGAACTCAACGATTTCCCTGATCCGGATTTCCGAGGGGAAGCGATGAGTTTGTGTTTCATGTTAATATTCGCCTCGATCCATTGTCAGCTGTCTGATGAAAAGTTTGCTCATTTCCTTCAAATTCGTTGGCACCATGGCTTGTTCAGCTGTATAAAGAAACTTTTGCTTGCTATTGTTTCTCTCAATTCATTGCTGCATCCCTTTTGCAGTTCCGTTCAGATGAATTTTGACCTCTTTAATGATCTTTATCTCAGAGATTGAATGTCCAGCACCTCTGACGATGAGCACAGCTCTTTCGGGAATCTACCCGACCATCTCCTAATAGAAATCTTTGATCGGGTTCCTGTCTCGGAGTGGGCGGCACTATCCTGCGTGAATAAGAGGTGGGCGGACCTGTTTCGCCAGGAGCGCCTGTGGCAGTCTGCTCTCTCGAGGTCTTACCCTTTTGCTAGCCACACAAAGAGGTGGCCCGGGCCAATCCCACAAGGCTTGAGCAAGAGGTCGATTTCGAGTTTCATTATTGTGTTCCAGAATGCATCTCTGTGAGAGCTTACTGATTGAAACTTCTGCTTGGAATTTCTGAGGGCTTAAATTGCACGATGGAAAGTGGTGTTCTAGCAAAACCGTTAAATGTGCTCTGTCCTTCCATATTCTGAAGTTGCAGTTTGAATAACTGTCTAAAGCTGGAGATTCGATGATTGACTTGGACGAACTGACTAGGATCTTGAGGGCTCTGCATGCTGCATACTTTGCTACGAGTCTAGGACATGTTAACAATTTTTTATACTGTGAATGCTAAGACATCAATTTACTTTGCTTTCCATGAAGTTGCTGTTGAGTTATACATACTTAGGGAAGTCAGTTTAGGGTATACATCTTCAGCTGGTCAGAGGCTGCCTCGAGTTAAGGAGAGCCAAGTTCAAGCACATATACGTTGATGTGAATTTTCATGAAAACTCCTTTCCTTATTGATACTGTACTTAAAATTTGGAAATTTATTGGGATGCATGGATGTAATCACTTGCTATCCAAATCTTTTCAGGAGATTTGTAGCTCTCTGCATTGGTAAACGTATGTTTGCTCTGGATGGGGATGTAGATGAAATCGTGGGTCACGCTTATCTCTTCCTGAAAGAGCAGCTTGAACTTCCAACCATGCCACCTCCTTCTGGGATCCTTCATGGAACCATGATTGGTGAGGCCTTCTCCTCTGTCAAGCCGACCAGCTTGCTGTTGAAAATCACATTTTGATGATGAGAGAACTGCTATATAGGAAGTTTTACCCGACTTTACATTTCTGAGTAATTGCTGTAGTCAATTGAATGCCTAAAAGTCATTTGAATATCTGTAAAGAGAAACCTGGGGTGTGGAGATCCTCAGAGAGAGTTTTATGTGCATTCAAAAACAACCTTTAGATCTTTCCTCATCCTCTCTCAGCCACTGTTCCAGGGTTCATTTGGTTCACTCATCGCTTTAACTAATTGCTGTCAAATTTCTTGGCATGTTCTATCATTCTAAACTTCTTCCCCGTCTTCTCTTGTTGCAATGTATTGATTCCAGTTTCAGGGAATCCCTGACTGAAAATGTTCTGTTGTAGCAGATCAATTCATAGCTTGTGGCAAGCCAAGGGATGTGGCACACGAGCTCGTCTCACAGATTTGGCTTGCTGTCCTTGACAACTTGGAGGAGAATGAGCGCACATTTCTCTTGCTCAAGCGACTTGCACTGGAGGCCGACGTAAGCTGCCATCTTGGTGCAATTTGCAATTGTTTGCTCTCTTGCCATTCTGCTGAGCCATCATTCTGCAGGTTTTTCTTCCGTATCCATACTCAAGATCAATCAAAGTGTGGTGGAGGGTGTTTGAGAAGCTGTTCACGGACTTCCGCGACTGCTTGAAACACAGGGATTACTGCAATGTGCTGTCGATTGCCAAAAACAAGTTTCAGCCCGTACCCTGCACTTGGTTATGTTATTAGCTCAGCCAGAAAGCTCTGTACAGTAATTCGGGTCCGAAAATTAGCCCAAGCCAAAGATGTTTTCAGCATAGTGTCTGATGACCATGACCGGCATAACAATACTATATCCTGATAAATTTTAGTTAGCTTTCAATGTTCTTAGTCAATTGTTGAGCTTAAACGTGCTCTGTGAGAAATATATTTCCCATTCCAGTCATATGATTCTGTCCATAGTTTGCAGCGAGACTTTCTCCTGTCAATTAACATAACCAAATTGAAACTTCCTTATACAGTATGAAGCTTTATGATGTTCACGTATATTTTGATCGGCCCACGTATGTATACAGATACGAGCTCACCGGCTCCTTCTGGAGCTGGGTTTGGTGGTTCTTTGTCGTGCTAAAAATAGACAGGTGGTGGAGATCGGCTCCCCGGCTCTCTGCAATGGAAAATTAAGCGTGTCTCTGTTGTTAACCGCAGCAGAATCTAATCTACAACCGCTGGCAGATGGTGCTTTGCATCAGGACCTTCAAAATTCTTCCACTATGCCTTGGGTCAGACACCCTTTAGCCTCAACAGCCCATCAATGACAGATGTGTATATTATTGATCGGACAACTACTTACAAAATTCAAATTTGATACATCAAACTCACCTCTAACTGACCCTTGCCGGGGCTTTCCTCCCTTGATGAGAGTTGTCCCATCTTGGGCTATTTGTTAATATTTGATAACGGTGAGAACATTCCCCGAGCGCAAGAACAGCTCTCTCGCTCATAGATTCGGTCGGTTTTTACTGATGCAGACATTTCAGGTCTTTCATATGCGGTACAAAATGGAATGAGACACATTGTCTGCGACCATTCCGACCCACGATGTTCCTCCATAACAAAACATCTTCCTCGACAAAAACAAAAAAAGTGAGGATGGGAGATCTGCCGGACCGACTCTCGAGCTGGAGACATGACGAGAAGTGGTTGCTCGAATCGATCCCCATGGATGCGAGAGAAACGCAGACCGTCGAGGAAGGGAAGGTAGAAGTTTCCTTCAATTCGTAGATTGCCGGAGTGGGGGGAGGACGAGGGTACGGTCCGAGCAGCTAGATTCCTTCGTCCAACCCCCGGGGCCTAGGCACAATAATGATATGAAGCGGTAGGTCACCTTCCTTGAAATTTCAAGAAGCTCACCCAAGGCTACGTTTGGATCTAGGAAAGATTACCTTTGTTTGGATAAGATTATGGAAGCGTCACGAACTTTCACGTACGCTCTCTGCTCCGGAGACAGAAAATCACAGGAGCAGGTTAAATTACAGTGGAGACGTCAGAGGTTGGAAATTTACCTATATCGCTATATCTATATCATTACTCTAATAGAGAGAATAGATGGATTAAACTCATTTTTAAACTTTAGAGAAAATGTTACTATATATATATATATATATATATATACCCACCCTTGATGTTAGAAAATCACGTCTAATATACTCTCTCTTAAAATAATTTAAGAATTTATTTAAAAGAAATATATATCAAATTATTTTTATTGATTTATGTGAACATGTTATTTCATTTTTTCCTCCTAATTAACAACCGATTCCCATATGTTATTTGATTGATCATGACTAGTTAAGCTTCAGCTGAGTCGGCCTATTTAAGAGGTGAAATTCTCACAATATAAATATATTTAATTAATACAAATCAAACTCGAAATTTTATTCTATAGAAAAAATATTAAACTAAGTTAACCAACTTATGTTGGGAGATGGTTTCTTCCTTCTAGCTTGTTGGAGTTGATACATATAAATTTGACCATTAAGAAGGTCCATAAGACATATGATCATAGTTTTAAAAACTGGATCCGGTCGGCCATTTCGATTAGGAATTGGCCACTCATATGGTCCCGTTCTTATAAAAAATCAAATTGCACTTTCAATAAGGTTAACTTTGGTTGAAGCAGTTGGTTTCCAATTTAATCGGTGAACTCAATTGAACCAATAAAAAATTGATCTATTTAAATTAAAAAATAAAAATATATTATAATGTATATATTATATAATATAAAAATTTATATTAATAATATTATTTATTAAATATGTGATTTAATATATTAAATCCCGTCAAACCCATAAATCTATATCTATATAAATTTTTAATTTGATCCGATTTTAAAAATTATATATATAATACAAATTTACTATTAATATTATAATTACAAAATAAAGAGAAAACGTCTACTCTCTCTCTCCCTCTCTCCCTCTCCCTCCACTTTCTAGTATCCCTATTTTTCTAGCCACGTTCAGTCATTACTACATTTCCACAAAATTTAGCAATACGACTAAAGAAAAACTAATATGCTCGACCAGAAAATACGTAAAATATTAATTTAAATAAATAAATAAATAACACGAAAATTTTAAATTTCTCTATGTTCAAATTTCAACCATATAATTTCTTGAATTCTTCCGACCCTGTTCCCCCACTTCTCAGAACCGTGACCCCACCACAGGGGCCACATCGGCAGGCTGATCTGTTCAAGCCCTAAGCCCATGAAAAGGGTAGGCTCCACGTCCCTATCGATTCCCTTAGTAATCGACACCTGTGCTCGTCTCGTGGCATCTTCTGCCTCTCCGGCAGTACGTATAAATAAAATAAGGTAGCGGTATCAATTTTTAATTGAAATATTTTTATAAATTTTTATTTCTATATATATTTATATCTTATCATATTTTTATAATAAAAAAATCTTTTTATAAATATAAAACTTTAGAGAAGTCTGATACTGAGGGGGCAATTCATACAATATTTTTCTCGGAAATTTTGGAGAAAGAGACCTTACAGGTTTTCTTCTTCTTCTTTTTTTTTAATGGGCAAAAAAGAGACTTCAGAGTCGAAAAACAGAAAAACCTCACGAAGGAAACAACACTACGTCAAAACCCTAATCATCATCCTAATTCGGTCAAGGTTGAGAGGGAGGCAGCGGAGTCTGCGGGAAGCATCGCCGGGACCGGCAGAAGGATCCGGTAGCCGATAGGCGATCATCGGGAGCGGATAAACCGTGGTGGTACTTCCTCCATCGGAATCGGAGTTGAGGAACGCCCGCTATCCGGTCCCTTATCACAGTTGGTGGAGTTCCCGAGGTAACCGATCGCCGTGACTCGGGCTTGGGACTAGCCTTAGTACTCGAACTTAATTTGATTCGCTGAGGGTCTTCTTTCATGGATTTAGGGGCTCCGTTAGGAAGCGATCGTGTAAAGAGTGTGGCAGGTTGATTAGTTTGAGAACTGCATCTTAGTGGGAGTGAGAATTCACTGTGAAGTTCCTCCCTTTTCTTATGTCCTTCATGAATGAAGGGAGGATTAACTGAACAGGGTAGTGAGTGTGTGAGAGGATGCTTTCTTTAATATTGATGTTTTGACATAGCCAATGATCAAAGATATTTCTGTTCTCTAGACATGCCGGAGGAACCACTTCGGACATTCATGGTGTCTTTTACCCAGCATTTGGAGCAACTTGAGACTTTAAGATTTTGGGGTTGCAGATGATTGCTAGCGATCAGATTCGTAGAGGTATTTTTGGATAAAACTGGAAGCCTCACCTGATGGAATGATTTGGGCTGATTATTGGGTCGTAAGTTTTTATAAATTCTAATTCTTTGTTTCAGCCAAATTTTCAGCTCCTCTGCAGGTTTCTTCAGTGTCAAGAGGGTAGTGATAGATCTGGGGTAATTTAAGGGTAACTGGAAAAGTCAAATTGCAAAATCATAGTCGTTTTTATGCAAATGGAACCGTTGATGCAGCTTCTCCCAGAAGTGCTTTTTCTAGATCTCTTAATATATATTTTTTCCTTGATTGCCCTTTCACTGTGCATTTCAGTTTCATGTCCATCTTGGTGACTATAGGGAATAACCGTTTTATCTGGACGTTCCTCGTTTGTTCATACTGGAGAGCCTGAAGATGACAAACAACCTGTACAAGCTCTTGAGCAACCTTTGAAGGGCTATGGATGGTATGGTAAAGGGTTACATGCCGATGGTTGACCAGAGTGATATTTCTTCAGCAGGTCGCCACAAAAGTTTGGTTGATTTAATACAGGTATTTTTCATTGAGCTTTGAGGTTCCTAAAGTATATTGCATGTGAAGGTTCTTCTTCTTCTTCTTCTTCTTTTTGGGTGTATAAATACTTTTTTTCATCTTTATTATTTTGGCTTTTGTTCCATCTTGCCTAGAAAAAGTCCTTTCTGAAATTGAATTTCCTTGGGACTCTTATTTCTGGTTAGAGGCAAATGCTGCAGCGTGAAATTTGAATCTGTTTTTTTTTAAATAAATATTTTGGAATCATTGAATTCTGAATCTAGCAAACTTATGTATACTTTTTAATCTGTTTAATAATCTCTCAACTTGATAAATTTTGCAATGATTGGCCCCAGCATGAATGCTTGTGTCATGTTATCTCATTCACACACCTTATATTCCTTTGGTGATGTAGGAAGACTTCCCCCGTACACCTTCTCCTGTGTTTCAGTCTCATTCTTCAAGCCATGCAGCCAAAGAAGGCATGGATCATGACCTTCATGCTCTTTCATTGAATGTCTCTTCTATTGACATTTCAAAAATATCAGAATCAGGTTTGGGTTCCATTGATGAAAGTGCACAAATTTCTGCTGCTGATGAGCCTTCACAAACCTCATTTCCTGAGGATGAGCTAAGCAATAAGGAAGTAGAATTGGGAAATGTGGCCTCGATATCTGGGCTTGATGTTTCTAGAACTGATGAAAGCAGCATTACAAGTAATACTGAGGGACAAGCTTATGGAGGAAAAGTTCATGTAAACCGTGGCTCAATGCAGCGAGCAACTCCACTTCAAATTCCAGCAGGCCAGGGTCAGGCGCTTTTTCAAGGAGGAAGTCATCCACAAGGTCGCATGGGGAGGTTTTCCCTTGAGAATCCAAAGTCCCTTTCTGAAAGACAGTCTGCACTGCATTCACCAGGACTTGCACCATCCTTGTATACAACTGCTACTACTTACATGACTTCAAATCCATATTACCCTAATATTCAGCCACAAGGAGTATTTACCCCCCAATATGGTCTAGGGGGATATGCACTTGGTTCTGCAATTGTTCCACCCTATATGGCTGCATATCCTTTTCATGGTGCTCTCTCTATGCCATTTGATGCTACATCTTCTCCCAACTTTAATGGCAGAACAGGCAATGTTACTGCTGGGCAAGGGATTCCAAGTCTAGGAGATATCCAACATATGAGCAAGATCTACGGGCAGCAACCTATAGCATACCAGCCTCCTTTTGTTGATCCTGTTCAATTGCAATATTTCCACCATCCTTTTGACGATAGTTATGGTGTTTCTGGTCAATTTGGTCGTTTTATTAGAGGGGGTCTTGGAGGACATTCGAATTCTTTTGTGTCTCAGAACAAGGCGCTAATTGCTAATCCTATGGATGATCAGAAATTTCAGTTTCCTACTAATGGGAGTATGGGTATTTCAAATCTAAGGAAGGGGGATGTCATGGGCAGCAACTATTATGGAAGTAATCCTAGTTTGGGTGTAATGACGCAATTTCCGAGCTCTCCTCTCGCTAGTCCAGTTTTGCCATCATCTCCGGTGGGCGGAATTGACCACTTTGCTCAGCGTAATGAAATGAGGTTCTTTCAAGGTTCTCCTAGAAATGGGGGGATGTATAATCCATGGCAAGGTCCCAGGGGACCTAGCAAGTTTGATGATCCAAAAAGAAATTTATTTCTTGAAGAACTTAAATCCAGTCATTCACGCAAGTTTGAGCTCTCTGATATTGCGGGACGGATTGTTGACTTCAGGCAATTTTCTCTTTCCAGTTTCCTCAATGGACCAAATAATTGATTTTTATGTAATTGATGTACTCTGTATATTTATCTCCAGTGTGGATCAGCATGGGAGTCGATTCATTCAGCAGAAATTGGAGTCTTGCACTGATGAGGATAAATCAGATGTTTTCAAAGAAGTTCTTCCTCATGCTTCGCGATTAATGATTGATGTTTTTGGGAATTATGTTATACAAAAGGTTGGGTCTCAGATTCTTTCATTCATCTGCAGGAGACTTATCCTGTTTTATTTTGCGTTTTGTCCACTAAAATATTCTCTTGATGAATATGATTATGTCTTTTGCAGTTTTTTGAGTATGGTAGCGCTGCACAGAGAAAGGAGCTTGCAGATCATCTCAAAGGGCAGATGTTGACTTTGAGTTTGCAAATGTATGGTTGTCGGGTTATTCAGAAGGTATATTTTGTTACCTTGGGATGTGAACTGTTACACATCCTCTCTTTTCCGCCATAAAGTTTTTAAAATTTAAAAGTTCCCTTTTTCTCCTTCAATACATCCTTTTGGATTGGTCTTTGTGCTTATTCAAGAATGAGTTCAGGATATGCAGTAAGAAAGGCAAGAAGAAGTTAATGAGGATAATGACACTCACCATTTTTTGGACTGTCAAGAAGAAGAGAAATAGATATATATTTTTTAAATTGAATGCTCGAGAAAAGGGGGCGAAAAAAAGAGGAACGAGTGACTAACAGCTGGATTCATGTCTTAGGCACTTGATGTTATTGAGCTTGATCAAAAGACGCAACTTGTACTTGAATTAGATGGACATGTTATGAACTGTGTCCATGATCAAAATGGGAACCATGTGATTCAGAAGTGTATAGAGTGTCTACCAGGTGACAAAATCGGCTTCATTATATCATCTTTTCGTGGTCAAGTAGCCACCCTTTCAACTCATCCTTATGGTTGTCGTGTCATTCAGGTAATGTTATATTTTATCGGTGTTTTTTTTTAGTTATCACTCATCACAATGAAGATTAAGCTGTTCTGGTATTTGATAGAGAGTTCTGGAGCATTGTTCTGATGAGGACCAAAGCCAGTGTATTGTGGATGAAATATTGGAATCGGCTTGTTTGCTTGCTGAAGATCAGTATGGCAATTATGTAACCCAGGTTGGCATTTGTTTTGCTCAAACCTCTTTAAAATGACCCATGGTGTAAGTGCTGCAAATTTTTTAGTACACTTGTGCTCCTTTATAGTGAAGGCACGACTTTGTCTGTGAAAGTTGTGTGCAATGCTATTTGTTTCCTCAATTGACCTTTTAGTGTCCGGTCCATAGTTTATTGCCAGTAAGCTGTTTTATTGAGTAATATAAAATTGGTTGAAGAGCCTTCAATTACGTGGTGATAAGAGATCAGTATACCTTTTTTTCATTGAACAAGCTTCCTTCTATGTGCTGAGAGGTTTCTCCTCTGGACTCTGTTGCTTTGCCTGTATATGGCAGTCTAATGATACATCATCTAGTTACTCATTTTCAACCTGTCTATAAATTCTCTCATTCTTTTCTGACAAAACTCATATCTATGGCCATGCACTACATTTCTTGATTTCTGGTGTGTTTGGTGGAAGTTCACTTCAGTATTTACTCTCAAAGCACACTTTCCTTCTCGATGCAGTTTCTTAGTTGCATAGTAAGGCTGATGTTACTTCTTGCAGCATGTCTTAGAAAGGGGAAATGCTCAAGAGCGGAGTCAAATCATCGGCAAGTTGTCTGGAAAAATTGTACAGTTGAGCCAGCACAAGTACGCCTCAAATGTAGTTGAAAAGTGCTTGGAATATGGTGATGCTGCTGAAAGGGAAATTCTCATAGAGGAAATTATAGGGCGGACTGAGGAGAATGACAATCTCTTGGTATGTCTTGATGTTCCTGTGCTGAAGATAACTGGTAATTCACCAAAAGCCGAGTTACAAGTTTGTCCTTTTTGTTGTGTAGGTGATGATGAAGGACCAGTTTGCAAACTATGTGGTGCAGAAGATTCTCGATGTTAGCAACGAAGCGCATCGGGCGATACTGCTTGATCAAATTAAGACCCACCTTCATGCCTTAAGGAAATACACTTACGGGAAGCACATCGTTGCGCGTTTCGAGCAGCTAACTGCAGAAGGTTAGTGAAAAAAGACAGACTATGTCTCTTTTTCGATTAAGTCAGATTTCAAATGCTGAGGTACAAAGTATGTCCTGCTGCAGAGACTCAGGGCTCGGAAGCCACCAGTGAATAGCCTGTGCAGATGATTATTTATAGGAAGAACGAGATCAGAGAAGATGAGGTGAACCTAAATGAACCTGGAAGCATTCTCCATTCGATTGCGAGCAAATGATGGGATTCCGCGAAACATGACATGGTATCTTAGGTGCTGAAATGAATGAATGGAAGAATGAACCAATGAGTGAATAATACAAGGATTTATATGGTAGCATCTGTAGCTAATGTACATCTGATCTATGTACAGGGTAATGAGTGTGACCTCCTTAGTTGTGTATCTAATCTATGTACAGATTAATGGGTTGTGGCTTTTTACCTTTTCAGCATCTTTACCTTTGAAGCATAGTTTTCTGCTCTTTCTAAGAATGTGTGTGCTATAAGATAAAGAGTTTACATCGAGTGTCTCTGGATAATGGCAAATTTGACGAGGGCGATTTTTATGCCGTGGTAAAGTGATGGGTCTAATTCAAGTATATGAGGCGTCTTGAAAGCCCGGTTCTTAATCAGAGGACCGTTCTAGTACGGCTGCCGTTTGTCGGTTCGACTCCGGCTTACGTGAGATGAATCCTGGACCGGCCTGGCCCCATCCCTCACCAGTAACAGGGTTTCTCGAAAGCCCAGCTCGTCATTAACATGGGCCTCGCCTCGGGTGGTCTCTCATGACGGCGGCTGCGTTATCGCTTGCTGCGCTACTACGGCGTGCGCTGCCTCCGGTCGATGGAGAGCGGTTGATAGGCATGCTGCGTTGCGACTTGCGAGCGGAGTGGAGTAGCGTAACCGGTGATGTGGCGGTGGAACGGAATGTTCCGGCGGCAATACTCGAGGCTGTCTCCGCCGCCACCGGCGAGAGTCATTAGAGTCTCCAATAATGTCGCAAGCCTCGACAGTGTCCCCAAGGAGGGCCCAAAGCCTCGGCAGCTCATGTCTTTGCCCCCGTTCCCTCCTCATCCTCTCCCTGCCTCCTCCTCCTCCTCTTCGTCGCGGGTTACTGCTATCAGCTGGGTCAAGCACTACTTCCGTGGAGTCAACAATTCCATTATTCAGTCCCTTTTCACCAAGGGACTCGTGAGTCGCCGCTCCATCTACCTCAGATTTCAGCTCGAATCGCTAAGATGTGATTTAAAGTACGTCTTTGATCGGTGAAATTAATTCACTTCGTCATGTTGCAGGTTCAGATGGAATGCCCGAGCTCAAACCAATCATCTCAATGGCCGGAGAGAGAGGCTGCGTCCATGAGAAAGGTAGTGATTTCTAAGATGACGACAAAATTCCATAGCTTTTATCGAGAGGATGGTTGAATTTTAATTTTATTATCAGTGCTCTATTATAGAAGTCGTTTAAGTCTTCTACAAACGTGCAGCTGCTTTGCAGATTAAGCCAGACGAGGTTATGGAAGCAGGGCAAAGAGTTTATCTACCCGTGTCAGTAGCTGAGTCGAGGATCTCCAAGAGGTTTGACACTATTCCAAGCGGGACTCTGAATCCCAATGCTGATGAAATTAATTACTTGAGAAGGCTTGTCATGTACAAGGTGAGTCTTTCATGCTTTTATTTACATAGAAGAACGAAACCATATAGAGGAATGATCTAGCTGAGCAGCTTGATGGATTCTATCTGTTTTGTGATTTTCCCCTTTGGGGCATCTTTCTGTGCATTTGTGTTATTCATTAAAATTAATGTCCAGGACTCTGCCATAATTGTGCTGAACAAGCCCCCGAGACTGCCTGTCAAGGTTATAATCCTCTATTTTACAAGTTTAATTTGATTCTTGTAAATGTCCTTTGCTCATGTTGATCAGTTTGTGATGATCATATTTCCAGGGAAACTTGCCAGTTCACAATAGCATGGATGCATTAGCTGCTGCAGCATTGTCTTATGATTATGATGAGGGTCCTAAGTTGGTAAAACTTCTTTCTGAATCACCTGAGACATCTATCTGAAAATAAGAGCTAAATTATCTGCTTATTCATATTTTATCTCTTTGAAGAGATAGTTTGCCCTTAAAAAATCTCTATTTTTATGTTTTCTTTTTTGATGTCAAGTTCGGCTTTAATCATTTGAGCAGTTTACAACTTCTCAAGGTTGAAGTCCTCTCTTGGGACCATAATGGGAATCATCCGGCACAATCCTTGTATTCTTAAAATATTATTACTTTTCTTTAGGATCAAGTTCTTCAATGGCTGATTTGAAAGCTTTATCAGGTACATCGGCTTGACAGAGAAAGCAGTGGCATTATCTTAATGGGGAGAACACAGGAAAGTGTCTCTCTTCTTCAATGGCTGTTCAGCAACATTAATAAAGCTAAATCCTCATTTAAGGTACTAACATGAGATACTATGCAATTGACTGTAATTTTTGATGACCCACAGTATTTCGGGGTAAGATACTGATGAAATTGCGTTCTGATATGAAGCTGACTCAAGATGATTATCTTTTCCCACATCCTGATATAATTTAGGCCTGGAATGATGCAAGTGAAGCAACTTACCAGAGGTACTGGGCATTAGTCATAGGATGTCCCAAGGAAAAGCAAGGGGTGATTTCGGCTCCTCTCTCAAAGGTTCTTTCTCTTCCTTTCCCCACTCTCTGTGTATAATACCTGTGTTTTATGTTGTGAATAAATTTTCAGGTGAATGTCCAACTGTGTAGGTGCTTCTTGATGATGGGAAAACCGAAAGGGTTATCTTGGCTCGTCAGTCAAGGTTAGAAGCCTCTCAAGAGGCAATCACTGAGTATCGGGTTTTGGGCCCAACAGTGAATGGATGTTCCTGGCTTGAACTCCGGCCTCTTTCTAGCTGCAAGCACCAGGTAGCGTATCTTTATCTTGATCTCCCAAACGGAAACAGTGTCTTCTTTTACGCTGTCTGGATTCTTCTTCACAAGAGAGTGGAAAAGAATGGAGAGGGCGGTGAAAGAAATGAAAATTATCTGCTTATATGGATGATGCTAGTGAGGAGAGGAGAGAATCAGAAGCTTGTTTATAGATCAAGGGTCTGAAGAAGAATGGGAAATTAATATAACATCCTTTCTCTTCATAATTTTAAAGTTTACTCTCCTTTCAAACGAACCCATTAATTTAGATATCAGAGGGAAACAAGAGGTAGATCTCTCTTCATTTCAGTCTCTCTCCAAAAGAATTTCTTCCAGAGCTGTGAAAGTGCTTTTCTATCAGATCACTTGAACCAAAGTTAAGTTTGCGGATGCTCTTTCTGAGACACCTAAGTGCTGAAAAGCAGGAAGAAATTTTGACCTGAATACCATTGAGCAATCATGCTTATATGTTACATCCAGGGCCATGCTCATTCCTCTATAATCATCAAAATCCACATCCAGAGTTAGTACTTTTCTATAGATTCAATAAACCTAACTTAGCCAACCAGTGACAGAAAATAAGTGAAGTTGGTTTTCTTCTTTCATTTTTAAGTCGTGTTCTTATCAGTAAAGCTATGTCCTTGCAGCTCCGAGTTCATTGTGCAGAAGCACTTGGGACTCCAATAGTGGGCGACTACAAATACGGTTGGTTCAGTCACAGGAAGTGGAAGCAGATGCCAAGAGTCGATATCGAGCCTATAAGTGGCAAACCATACAAGCTCCGAAGGCCTGATGGCCTAGATGTCCAGAAGGGCAGCGTGCTGTCTAAGGTTCCTCTTTTGCACCTTCACTGTAGGGAGCTTGTACTCCCGAACATTGCAAGGTTCCAGGAGGAGCTTCTGTGCAAGAAGTCAGATGCCCAGAAACTGGAGCAGGGCACAAATCTTGATATCCAGCGGTTCGTGGCATCAATGCCCTCACACATGAAAATCAGTTGGAATCTCATGTCCTCTTATTTAGTGTAGAAAAGCTCAGTATCCCAACTGGATTGAACCTAGACTGATGGAGGCGTTTGCTCGGGAGACCGGTGGAGGTTCAATAGGTCCAGCTTCTTCAAAGAACTGTCAACAACTGGACATCTGAGTTGGGCCGGCGATTTGCCAAACTAATGCATTTTCGTCCACTTTAAAGAACCAGGCGAGCCCCTGGGTTTGGCATAGATGTGATACACAGTGTCATAGCAGCTAGGTCCCTGAAACAGTCTCCTAGCCTCGGTCCTCTGAGCATCGGTTTTTTTATATGATATGTAGAGCTACCTTCATTTGAACTGATTGAAGGGGGGAGGAATTGCCTTTCGGATTTCATTTGAATGCAGAGGATCCTTTATTTGGAAGATCGGACAGCAGTAGCAGGTAGCATGTATATCTATTAATCAAATGCCTAATGTAAAATATTGAAAATGTTCTTGGCAAATATTAATTTAATCAACAAAAAAAAAAAAGGAATGCAAAGTCTCCTGAATACTCTAATCATCCCTTGATGGTCAGAGAATGAGCAAAAGCCCAGCTGATAGGAATAGGTTACCCAAAGTAGACCAATACTGCCGTAGTGCCACGAGAAGCAGCCCTACCTTGTACACCCCTAAATTGGAGCAGAAACCGTCGTCACGATAGGAAACTCATTCACTTTCCATCTGATGGTTGAGATTGCGACATCATACAGTCTGATGGTAAACTGGGCTCTTCACTTTCCAAATCAGCCAGTTGTGTTGCCCGCAGAGGCAGATGGTACGGGTGTTTCATGTGGGAGTTTATTCTTTGCTCTTTGCTGAATTCTCACTAGTCGTTTTCCTATATTGTTGCCTAATTTCTTTTATTTGTTGACAGCCAGCCATTGCATTTTAGGGGCTTTATAAGTTAATCTACATCTTTTAAGTGTTTTTTTCCCCTTTGGTATGACTCAAGAGAGATGGGCTGAATTTCTTTTTCCCATTTCCATTGCTTTGGGATCTTCATCTAGTGATGATCGGCACAACATCTCTGTCTAGAAAAGGTCCCGTCATGTTTGTCCAAAGGGTGGGTGCTTCCAGGTTTATCTTGGTCATCAGAGAAACCGTGTAATAATGGTAATATTCAAGATGTGTCAGCTCGTGCTTGCGGATCAAGGAAGCATGTTGAAGAATCTAAAGAAAGTTTCACAAGTCGCTTATGGAAAACTGTTGCATCCGGTTCAAGGGCTTTTCTCTGTGAAAAACGTGATGGAGCTGGTCAAAGTGCTGAGTTTTGCTCACATGGTAGCCGCTCAAGCTAGTGAGATTGATGTTTCTGCTGTAAAAATTGTTAAGAGGGGATATGAATTCTGGAAGCAAGTCTACTGTTGCAGTAAGTAACATCAGCTATGCTTAAAGAGCCCGGAGTATACAGAAAGAATAAAGGACTGGATAAGTCTGATAATTTATCTGCACTGAATGGTACATCAGTTCAAGAACAATCGGCACCTCGAGATGTCTTAAAAGAAATCTGAAAATGCTACACAGTTGAATGGCGTGAATGAAGCAGCACATTCTCTTAAATTAGGGGCATCACCATCCAAATGGAAGCTTGTTCTTAGAGAATTACCTTCTTTTTCGAAGGCTTCCATCATTCCAGGGCATGAATGCATCTGGCACTACGCTTACTGGACTTACATCTTGATGAGTCTCTTCCAGGGCCGTTTCTTATTCTGTTTCTTCCTCTTTCTCCAAGTTGGTCTTACTTATTTTAGTTTTTATGGTCTTTCACCTTTTAGTTTTCATCAGGTTCGTGATCTCAATGTCTGCTCAGCTGTTGCAGAGAATGTAAACAGTGAAAACTGTGGCAATGGGGGTAACAGTGAAGGCCATGAAAACTGCTTAGAGGCACTTGTTTCCTGTCAGCTCTCAGGGCTTGGAGGAGTTAAAGACCGGAAATGGCCCTACCATTCCTTGGAAATCTTTCTTTCCAGTTGAGAATGACATTATAGGTCGTGGTGATGTCCAAGCCCCAGGCCTCGAGCTTGCCTTAGGAGTTGAGACTAAGTCACCAAACCAAGCAATGGAATCTCCTTTCCGGTAGATCTAAGCAGCCTCCATCAGATATGCATGCTCTCACTCCCAAGGAGAGTGAGGAGAAGAACCGCTCTGCCTCCCTTTCTGTGTCCTTGTCGTTCCCTTTCCCAGATGAAGAAGAAGGAAGCGTCAAGCCTTTTTTGAAAGAGAGACTTCAGCATGAAGGCACCTAGTGAATAACTGTAAATTTGCCCCTCAATCTCAGAGGCCCTGTTCGATTGATACGCCTCATTCTCTCTCAGTGTGCTGGAATCGATTCGTGAGAGCCTTAAGATGTTCATCATCGTGCATATCGACCCTGGAGGGAATCTATACCATCTATATATAACTCGCGAGAGCCTTGAGATGTTTTCGTTTCTTCCCTCTTTCTCATTTTCGGTCCCTTAGTATTCATGAACCCTCTAAGGCTGGACTACTTTGTGCAGAGAGGTAAGCAGTTCAGTTCTGTTACACAAAAGAAGGAAAAGGGAAATCTGCAGGGGCATCAAGTCGATATTTCCCACATCTCTTCACGGCCTCTATAATGCAGAGAGAAGCTTTCCATGGATAATCTCTGTGACAAGTGTAGCCAATCTTCCGTTTGGGGCTGTCTGTATTGCTGGGACCCCCGAGGATTCCTGGGAATTCGCAAGGCTTCCAGACCATCTGGACATGACTGGAATCATCCTCTCGGCAAAATTCATGTGTTTCCTATGGCAAAAGGATCCTCCTCCAGCAGGCAGGAGGAAGAGAAAACCGTTGGTGAGGAATTGGAGAGTCGTACTCATGGATCCCATCCGCCGGCGGCTCATTATTGTGTTATCGGAGATTGATGATCAGCCATGAATAAGGAAAGAGGTCCAGATGGTAGTCGTTTAAACTTTCCATTTTTCCAATTTGATCCCTAATAATTTGATTTCTGTACATTTTTACGATTGAGTTAATTCCGTACATGTCACATGGTCACCGAAAAATCTGACGTGGACAAATGATATTATAAAATCTAAAAAAATATGTGTATATATATATATATATATATATCAAATTCTCGAAAAAGGTTATCGCGATGACGTGGTTGTCCTCGTTGGATGCAATATTAGATTTTTCATTTTTTTTAAAGCTGAGGCTCACTCTATATAAAAGGAAGTAGGAACCCGCCATTTTAAACTAACTGACGGTTCATCGGTAGATCATCACTCCTCCACCTGCCCTCTGCGTCTCCACGCCAAGGTAACGACATCCTCAATTCGAATTCATCGTATGTAATTTCAGATCTTCCAGTAGTGTCGCGCCTTCCTCATCGGCGTCTGAAGACGCTCCCGCGGTGCTGCGGTAGATTCTCCCATGCACGCTCCTTACTCGCTGAAAAGGCTCCCGAACTGCTCATTATCGCTTCTCTTCTCTCAATCCGCATGGATTGAACGCAATCTGCTTATAGCTCGTTGCGGATTCAGTTTGTTTGATCCGGAGACGATTGAGCGTATGACATCGGCATTTCAGACTCAATTCCTTTGCTGTCTGATGCTTATTGCAAACTTATGCTTCGATTATCTGCAATTCTAGAACTATCCTCCGTCTTGATTTTTTTAGGATACTTGAGTGGGACACTGAGCTTAAAGTTGTTGGATTCCTTGATGCATTGTATGTCTTTTTACAGACTGGATTTGATTCCTATCAAGAGAATTGATCTTGTCGTCACTGCCAGATATGTCGAATTTTACTGTATGTGCGAGATTTAGGCCTCTGAGTTCCAGAGAGCGCCGAGATCACGGGGATTCAATCTGCATTCACCGCATCGATGATGAGACTTTCTCTCTCAAGGTTCATGAGAATCTGTTACTTGACATGATATTTTAGTTATTATCTGTCGCCTGAAGCTGGAGATTCCCTCAACGAAGTGGTCGTGGGACATTTGGTCCCCTTCTGTTCTCTGGATATTTTCTTTTTAACTCTTATAGATACTTGTTTGGTTGTTTGGCCTAACTAGTGGCTACTTTAAGCAAGCAGCGCATTATGTGTTACTTGACATGTTGAATGTGGTAACTAATATCTTACAGGATGACAAGGAAGGTGAATTTATGTTCAGCTTTGATAGGGTATTCTATGAAGCATCAGAGCAAGCCGATATATATAAATTCCTAGCTCAGCCAATTGTTCGAGGTATGCTTCTGGAGAAATTGAATTTCTATTGTTGCTACTGATAATTTTAATTTTACCCTTGGTTGTTCAATGAGTTTGGAGAAAACAGGTGCATCAAATCTAATCTGTGATTTGTGTCCCTTTTAATGAACTTCAACTTTGAAGTTCATTAAAAGGGACACAAATCACAGATTAGATTTGATGAATTAGGATTTTGAAACACCAGAAAGGATGAAATTGCAGTCTGTTTGATTCGTTAGTTCATCATGTGTATCCCTGATGAATTCACACGTCTACTTTTGAATGAAGCAGATGCTGTGAATGCAAGAAATGGGACAATCATTACTTATGGACAGGTCAAATAATGCCTTGAGAGTCTATGTATTCCTAACTTTGCTATTTTTTGTGCAATGTAACAATGACCATGAAACTATGTTTTTTTTTTTTTTAACATTTCAGTTTTTATGTTGTTGAGAAGAAGATGACATTATTTTCTTAGGTTATGTCTAAGACGCATACATTTAAACTGTTAGACAAATCAGATGGAGAAAACACGAGAAATAAAAATTTTAAAAAGACAAACAGAGAGAAACTTAAAATCATAAAATCATCAACTGCTGTAATTTGTAGATAATCTATTGTTTACTAGTGGTGACACTATAATGTGCATTCGTGGTGCTTTAGAAAGTAAATATAGGAGAAAAAGATATTGGTAAATCTAAACTCTCATGGAGTTTCTACTTATTTTCTTTAGACGATTCTGTTAGAAATCTATTCCTGAATTTATCATCATGAAAATTTGACTTTATAGCTAAAGTGAAGACGTTCTTGTGATCTAACATGTTAAATCACAATACATTACCCACACTAATAGTACAGGAGTCATCTGCATATCCAAGTCAAGGAAAGATTGATGTTTATATCGCTTATTGAGATGTCTAAACAGGCATTGCCAATTAGTACTTCGTCCCCTTAAGCCAAAAAAAAAAAAAATGTTAACTTCTTCATCTCATGATTTTTATTTGGTAGCAGACTGGGGCTGGGAAGACATATAGCATGGAGGTGATGCTAATTATCTCATTATACATGCTGTAAAGAAGGTTATGGTGTCAAGAACACTCACTCCATCATTTTGCATCAGGGAGTGAATATCCTTGATTACAACGAACAGAAGAAAGGCCTACTTCCAAGAGTTATTGATGAACTCTTTGAAGATATTGTCTCCTCCAATGAATCTGTAAAATATACTGTCAAGTTGTCTATGGTATTATCATCTCGTTGTCGTAATTCCACTACTTAATACTCTACATGGATGGGAATATATTTGTCACTGATTCTTTTTATTGAATACTTCAGGTTGAGATTTACATGGGAAAAGTAAGGTATAATTAGCAGTGAAGGCAACTGTTTTCTCCTTTTTCCAGTTCTCTGGATTCCCATTCTAGTGATGCGGATCTAGTAGAATATTTTGATGCTTATTTAGTAAACAGGAGTTTCTAACTTTCCTTTTCTTTTAGAGACTTACTTGATCTCTCGAAAGACAACATACAAATAAAGGAGAGCAAATCTGAAGGAATCTTATTGTATGGAGTCACAAAAGTAAGATTGTTCTTGTCCCAGTCAAACCTGCTTCTGAAAATTTCATATAATGCATCTCAATCTGAAGCTTGAACTGTTAGATTGTATCAAATAATCACTTAATATAATATGTTGGACAACTGATTAAGGTTCAAATTAATGAATGTGCACAATCAGATGGGTTTCTTGGGATGTGCATTTATTTGCAATTTGGTAATTTTGTCAAGGGAGAATTACTCTTGTTTTCCTGACTAGTCAATCTAGAGAATTGTATTTTCAGTATCACAAGTTAAAAAAAAAAAAAAATCAAAGCTAGACATGAGACTTTGATCGTGAAATATTTGGTGTTATGAATTTTTCCATTTTCATTATAACCCATTCTGTATTCATGTCCCCTGCAGATACCTTTGCGGGACCCTGCTGAAGCATTGCTAATCTTATCTGTAAGATGGAAAACTGTTTGGGTTCATGGACTTCTCATGATACTAGTTCCTCAACTTCTGATATAAATTTTGAAATGCAGAGTGGTTTAGCCAACAGAGCAGTTGGAGAGACCCGTATCTTTCAATTTCTCATTTTCCTTTCTCCGTTAATCTTGTGTACAATTTGCTTTTGTATGTAAGGGAAGCTTCAACATTTTCTCTTTTTTATTTTTGGTATAATGTGTTTCAATTTAGTTTGCATACTGTTTGAAAACTTAATGTCAAAGAGATGAACATGGGAAGCAGTAGGAGCCACACCATTTATTTACTCACAATCCAGCAAGAGATGGACCACAATAACAGGTAAGTCTCTTTATTTTGTAGTTATGACCCGGTGCTTTCTTTCAATCAAGCCAACGTTGCTGAATCTATGCTTTATTTTCATGTCTTGAATTCATTGGCAGGATGAAATATGGAAAACTAATCCTTGTGGATTTAGCGGGGTCTGAGAAAATAGAGAAAACAAGAGCTGAAGGTAGGGTTCTTGAAGAAGCCAAGACCATCAATAAGTCTCTCTCAGCCCTTGGAAATGTTGTATATGCTTTGACTTGTGGTACTACTGGGAGAGGAGACCACATTCCGTATCGTGATTCCAAGCTCACTCGACTCTTAAAAGATGCCCTGGTGACTTTGCAAACTCAAGGTCTTCTTACCGTCCTATCAACAAATACTGAAAAGCCTTCTCTCTTGCTCCCCAGGGTGGGAACTCTCGAACAGCTCTATTGTGTTGTTGCTCTCCTAGTCCTTCAAATGCAGCAGAGACCATATCCACCCTACGATTTGGTGCCAGGTCTGCAGTTTTAAAGCCATTAGAGGGCAAGTTATGTTACACTCAAGATTGGTGTATATAGTTGGAGAATAAAAAAGAGAGTGAGGGATTGAAGAGGAATGGGTTAATCCTCATCTAGAGGAAAGGCTGATAATGTCTTGATGCTAGAGGCCTTATCTATTATAAATTTCTTCTGCTATATAATTTTCCAGGGCAAAGCACATAAAGGTATCAGCTCATGTCAATGTTAATGAAGATCGACATGCAAAAGTAACCATGGCACCATCCCCGACCAAAGATGATTCACCTGATAGAATCCCGGATGAGGTTTGTATTGATCATGTCGTCAATATATTAAATCCATAGTACTTATCATGTTCCATGTGTTTTGGTGAAGGTACAATTACATGCTGAAGATGTGATGTGGCTCGAGTTGTCATCCATGGGCAGGGCAATTTTGTCTGACCCTAATTCGGCGGAGGACTTTGATTCTGATTGTGAAGATGGCATGGTATGGACCATTGTTCAGCAACGTGCTATGGAGGAGCTTGCATCTGCAGTTCAGCAGGTTAGTGAAAGACGATAAGATGTATGGCAGTTGTTCTTCAATTCCTGGTCTGCATTTCAGTCATCCCACATCTTGTTTCTAATCACACGAGGTCAACTTAGATTTGATATATCCTTCTAGATCTCTGCTGATTAATAGACCTGTTCATTCAATATCTGATATAAATTCGATTACACTTGGGTCCTAGAATGTCATCTTAAATCGTTAGGCTCAATTGCACGTAAAGAAAACTTTTTGGATGGATAGAAAATGATTCTGATTGATCTTACTGAGATCATTATCATCTCTTGTACAGCTCGAGTATTCAAACAGGGAACTCAGAATAACACTCGAAGTTGCGGAGAGGCTTGTGGCTCGTGAAAATGCCCCAAATGCTGCACAGCATGTTAGCTTCCTGGACAAGATGCTCGGCACTCTCATGCGTTTCCTCGCACAGGTCAGGCCAGCAGAGTTAGTCAGAGCTTTTAGGTTCACGCCCAAAGCGGACTTACTCAACCTGGCATACGGGCAGTCTCTCAACTTGAGATTAAGAGGTTAGAAATACGATTATCCCTATGTCCATCGTTTAACAGGAGGCAAGAAAGATCAGTCAAATCATCAACCTTTAGCAGTGCAGTGAACTTCAGCAGTTACGACCTGCACCGCTTGTTCGTACCGCCTCTGTCGTGCGAGGACATATGCCTGTCATCATTTTTCCGGCTTAAAACACGAACTATAAGGAGGGGAAACGATTTCTTCATCTACTTTGATGCACAGATGGTAACTGTCATTACGTGATTGATATGGTAAACAAGGCAGTTCGGTGTAATTGAAGAGATCTTCATACAGGGCACTTGGAGTCCGCATTATGTTTAGAAGAGGTTAAATCAAACTCACCATCCATATGAATTTTAATTATCTAATTTTGATATAAAAAATAAAAAGAAAAAAAGGGGTTTACAGTTGATTTGGAATTGCACCAAATTAGATTGACGTAGATTTACTCTGCCCAAAATGGGAAAGTACATCACACCACCAAATTTATATATATATAGATCGATCAGCTCCCCAAGTGAAATTAATTGGTATTGAATGATATTATATTATATATAAAAAAACATTTATATTGCTTACGAATCAGCGGCCCGAAACAGTGCAAAAGTTATGTACATATATATTACCCTAACGTATAGCAGTGTAGTCGTACGCATTTCCTTGCGAATTAGATAGCCGTATTTATTTTCCATGAATAAAAGTACTGATAACCATGACCACCGACGACCCTAATTAGGTCACCACAGGCTTAGGACCAAGTCGTCCCATCCCTCAGAATTGCAATTTTTTTCTTCTCGAAATTCCATTGAAATCCGGGTGGGAGCCATCTCACAGGCGACTGACACCTCCCAGGCCATTTTTTCCACCGACTGTTTTCAAGCGAACATGTTTATTTGAATCCTTCCCATACAATTGTTTCAACGTGAATCGGAACAATATTCCATTTTTGGTACCGGAAGGAACAGAGTCGAAATGATAGAATGTGACTGAAGCTGTTCACTGAATCAAAAATGAAAACGAAGCTAAAATTTTGGTCGCCCACAATTTAAGTCTGCTCATCGATGCCCTAAGACATCCATCCACATGCCCGGTCGCTTCTCCCAGTCTTGGACCAACAACAACAACACGTAGAAGCACTTCTACTATGATCAGTGAATACGTGGACAGCCCAAAGACCGTAGGCCATCTCCATTTACGTGGTAGCAGTCGAGAGAACTACAGCATCAACATTTGAGGCACGGTACTGCTCAGCTCGTAGTAATGTGAAACCATAAATTTACACAAAATTTCATCTACATCAGCTCATATGGCCGTCTGGTGAGAGGAAAAAAAAAATCACAATGGCATCTTTAATTCCAAGGACGGATCATATTGCCAATGGAATGTGTACACTTTACCTGTCACTACACATTGGGACAAGTTATGCCCACAGAATACCATATCTGCTTGGAACGAAATGCATAATGATCATTTGCTCTAGCTCCACCTAGAGCCACATATTCAATTGAGCAGGTGTTGCTATTTTCACAGATCATATGTGAACTGTGCAAGTGGTTTTAAGCAATCTTCAGTTATTTCTCCAAGGATTCAATTTCAACCACTCAATTGCATTGAACCTTAAGAAAGGATTTGTGGAGTTCCTCCGTAGCTTCAGTGCTGCTGCAGGCTCTGACCTGATGAAGAACTGCCATGCTTACCAAGTTTAGTCAAGATATAAGCCATTGCAACTTTGGCTCCGAGCGCAGGGTTGCCCCTAGTCAGGCAAAGGACTCCTCCAAGAAGGATTACACCATTAGCAAGGACCTTCTTTGATGGCCTCCTCAGCAACTTCTTAGATTTCCCAACTTCTGCAGTGCTCCGTTGGCCCTGACAAGGGGAAGGTGCAGCAGATGATTGGCTCCTATTAATCCTGTACTTGTTATCTAATCCAGGTGGAACCTGCATTGAAGAAAAGTCACTTTTCAGCCCACAAAACAAGAACAGTGCAAGCTGAAGACTGAAGTCACTTCCATGATAGATTGCTCAACGTAGATAATGGCTAATGTCTTAATGAATCAGACAATAGGGTGATTTGGACCAAAATTTTCTTACTTGTTGCTTTTATCTTTTCATTTAGGCAACACTTCTATCATCCATGCTCAAATTCATGAAAACTTGCTGAGAGATAGTTTAAGGAAAGACCTGACATGCGATTCATTATTTTGTTACAATGTGCTTTCTCTAGCATGCGTATGATCTGCCATTAGTAGAGCTATCTGAAGAAGCATTTTACTATCGTTTTTCATGATGGTACTACCAAAACCAATTACCAAATTCTCATATCCTTATCAATAAAAAAATGTTCTGTCAAGAAAGCCTAGAGCAGGAGAGTCCCCACCTTCTGAATTAATGAGAGAGCACTAACAGCTGAACCTCGTTGATGATGACTCATAGTAGAGTATCTGCGAAGTGCACTGTCCATCTTGCATACGTAACTCCATATGCCCTTTGAGAAAGCCAACTTTGCCATATCCACATTTAAACCAGCATCTTCTTGGTGAAACACTCTAATCTCAGAAGCATTTTTACCGGGCACTGCAATTTTCGAGTACAGAGCTAAAATAATCAATTCTCCAACCTACAATAGCCATTATATCATATATGCTTACATGTGAATAGTGGAGATTGTTGTAATTAGTATCATGTCAGATTGCTGTTACGACTGAGAATATCTGGAACAGCAATCATTTTCTTCCAAAGATGATAGTCAAGTGTTTTCCAGACTTGATAATACATCACCACCTGTGTCATCCGAATAGAAGAGGAAGCAAAAAAGAAAGAGACAAAGAGAAGGCTTCAGAGCATGCCTTTTCTGATTCTCCATCCAGATCTAAAGAATTCAACATGTACAAACTTCCTTTGTCGTGGTGCCGATGAATGTTCACATCCCTGTTAGGTTAGTTCAAAGGAAGTGTTAGCAAGAGGCCAGATGAATCCAAGGACCAAAATAGATATTTCAACAATATATTCATATAATAAAATGCATGGACTTCGGATTTTGCACAAGATTTGGATATATTGTGCATGAGTCCCTGCAAATATACAACTAGAAGATACAACCACGAAGTCACTTGACAGATAATATGCTAATTACCTTTGTAAAGCAGTAGAAAGATGAATCAGATCCCTCCCACAATCTCCATGCTAACACATATTCTCTGGCTGTCAACAGAGGAAACTTCTTAATTATTCGACCTATTTCAGTCCCATTGCTTCTATCCACTTCCAGCTGCTCAAAAGCAGTCACAGTCTTGTCCCACAACTTCCTGTAGTCATTGTCCATGTAAAAGTCTCTTAGAAATTCTGGAGAGCAATTCTCAAAGATTGTCACACTCAAGTACTTCAAGGGGCCGTTCTGCAAGCAGTTAGTGAGAATGTATAGTCAATCATCATATAGAACCAGATATTATGACATGCATATGGAACTTGTTTGCTAAAAAGAACTGCTGCATACAAACTATCTTCCAATGTTTACCTCACTTGTCATTATGTTCACTGCTATGCCTTGTCTCTTTCTGTAATTTTTTTTTCCTTTTTGAAATACTAAAATGACATTTCCATTAAAGAGAAACAAGGCCCTATAGGTCATAAAGGAAAAGGAAGAGCAGAAATACATGCCCACCTCACCTAGTTCAAACATCATAAATGTGATATACTAGCTGTATTCCCATTTATCAAAAAGTCTACCCACCTTTCTGTGACCAAACAACATAAGAACTATACAATCAAAAGCTCTTTTATTCATGTCTATCCATTTAGTAGAAAGGTGAGAGAGGTGGCCATCCCAGTAGTTTGTCATACTCACTGCTATATTTAAAATAAAAGGTTTATTAGTGTAAAAGCCGAAGCAAGGAGCTTCTTCAACAAGAGGCAGTTAGTTTAAATCAGAGAGAAAGCCAGATCATTCATGGAGCACACTCATCTGCTCAACAACGTGATAGACTTTATGAGCGAATCACCATAACCCATAAACTCAGCAACTTAATCATGACTTGAACCCTTCTTAGAAAGTCATGCATAACTTAATTATTTTTCCTTGAAATTTTAGAGATTCTAAGGACCATCTCCAATGGCCCATAAGTTTGCTCTTTCAAGCAAACTAGTAGAATAATTTCATTTGAGTTTTCCATATACTGTCTGTCTTCAATCTTTGTCCACCAAAGAAGCTAGACAAATTCTAGTAAATGGAACTACAAGCAAGGTCTGAAGTCGTTGCCATATCCAGTTAACTAAGAGTTCCCAAATATCATTTCAATCAAAAGAACAAGCACATTAGATGTAGAAAGCACATTAGGTGCAGCTAACACAGATATATCGTTTTAATACAACTCCATAGCATATGTAAATGACAAGCGTGCCCCCAAAAGCTGAATTCAAAGGAAGTGAACAAGCAGGTACAATAATTAATCCAGTGTTATGAACTGAGTGGGCGTGAGGAACAAGAGCAGATACCTTCGGCTTGCAGCATTTTGCAGTGTAGTATACTGTACTGTTCCTTCTTTCTGTCACCTTCTCCCATCTCTCGGTTTCATCCGGGTTCTCCTCCAATTTGTCTATCAGGAACTTCAGATCATTGTCCGACACAATCTCTGAGTCCCTGCAGAATAAAACAAAAATTGCACATCAGTTATCCAACGACATAACACAGACAAAAGACAAGGGTTCATCACCACAACACTTACACATGATAACCAACAAGACATGAATACTCCAATCCAAATTCACCAAGTAATTAAGGCAAAACACAGATGTAAATTCTGTTTGCCAGCATTAGCAATTACGGGTACATGATCAAGTGATAGAGAATCCAGAAAAGATAAGCTTAGCTTAAGGAAGCAAGACAGAACAGTTGACCTGATTTGAGCATCGCCGGACTGCGAGAGGGGAGAATTGGCGGAGGACCCATTCAATCGGTGAAAGGGGAAGACGAAGAAGAACCTCCGAGTGTAGTGCCACGCGAGTATGAAGAGAAGGGCTACAGCTGTGGCCCAGGCCCGACCCCAACCCCAGTCCATGCTCTGCCGCCACAGCTCCGCCGCCATCACCATCGACGAAGAAGAAGAAGCGGACTCAACCCCCTTCATCGTCTTCCATCCATGTCACGTGCGCCCCTACTGAACTGTCACGTGCTCTCTTTTTTCACGTAGACAGATTGAGAGAGAGAGAGAGAGAGAGAGAGGAATGATGAATTCATCAGTCTGTTTGGGGATTGGATTTCGGATCAGGTACGCCACTAATTATAATAGTTCACTCGGAAAGAGTCCCAAACATGCCTTTCCTCGGTCCCGCGGGTTCAGAAAAGATTTAATTTTGCAATTAGACCCCTAAATTTTGTGGTTCTTTCTTATTTGCTCATTCTTGGGCCTATAACGATTGCAAAGAAAGACATGTCCAAAAGGTATCATACCATCCGTTTTAGGCACGACTTGTCTTCCAAAAGGCACCTCTTGGAAAGGATGGTCTCCCATTTCCAATATGATGACATCTCGATTCTCTACAAGACCACCAAGATAATGGGATGTGAGTGAATTCGACTAAAAATATAGGACCCCAAAAATCAGAAGAAATTTTCAAGCAAATCTTATCATGCCATGCTGAGCTGATCATAACTGAGATAGTCTTGACATTTAAGATTTTATGTGATGCTCATAATAGATGTAATTTATCTTAGGAGTATCCTTTTGTGGTTGATAATTTTTCTGCCGAATCTTCCGTGTCTTTTAGTTTAAGTTCTTTCATGAATTTGTGAAGAATATTCTCATCCACAAGAGAGGAAGAGGATTTGCATGATGGTGGTGGTGAATGCTCTCAAACCACAAGATGTAGATGCATCAGAACATGTGGATGAGAAGAGGACACGACAACCCAAGACCATTGGCGGCAACTGCCAGACTGAGAACATGTCTCGTTTCTTGGATATGGAAGCAAAGGGATAAGGAAGGTGAAAGGGTGAAAGCTTTGGGAGCTTTGGGGCCAGAAAAAAAAAAAATATGGGAGAGGCATTGCCCAAATTCAGATAATTGACATAGCAGAAGAATGCTGCTTCATGTCAATGGATGGACTAGGATGGCTCGGATCGGTTGCTCATCATCGATGCAGCACCCACATTCATGTTTGATAGCCCATAGTCGAGTGAACATTGACCGGCGCTCAGTAGCCTTTGCTTCTGTTGCTGGCTTGGCTGTGTCGTTGTCGCTTTTGCTGCCGACTGCAGCTTCCCTGGCGGAGCAGGAGCAGGAGTCAGAGTCGGAGACGCTGTCGAACATACCGCAGGAGCTGTCGGGGGAGTGCCCCACCCTGAAGGACTGCAGGAAACCAAGGATCCAACGGCCCAAGTCGAGGAAGGCGGAGTCTTGCACCACCAAGTGCGTCAACACCTGCATTCGGGGCGGTGAAGGGTCCCCTGGTGAAGGTCCACTTAACATCAGGAAACCCTTGGTCGTCTTCAAGGAGGGCTTCCGGAGCCGTCGATATTGGTATGTATTCAACCATCTATCTCATTCCATCGCCGCTATTCCGTCATAAGCCTCATGTATTGCTTTGCTGATGTTCTGTGTGCAGTTTGGTCGAATGCTCCGACATATGTAACCTGCTTGGCGATGAAGACTATGGCCCTTGAATTCATGTACAGATGCCTCCTCCATTGTCAGCTCTCAGTGATTCTTCGAATGCAAGGACCTGCATTATCTGGTTCCTTATTGTGCTGAACCAAAATTTCACCGTACTGTTAACTGTCCTTGGACAGATGCATCTTGCAGTAGTGGAATCGGGAGGTAGCTAGTCCTTTCAAGTGAGAACGAGTAGATTACTAAATAGCATGTCG
Source organism: Sonneratia caseolaris (assembly GCA_900006705.1). Taxonomy (NCBI): domain Eukaryota; kingdom Viridiplantae; phylum Streptophyta; class Magnoliopsida; order Myrtales; family Lythraceae; genus Sonneratia; species Sonneratia caseolaris. Next base: position 1,581,463 of record CXYZ01009109.1, on the reverse strand, counting down.
AATATGAGAGGAAATCAGGCTCCGAGCTGGCTCACCTCAACATAAAACAGTTAAGATCCCTGATTTTAAAGTAGATTTTGTTTCTAAATCAAGCTCAGATGAGCCCAGATCCACCGACCTGTGGGAATCTACTGATCAGAATTGCAAGTTGCAAGCAGACAAGGCATATGAAGCCCGTTCAATAATGCTCGAGTCACTTACTGGATATCTTTCACGAATAGACTAGCACATCTGGTAAATGTACATGTGCTACATTCGGATACATCTTGAACCAGGTCGACCAACCATAGTTAACAGGACTAGTGCTATGCGGCATACACACTAATAGCAAAAACTGCTTGTTCAGACTAATATCTTATTAGTGTAGGAGTTGACAACAAAGCAGTTTGCCCATGATGATGGTATGTACAATACAGTGGGCCATAGTTTACATAGAGAAGGTCTCATCCTTAAAAGTTGAAAAAAACGATCGCCAGAATTGCAGCCTTCCCATCTCTCACATTGAAAGTCGCAATCTCTAGCTCATTAACAGAGAAAAGCCTTGGCCAGTCCTCGCTCGCCAAAGCTATATTCCCACCCGTTTACCTCCTCTCACTGGATCCAATGTCATGCAGATATACCAGAAAAGGGAAACAAGTGAAAATTCCAAAGAATTCCATCCTCATTTCTCTGGGCCCAGACAACACTATATCATGGAACCAGAGCCTTTTCGGGCAGGAACAGGTAACGGAATCGAGAATCGAAGGGTAGAATCCCACAGCTACGTAAACCCCCAAGAAGCCTCTGACGTCTCTGGGACATGCAGTGCTCCACGAAGGCAGCCTGACGGGGCAGGAGGTAGTGTGATATCCACACAGCCAGGTTGGCATCATCTACAAAGCTCTTTGCAAAGCAATACAGCATCTTAGGCACCAATAGCTTCCCTCTGCTGCTGACTCCGACTGAAGCCCTGATGAAATCAAGCTGCGCATCATGGAGCTCTTCCCTCACATTCTCAGCCGTGTAGATTCTCACCTGCAGTTTAACTGCCTGGCTTAGTCCAGAGGAAGAACTTTAACAAGGCAGAGCAAAAGATATGTCCGGAGAAAAGATTTTCACAGGCAGAGAAAGAGATGGTGCATGTAACGGGATAGATAGGTGGCTAAATACTTTTAAAATGAAGCGTCACCTGCTTAGTAACTAGTTAACTTCTTACTTAAGAAGGTCACCAGTTATTTGATAAAATCCAGCCACATAGAAGACAATATGTTGCAGACTCAACAAATTACCAGCTATCTATCTAACAAGGTGATGTGCTTTAGCAGGGCTCAGAAAACCAACAGTTCTGCAGATTCTCTTGGCCGCAGCTGAACCCAGAGAGAGAGCTCTATTGCTCTTTGGGACTTAAAAGATTCACGTTTGGTATTTTTTGCACCTCAGAACATTCACATTAGGTTGTTAATGCACTCTGAAAATCATATACCATTAATTTGCTACCTGAAATTATGCTAGCCCTTAATCTTTAAATTCAGCTACTTACAACCAGACTCTTTTTGGGAAATTAGAAAATCAGATATGTAGCTGTAATGTCTTAATAAGACTTCAGTGCAAGTGATCCATAAAATCATTCAACCCTCTAGATGGAGCCAAGTTTTGCATTTAGCCATGCAAGTAAGGTACTTCTGTGGACTATTTTCACATGTGATCAGGGGTTGCTCCAATGCATGGAAGAGTTGACAACTGAGGGAAAATACTGGGAACTTGTAAGCTTCAGGGTGCAAGACAGATCAATTGACAAATCGGGCTCCTAAAACAATTTTCCTGACAATATAAGCCAAACAAGCACTATATTTGAATAGGCAACACAAAAGCCTGTGGATCTTACAGCAGGAGATGAGTACAGTCCGCAGCTGAGGGCAAATGACACAAGGGGCTCATAACGATCTATCGCAGATTTACGCTGCTCTTCTGAGATCTTCAGTTTGTGAAGTGCAAGAAGCAAGGCCTTTGTATACATGTGTAGTTTTCAGAGATCATAATTAGGATCATATATAAATTACAAAATAAGGCAGAGTATATAATGTATAGCAGCTTTCTTACAATTTGTGGTCTATGCTGTGGTGGCTTCATCTTCAAAATCCCGTACTCAATAGCATTAGCGCTGAAAGAATGCCCTCCGACAGTGTATACTGCCTGGAAAATAAGAACAAGTGAAAATGATTTTGAAACATGTATCACATTGAAGTTCTTATGACTACCTACCCTCAAAATAAAACATTGAAGTCAGGACAAACCTTCTGCATCAAAGAGAACAGCTTCAGTTCGCTTCTCGGGACTCCATAAGCCAGGTAAGCCTAGAAAAGTCCATTTGTTAGACGAATGCTTATCAATGAATAGTGTGTCAAGTACAAGGAAATAGGTGAATAATAAGAATTACATGCATGATCATAGCATTGTATAAGTTGATCCAGAAAGCAAGCTTCTCATCGTTGCTTAGATGAACCGGATTCACCTTGGCCAACTGCTCTACAAGTGCTCTGTTGTTCACCAGTGAACATAAAAGCAGATTAGATATGCCCCAGGTAAAACTAGACAGCAAGTAACAAATTAATGCCATGCTATAGCCATCCCACTTTCTCTATTACATATGCATGCACAAGTACATAGAGCCCACATAGTAAGAGCTAGCAAATGAAAATTTACTCCACAATCCTTCTCTCATACAGCTTGTTACACATACCACAAAAAGAAGTGAAAAATCGAGAAATGGTTCTACACCCTCTGGATTCTTTAATTCCATTCTCAGACTTCCATTTTATTGGTCCAAGTTTTTACCATTTCATGGAATGAATAAATTAAGCTATCTGATCGCAGGTTTTAGTTAAAAATGTCAGGATAAATACCTCATTGCCTAGTTATATTGGGATCTATGTCATGCCACGGAGATAACTATTTACTAAAGGAACAACAATCTAGGCAGTAGAGTTCCAACCTGAATCTCCTCAGAGCCCCAGCAGCATATTCTAATTGCTTTTTCCCAACAGACATCCAAGAGACTTCAGTCACTAGCCTGTAATTTCCAACATTGGCCCAACTCAACTTACCCTGAACCCTGTAGGGGTCGCAGGCATTCTCCAGTGCCAACACATCGAGATTACTATGTACATCTACATGGGGACTCTGTGCCCATGACGATATGAGTGATCGATCAGAAGAAGACCACCATGATGAAGTGGAATTCGAAAGAACCCCATGTGGAGAGATTGGTGATAAATGGCTAGTCCGCAGTGTGGAGGATTGGCAAGGTAAGAGAGAGTCTGCCAGGGAAATAAATATATTCTTCATACATCGGACCATCTCTTCAGAAAGTTTATTGGGATAGTTATAGAGGCCGTTGAGTGGCATCTCCTTGGGAAGCTTCCTCGAATCCTCTCTGTTTTGACAAGATTTCATATCCATTCTCCTTGAAAGGTTACTGAAAGCTGCAACAGAGTCAGCAGAGTCCTGCAAAACAAGACCATTTTTAGCACCATTTCCATCAGAAGCAATTGTTGTTTTGGAAATCAAACATTCTAATAGTCGGAGAGGGGATTTGCATCCTTTATCTGGCTTGCAGAAAATGACAATAGAATTGAATTTGATAAGATCCTTTGAACTTCTAGAACCGCAAGGTTTGACAGGACAGTATCTTAAGGGGATTTCTCAGAATAAAGACCATTTCAGAATCTTCTGACAAGAAAAATAAAAAGCATTCCACCCTCACAAAGTAACTTAATCCCAGGAAATGCATTTATTTGATATTAACTTTAACAGTGAGGTTTGCTAGCCTTTCTTTGATCTGGAATTCTGAAGAATGCTGGCAGTTGAATTTTAGCTTAACATGAAGTGGTAACCTGAGAAAATGATATAATAAAGTGATAACTGGCATGCTCTGCAAAAATAAAAGGGGAAAAGAACCAAGCAAGTGGCAATCAACTGAACAGCAACCCCTTGACCAGCTCATGGTCCAACCTTTTTTTTTCCTCCTTTGAACATTGAACAAATGTAATTCTTATCATCGGCATGATCTGAAACTTCGATTACTTAATAAGTACCAAGCAGGCCACATGAAAACTCACAGAAAGAGAGAGAGCATCTAAAGATATTATACATGCATTTATGGGTGTGTATATATATTATGAGAAGAAGAAAGATGAAAGGAAAATGACAGCACCATTCTCATGGAGTTGATAATAGACAACATAAAATACACATAGATCCCTATTGGGCGATTTGGTGAGACAGTCATGGAAGCAAAATTTAAAAGAAGAATAAATGGTACAGGAATAGATAAAAAAAATGAATCCGAATTTCTGAGTGCACAGAACAAAGTTCACCAATGGAATCTCATGGTTGATCATTTAATTTCTATAAGAAGGGAACAAAAATGTTATGGTTTCAGAGTCGATACTTCATTTTATATCAAGGAGAGAAGAAAAGGTACATCAGGGCAATGCAATGCAAGAAAGCAAACATTAGATTTTTTTTTAGATGCTATAGAGCAGTTAATATCTGCCCTTTTGTGTAACTATTAATCTCAATTTTCTAACTTTCTTATGCAAACATATACTAGAGAATGTTGAACAAACATTTTCAACTTGTCATCAAGAAAAAAGTACTTTTAATCTATTGTTTGGCCCAACAGAAAAGAAAGCACAAAACTTTTAATATTTAGTTTTAGTATAAAATATTACAGTATATTTCCTCTAGATATGAACAGCACCTATTAGATAGAAATAAATAACTTAGAACTGGACGAAAATTCAAGTGGCAAATGACCCGAACAGACTATGTTACCAATAGAGCAAGATCATGTACCATGTTTCCTAAGTTGTTCGACACACAAAGAGACTTCAATTCTGAAGATGAAAGCTGCAGACAATATTCAGCAAGCCTACGTTCATTTCTTTCTCGACTTAGTTGGCAATGCAATGAAATCATCTCCTTCTCAAGCTTTGACACTGCAACTTCCAGCACTGCAATATTAGAAAGGAGCTCCTGGGCCTGTAAACGCATGAATTTTTAAATGATCCCACCAATTTCAAGTCCACACTAAAAACATTTAAAAAAGTGTCATTATCCATGATGCTGAAAGATTTGTATTTTTTTTTCTCTCACTGCAATGGATAATGAATAATGTGGCAAAGACATAACCTTCAGAGGTATGGATTGTTTCAAGGACAAAGCAAGAACCTGGTGAGGGAGACATGCTGGGTTCGACAATTCTAAAGCCGTTTTTTCAAGGGCGCATTCCAGAACTACATGCAGTTCTATTTCTTCCTTTAGTTTCTCTTGCAGTACCTGAACCTGCGAAGAAAATGAAAAAGGAAAAGGAAAACCGCAAGATCCTTCATATAACCAACAATGTAACAATCATCACAAGAACACGTAGAATTTACTTCCTCATTCAAATTTCTAGAGAAAGAAATAAGAATGAAATTGGTACTTAACGACTATCTTGAGAAAAGGGGAATTCTGAATTTAATGACTACACTGAATCCAACAATTGAGCAGCACAACAGAGAATGAACAACAACTAGTAGTTTTTGAATGAACATTGACATAAGATGGACAATCTGGCTTAGGAAATAGCTCACATCCTGCTCAAGTTGGTGTCTGTAAGGGTAAGATCTGCTCCTTTCAGTGCAAGATCCTAGACTGGCAATGTCATTGACAAAGTCTCTCCCCTTCAGGATAAACAGATCAACAGTAAACGCAAATGAAACTGTCAGTGTGAATAAGTCCACATTTTCAACAAAATAGCTCACAACTAATTCACGAAGAGGCTGTGGAACTACACTATAAAACGATAAAAAGGAAATTAAACCAGAGATTAGAGGGACAAGGAAAAAGACCATAGATTACAGAACACGGTAAGCTGTAAGCCAAACCAGTATAACTGGATAATCAGACAACGACGTTAGGACTAAAGAGATGCTCAGGATCAGAAGCATTCTCATAATTAGTAAGAACAGAGGACATCCAGAAAGTCAGATTCACCTAGGAAAATCAAGAATTGGGATGGAATAAAAGAGAGCTAGGCCGGCCACTTCAAAATCTGAAAATCCATATGGCATTGGCACTAGCTTTGGAATTCAATGAGAGAGACAAGCGCCTTCACTTCGGGGTTACAGCACTAGGAGAAGAAAATATAGGACTTAAATTCCTCTATTGAAACTTGATGCATAATAGAGGCAAGATCTTCACTCTAGCTAAATTCATGAAGAGCTAAAAGAAAATAAAACGTAGTCCCCTGACTTGATAGGAAAAGAAACAAAGACTGAATCTCTGCTGTGTACCGACCTCTAACGCCAAGTCAACTCCTGGAGGGTGACGGGTTTTGAGCGAACATTCTGAACCAAAAATGTTCGATACGGCACATTCAGGTAGAGAAGGGCTTCTGCAAAAAAAAAAAAAGAAATAGAGAGAGTAAGAAACATCCTGAGAAAACCAACAAGCTGGAAACTTCAGTCAAAGGAATATAGACAATGAAACAACTCGATGCGACTGCTAGAATACTTACTGGTGCGACGGAGATCCGAGCACGGGCAAGTCACACATCCCGCAAATCTTAACTACCGCTTTCTGAAACACGATCCAGTTGGGTTGTACAAGGAACTCGTCCTAAACATACCTACCCAAAAAAATGGAAAAAAAAAAACTCATCCTAATCATAAAAACTGCAAAGAGAAGGAGCCTTGATTTGAATTAATCCTGTTCAATTCTTAAATAAGGGATACGGAGCACCGTGAGGCCTGTGAGCACCCACCCCCAATGAGGACAAACCCAACTCAAATAATAAGACATCTAACAGTCACTATTGCCACTACCCTACAAGTGTCAGTAATGGCGAAAACTCGTGGACTCTAGAAAATCTCAGACCTCCGTTTCACAACACAAGACAACACTGACAAGTGGTAATTCGGACAAGAAAAGGAAAAGAGGCGACACAAATGAGAGCAGCCACTTTGGCCGCATTTAAGAAAGCACGGTACTGTCCAACCAAGATCTCTTGCGTGATTCCCTACCAACTGTACATTCACGAGAAGGGAAATGAAGTGATGGGATACAGATTAGGAATGTGTGAAAAGAGGAAAAAACATTGAAAGGCAAAAGGAGTGCCGTTTCACGACTTTTACTGTTTAAAACGCGACTAGAGTCAAAGGAAATAAGTACAGAGCAGCTTTAGAGTCTAAACCCACCATGAAATGAGGCTGGGCTCGGCTCTTTTCCGCGTATTTGATATAACCCAGGAAGAAAAAGACTGATCAGAGTGACTATGGAAATGTAACCAGAGTGCAGACCTTTCTTCGTGGAAATACAGAACTCCCCTCGACAAGATCCTCTCATCCGACTCCGAGCTCGGTTGACTCCTACCGACGAGCTGTGGGAAAAGAAAGAGGAGAAAGATACTCCCCACATGAGCCCCTTTCATTTGTTTATTTATCTTCTCGATGAGTTCAAAATCTTTCGATGGACCAGGAAAATGACAGAAAGGGCCGGCTTTTCTCAGCATTGGCTTTCGGATATGATAAGAAATCACAGTCATGCTTTGACAAACCCAACGACGTGATTTTTCCTTGAAAACATAGGAAACTACAAGAAGGATGGACCTGTTTCTGTCAGCTAGTGCGGAGGATGTAACGAAGCGTCGGCAAGATGCTTTTTTTTTTTGTTAACAACGCAATTAAATAGGACGCAGACAAAGCTAAGTAAGTCCTGAATTCTTGGGTGTGTATGAAATTTAAAACCGGACGTTTAAAGAAACTTTTCCGGCCATTTAATGGAAGCGTCACCGCCACTTAGAAACCCTTGGAAAAGAACTTCTCAGCACGTTCTTCCCCTTGCAAATACCTGATTGTGGCAGTTCCTTGACATTTGGAGGGACTTCAGGGATAGGTCTTCCATCTGCCCTTACGCCTCCCAAGTGGATCTTGAGGCAGCAGAGCTCCTCAACCCTGTTCCTTTTCCCGTTGGAGATTGTTCTATGATCCTTGATATATCATCAGAGGGCTCTTTAGATCCATCCTAACAACCCAATTTGGACTATGACCCCTGGTGACTCATGGCGGCGATGCTTTCAGGAAGTATTCTCATGTCACATTCTGTACTTTCATGGAACAAAAAGAAGATGATATGTGCAGAGATGAAAGACCAATAATGAAAATATTCACTACACAAAAACAGCAAAGACAAACAGGATTTTTACACTCGAGGCTTCATTTGTTACATATAAGTGATATTTCTGACTTCATTATGAGAACATCTCCAGGAGAGCACTGAGGTATAGACTTACACTTGGTCCAGAGAGCACGATCCAGAAGGTCACCCAAGAGTTAAATGGTAGTTGTTTTCGTATCCACAATTTGTCAGGGTTCCGTTGCACAGAAAAACAGGGCTTTTTCAATGTGAAAACAATTAACATTACATTCATTAAGTGGAAGCAGAAAATGAAAGCGAGTCATCTTTACATTTTCATCTGGTAAGCAATGACATTGAGATGAGAGCAGAGCTCAGGAGTGGCAACGAACAGGAAAGCCAATGACGAGCATCGGAATCACCTCTTGCTGGCAAGAAACTAAAGCTGAAACAGAGAGGAGAAGAATGATTATCTTGCGGGAGAGGATGCAGGCGCAGCAGGGAAGGAGAGGATGAGGGCACATCGTGATCTCTAAGTGTAGTGACAGTGCTTGCTTCTGATAATACTAAGAAGAGAGAAACATGTGAGAAATTATGATCTTTTTCACTTTTTTTTTCTTCGACTAATGAAGATTCACTATACAAATTCATTTTAATAAGTTGAGAAATACTGACATCATTTATTTTATTAAGCTTATGGGTCTCTTTTTTAATTAAAAATTGCATTTTTTTATGTCTTTTCTCCAACATCAACATGACATAATTAAAAAAAAAAAGAAGCTATTCATGTAACTGAGCTGATCCGAACTTTACCCCCTGATCTTCATTCCCGAAAGCATGTTGTCATATACAGAAGAAGCAAAGAAATCATGCCAATATCATACAACAACAATGCAGATGCTAGCAATACATAAATAATACAGGTTTGACGAAGTCACTCAAGGTGTCTCTATGGGATGACCTCACTTGAAGGCGGTGATGCTGTGTCCTCATTGAGCTTGACCCTCTTACTCTTCTCCCCTTCACGGACGCCAGAGTCGAGACTACTCTCATGCTCCAAAGACTGAGGAGTAGGACCGGAGTCAGACTTGGGCGTCTGAACCTGGTCAGGAGGATTACATTCTTCTGGTGATGAAAAGTTCTGAGTCGACAATGTCAAGGCACTGCCAGCCGTCAGCTGTTCGTCCAGAATCTTCTGCAAGTACCGAGCCTGCTCTTCTATCCGCAGTTGCAGCTCTCTCTGTACCTGAAATTATTATTCAATTAAAAACATGCTACAAGAGCATCATTCGACAAGCTTGTGGAAGTTTCAAGTGATTGGTGTCCACTGATCTAAAAGTTAAAGCCTGTTAGATAAGTTTTCTGAAATTACTGTAATGTACCAAAGCTGTGTTCCAATCTTGGGCTTCATTTGCATCACATTCATTCTATTCCGATGATCATTCCTTAGGTGGGCACAAACTTTAGCAATGACCAATTGATCCCAACCTAATTGCCGAGAAGATGATATATATATATATATATATATATTTATGGCGCAGTGTCTATGCATGTGAAGTACCTCAAGTTGTTTGTGCAGCTGTTTCTGGACTTCCATTTGCATGCGTAGAGCCTCAGTAAGTCGCATGCTCCTACACAAGGATATAGAAGAATGAAATATTGCTCGAATCACCAAATTACAATGTAATACAGGAATGAGAGAGAGAACAAGTGAGAGTACCGACCCCTTTCTCCTTCCATCATAGTCACTGCTACTGGCTGCCGCTTTCTCTTCCGAGCTAGAAGTCTTCACGTCTGATGTAGGGGTAAGAGCAGAAATATGAGTGACTCAGTATTTCCATCACGAGCAAAGAGTGACCTCCGTACATGTAATAAAAGATGTGAAAAAAGCTATTGATGCATGATTACCTTCTTTTCTCTCGGGTATGTACTTTGCAAGACGATATTTCTGCAAATGGGAACATGGCAGATGAAGAAGGCTAGAGGTGAAAGGTGGCCACTTCTAATGAATGATTTCAGCAGATACAGTAGAATATACCTGCAAGTGGCTTTTCACATGATAAATCGTCAAACCTTGGACATTCATGAGCTTTAATACACCTTTCGGTGTAGCCTCTGCACAGAGGGAGCAAATTTGTAGGAAACCATATCAGGACAACAAACAGCTGATAACAAAGCACAGAGATGTGGAAATAGCTTACTTTCAGCACCATCAAGCTTGTTGACAGCCTCCACAAAAAGCTTGTGAAGTTCGGGTGTCCACCGCATCCTTGCTTTATGCCCACTAGGAGCAGGAGATTGACTTGAAGACAAAGGGTAATCAACACCTGATGTTGATATAGAGCGGTTGAAATTCAATTCAGGTGCTTGCTTCTGTGAAGAGTGATGCGTTCCATAAATATCCTTGGAGAAGCATGGAAATCACAGCTGAGACATTCTTCTGGATATTGCAAAACAGGAACTGCTTGAAGACCAACTTTCCTACCTAATACCATTCTCATTGCTAGCATTGTTCGTGTAATGCAATACTTTCTTTGTTTGTCACTGAAGACAAAGACTAGCTCCTTACAAGCTAGTTGTGAAGAATGAAGTGGAGAACCTGCCGAAAGAGAGAGACCGCTGGAAAACATTCTTCTTACTGCCTATAAGAACTTACTTCTTTGAGTTCTATCATACATCTATATTAAAAGAAAAACGTGAAGTAGCTACAGAAAGGTATTGGGGAATGTTGAAGCGATTAAGTGAAACATGCTTACATCAAGCTTTGGGTTTTCTCCTCCGTCAACCATGATTACATTGAGTTCGTCAGACAGATATTGTAGCTCCACCTGCTCTGCCAAGACTGATTTGTCCTGGATGCAACTGAGTCCATGGAAGCTCCCCTCAGAAGACTCCCCGGGCAAACTCAGCAAGTCCTTCACAAGAACCTCGTCCAAGTTTCTCTCATCACCTTGATTGCTTGTACCATCAGTAAAGAGAGATGAAGAGTCTGTGGCATCAATAGCAGGAATGGATCTATTGTATACTGGTGGATGTGAAAGGAATGGCAGATTCCCATATGATTGATGAGCTTCTGATGTTGTGGATGATGACTGGTATAGATTAGTACAAAAACGAGAAGAACGTGAAAATGTGCTCTTGAAGCTGTGGACAGGAGAAACAGGAGAGATGGGGCCTGCAGGATCTGATCTCAGGCCAAACTTCTGAGCTTGAGCAGCTGACCCCTCAAAATGATCAGAACTGATGGAATCAACCTGAATGGAAGGCAGCGGAGATGATGATGAACAACCGCCAGCCATGAAGCTAAGACCTTCTGTTTGATAGCCAGACACTAGGATTCTTTAAAGCTTCAATATGCCCCCAGAAGATGGCAACTCTATCTGCTATGGGATATGTATTGTAGATGCTGAAGTCCAGAATGCAGTTGGTAGAAATACTCATAGATAAACTTATTCAAGTCCGGCACAATCTGCAACTGCAAGACAAGTACACATGGAACCTTGAATTTCACTTTGAGGGCAAATAATCAAACAAGTAGCAAAAAGGAGAATGCAAAGTCTAACATTGGTCCGTGTAAATCATGGTTTGTGCCTTGAATCCTTTTTAGACAGTTTCACTTGAATCTTCAGACTGCTTTTGCTAATGTAAAGAGGCAGAAGCTAGCAGAGAAATAATCTCTCAGCGTCCAGCAGATGATTTCAAAATGTTAACCACGAGTGGTTTCTGTACGACTAATAGGTTTTTGAGCGCTAAGAGTTATGATAGATAAATCAAGCAGCCTTTATCAATCAGGTATAAGCTTTTAGATCGGTCGGCAGTGGATTGATTACTTAGATTTCACATGTTCTACTGAACCACCGGACTAAACTATAGTTATTAAAGACAAAAAAAGACACGGACATGACTGTTGTGTACAAATTATGCAACAGGCAATATACACAGGATAGTGGTTATTCGGCTTGGCTCGGTAATCCCTTCTGTCTGAATAGTTTGGCAAGGAATATTCCTCCCAAGCAGACCTGAGATGCTATGCCTCCGAGGTCCAAGCAAGAGTCTTCTACCCAGCAAGACAAGTAAAGCAGATCTTAAACAATATTAGTCAAATCAGGGAGTCTACTGTCCATGTCTCCACTCTGAAGCACAAGCAGCAGCAGCTGCAGCTGCTTGCTTTGAATCTCCCTCGGAGCCTCCAAAGCCCGGCATCACACGCACTACTAACTACAAACCATACACACGTTATTGACACAGAAGAAGAGTGAGAACAGGAAAAGATCTAAAAAGGGAAGAGGAGGATTGCACCTTAGGATGAGGCGAGAAAGAAGAAGAAGAAGAAGAAGAAGAAGAAGTCGGAGACGTCGGGTTGTGGAGTTGATGGGGGCACAGCACATAGAAGCAGAATGTTGCTACATCGCCACAGACAGTCGAATAACGTTTACCAATGAATCAAATTTATTACTAAAATTGGAAATTTATTCACTGGTACTATGTCACTACGTCAGCAGTAGTAGTACACCAGAAATAGCCTGTGAAAGTCGCTCACTTTCTCCTCTCAAACATCATCTTCTCCTCCGGTAAGATCTTATATTAAGTACTAAAATTAAAAACAAAATAAAATAAACCATATTAATTATTGAGAAATTATTAATCTTTACTTAAATTAATCAGGACCTAGCGCGTCTATGGATAGTGGGTTTTAGATACCGGAAAAAAACGGCCACATCCCAATTGGAAAGCTAACTATGATTTATACATTTACAAAATTTTAGTTCTTAAACAGTCCGTATGAATCAATTTGGATGTAACTCGTTTCTAATATGCAATTCTACATTCAAAGCATCTTCTTGGAATATTCTTTTTTTCAACCTTATTCATTTAATTGAAGAAAAACCATGAAATTTTGTATTTATTCTCAGAGAACATTATTGAGGGGGAGGGGGGGAACATCCAATGAATCAATCCAGAGGGGGAAAATCTACCGGGCAGGGCGAGCTAGCCGGCGCACCATGCACCCAGCTAGCAGTAGCTGCAAGGCGACAACATCGACCACCGTGATCGGCGGCGGCGAAGTAAACCCAACAAGGATATGAGCGCGGACCGGTTCCTCGCAGAGACATCGAAGGAATTTAAGGGAGTGGGGAGGAGTCCGGCGTAAGTATAAGAGAGTAGTGTTATGGCATCCGGTAACAGGCGGCTCAGAAACCCGTGGTACGAGGGTGAGTTTGCTTAATAGCACAATGTCGCCGGTTGTCTCTTGGATCAGCCACGGACGGGCCACCACCGGCTGGGGAGGTGGACGATGGCTCTTCCGTCGAGACCAAGACGGAAAAAAAAAAAGGTTCATGAGAGTCATTGGTATCGTCGTCCAAGTCCATTTTGACTTGGGTCCGACTGTTCCATGGAATGAGGAGTGCGTAATGATTATCACCATTGTCATTTAAATCAGCTTTAATTGGGATGGTATTTCCTGACGTCACCCTCATCGAGCTTTTGAATCCTCAACGGCCACGAGCCATTTGATTTGCGTTTTGGCCTATTTTTTTTAGCATATAAACTAGCTAATATTTACAAGTAATTTAATTAAAACTAATTCAGTCAAATTAACCCATTAAAAAGTAAGTTTTTTCGAATGATTATTTCTTGATGGGTATTAATCTATAGTACCATATAGATAACCTCGAACCGTTCATGTATCTAAGTGAGATTTACGTTTGTAGTAAAACTGTAGGAATAGGTCCAAAATTGGTCTCTATTTTTCGTTTCTTTTTCATTTTATGATGATAATGATTTCTTCTCCTCCATCATTTCCGTTACATTTTTTTCCCCTGATAAGTTCATAATTCCCATTAGATTCGACATCCATGATGCCTTCGTGATCGCAAGACTTCAAGAGGCAACTCAATAAGCAAGCAGCCTGAGCCCCCACTCCTGCATCTCACAAGGCTCCCCCCAGACAGCCTCTCTGGAAGACTCTATGCCGTCCCCTCCTTTGGCCACAGTGCAAGAAACAGAAGTGCTTGTTGATTATCGAGGGTTGAATAATCTCGCCATCGAGGACAAATTCCCGCTACATGCCACTGTAGAATTGCTAGATGAGCTCCATGGTTTTTTTTACCATTTTCTCCAAGATCGATTTGGGGCATGGTTATCATCAAAACAGAGCATATTAGGGGAGTATAAAAGACAACATTGTAGGCCCAGTAATGTAGAAGAGATGAAGATGATTATAGTGCTTCAGCATCAGGTTTTGTGGCTGTGAATTGTCCAAACCCAGTAGCAAGAGCATTTTTCGGCTGCATGGCTTATTGTAAGATCACTGATTCGGTGTCGAACAATACCCTAGTTTTCTTCTTTCCATGTTTACGCTTCCAATGATGGAGTGAAATCACTAGTAGTATTCTAAGGCTCCCACCGAGTGCAGCGGCTATTTTAAGATATTAGTTGTGTCACATGAAAACGTGGTCCGGCCTTTATTTGTATAATCTTCATTTCACACCGATTTCTCATACAGGTCAGATAAAAAGTGTCGAGCTGCTCGTCCGTGGGGAAGGTTCTTGTCGGGTTACTCCAGCATCTGTGCACTTCAGAGTACTGAAAATGAAGTTTCCTTTTGTATACTTTCGATTGCAGTTAAACAGTCCACATAGAGGTATGCTCAGCAGATTCAGACATGACACACTCTTGTACATCCTATACGTGCATTCACATATGAGAAAGAGCATGGCCGAGTTCCCCAGAGCTCCCGGTCTGTGGATACAAGCGGAAGAGAATGAACACCTTTCTGTACGTGGGGAAGGATAAGGCATGGACCGGATAAGCGATCTCAGGTATTTTTTTCCAAAACAGATAGTGCTGGCGTCAAGTAGTTGTTCGCTTTATCAGGCAAATGTGCCACCTGCAGTGCAAGAGACAGCAATCTAAGTCTGGCCGGAATAAGAATAAGACAAATCCTCACATAGACTCGCTCGATGAAGAGAATGGCAGGTCACCCAGCAATCAACAATTTATTATCAGTCATGCCCCTGAGAGTTTCTTTCTAGAATAGATCTCCACGTATTTTGTTCAAAGTATGCATGATACTGTGCATCTTTGGTTCCTTACCAGTTCGTAGAGCTCTCGCCCTTGCTCAGCAACATACTCATGGCACACCTACAGATTTGAAGATATCACGTGTAATTGAATTAAGACAATTGTCCAACCTCACCACCTATCATGAACAAGCATGCATTTGAATATAACTTTCACTTACATCAAAGCTCTTGTTTCTTGCCGTGGAGTCATGCAATGCTTTCACACAGATGTCGGCAACATCGGCACAACTAATGCCCTGAATTTCAAGGGATTGGTAAGATTACAAAATAAAAAACAAAAATGAAGAAGAATCTTGTGGATTCAATCATATTCAGACCAGGGAAGGTTCCTTTAAGCCCAGGTCAACTACAGCCATTTTTTGGTGCAAATTATTATTGATTGTCATGGAACTCAATGATCAAAGTTCGTGATTATTCCATTTTGAAGGAATCCTGCAGGCTGGACCAAGGACAAAACTAGGAGCTTGTCAGAACTTTTTTTTACCTGAGTTATCCGGTTCCCTTGGTCGAAAATGAGAGCCCGCTGACCTCCGGGCTCCTCCTGAAAAGTACATATTTTGTGAGTTGTCCAACTATTACAAATATTAATCCATACAAGTAATGATTGCTGCTAAAGAAAATGATTTCTTTCTTGAATTTATGTTTACCAAAAACTCATGTGCCAGAGACATGAACTTTTCTAGTAAAATATGTTATTTGGTATTCGGAGTCAGGATATGCAAATAATTCTTATTAGTTTATGAGCTCAGTTAGTACTATAGGATTAGGCAAATGAAAAACCACTAGCAGGGACATAATCATGTCCTACCTTCAGGGGACCAGGACGAATAATTGTATAACCAAGGCCTGACCTCCTTAATGAATCTTCTCCTGCCTGCAGAAGAAAAGGAAATACCTTACACTAATATTATCAAGTTGCCAAAAGGCCTAAAATGAATAAAGAGAGCTGCACTCAGGCTATCTTTACAGAAGAAATTAAATTCTGGAAAAGGACATACCCTTTTGGCCTTCAGAACCTGCTCTCTTCTGGACGGTTCAATTCCAAGACCTGTACATGAAACTAACACGAAGTCCGTCTCTTGCCCAGTCTGCAAAACAAGTTCTTTTAAATCTCAGGAAAAATGATGTAACTTGTTAATATGTGTTGATCTAATGAGAGTGAGTTAAAGAGCCGACAAGCTATTCTTTTCCTCCATTATATGAATATAGATGCACTTCACATAGCTTATTTTTCAATTGGTGCTTGCAGACAACATTATAATTGTCTAAGAGAATGCATCAATCTATCTAATTCTTGTCAATTTACCCGTACTCCGATAACAATGGAAACACTTACAGGCAGGGCCTTTATGTATTCCATTATGAGCTTGAAGCTTCTCAAATCCTGCTTTGGCCCTTGAGGGGTTTCTGTGGGTCTCTGTAGCATGACAGTCAGAAAAAGCAACAGCATTATCATTCTGCATGAAATATGACATCCAATGCAGTCACATACGCAGGATGTATAAATTGCATCTGAACATAGGAAAAAGGAAGAGGACCCAATGACTTCAAAAGAATGGAACCATATGAGGTGCAAATCTCATGTTACATATATGGTTCTATTAATTCATGATCGATAACTGTTGATGTCAACAAATTCAAATTGAATGCTTATTATGATCTCTTTAGAAGCACCATAACTGGGCTTGATTTCAATTACAGTCATATACCACAGCAAACATAAAAGATGAAATACCCATATACTCAATGAAGAGAGAGAAAAACCTGTCTTCTTGGCTCAAATCGTATAGTTAGAGTATGGACAAGAAAGGGGTCCAGGGGAGGATCATCAGGCTTCACTGGGCGGAAAGATGAGAAGGGTACTCTTGCCTATCAATGGAAATGAGGAAGTCAGAAACCGTATTCCTAAAACCCAAGAAAACATAGAATCACAAGGGGAATGTTAACATGGAAGAAAAAAGCACAATTATTCTCATTGAAACAACCAAAACATGAGTATGAACATTACCCTGCAAAAACCAACTTTCGTACTAATTCTAGCAAAATACAGTTTGCTTTGTGTAGTATCCGCCGAGGGACCAGCTTCAAGAATTAAGACATAGGATCTACCATTGCCTCCCACGGAGAGAACAAGACCTTCATGTCTGATAATTTATACAACGTAAGACAGGCAATATTTTCAAAACAAGAGCAGGAGGAACTCGGGATAAAAGAAATGTAATCTCAGACCTATCAAGGGTGCGATCGATGGGAAGCGACAACTTCTTTGACAGTTCGACATAACCTCCTCTGGTGAAGACATAACCTTTAATAGAATCAAGAATTCAATGAACCACAAGAACGGAAATGGCAAAAATATCTAGAAAAATGTCTACATACAATTATATATGCGCTAGTAGTATACTATAGGAAATTACCCGAGAAAACAGCTTGCCCTGTCTCTGTGAACTCGAACTTAGCGTCCATTCCGGCATCGTACTTAGCAGCTACAGCATCCTGAAAGTAGGTGCCTTGACGAACTTCCCACCCATTGAGAGAATCCTCTGACTTGAACTTGGCGATCAGAAGCTTGCTTTTGCTGCTCTTTCCTGCCCGCAGCTGTGCTAGTTTGTTATTGTAGTCCTGCAAATGGTTTTTATCTCAGCCCGTGTCAAGTGGAGAAAGGGGGAACTGATACTGTATTGTTTAGGGAGAAGAGAGAATAATTGGGACCTGTAATGCTTTGGAGAGGTTGTAGACTCCACAGTGATCGACCCGATAGAGATCGGCAGTGATGGGAGAGCGAGCGGTAGCGCAGTAGATGACCTTGTTGCAGCCTTCCACTGCGTCCTTGAGGGTAGACGGATCGCCTACGTCGCCGGTTACGATCTCGACGGACCTCGGGAGCATGTCCACGACTTGGGAGTCGAACTTCCTCACCAGGGCCTTGACAGTGTATCCCCGGAGCATGAGCTTGCGGACCACAATGCGACCGATCCTGCTGGTGGCTCCAACGACGAGGACGGTGGTGTTCTGCGCGCCCGGGATGGCGAACTCGCACATGGGTCCGCCCTCCCTGAGGCCAAGAAGGTCGAGGGCCTCCTCGTCGTCCGTACGGACAGTCCTGGAGATCTGCCCAAGGCCGGAGAACTTCCGCCACACCTCGTCGAAGATCTGCCTCGACCTGCGCCCGAGACCCACAGGGTTGACGTCCTCGAGGCTTATCATCGAACCCCCAGACCCGGAAAGCTCCTTCTCCTTGACGATTTCATCATCGCCGCCTCCCTCGGAGGCAGCCCGCGTGACAAACCGGCGGTTGGTGCTGCCGACTCTGTTGGTCGAGGGAAAGCTGTAGCTGGAGATCACCGGGCGGCATTGGGATTGGGGGAGCGGGAAAATGCCAAGGAACTCCGCCTTGTAGCTGAGGGTGGCACTGCTGCTGGCGGCAGCCATCGAAGCGAAGCGGGAGGAGGAGCTGCAGTCGTTCGCTGACTGATACGTAAGTTCCTTACTTGTATAAACGAACAACCCAGAGACACAGTAAGGCAGGGAGATACAGAGAGAGATGAGGAGAGAGAATGTCGACCGCAGCGAAGGGAGGAGAGAGACTGAGAGATGGCGCACGAAGGTGACACGTCAAGGCATTCTGACGCCTCACAAATCCTTTTGGTCTCCTCTCCTCCGCGTTTCTTTATATATATATATATATATATATATATATGAATGTATCAGATAAATACATGTTTAGTAGATTAAATTTAAATTTTTTTAATAATATTATTTTTTTAATATTTATAAGGTTGGAGTGAAATATTATTTAAAAATTAATTTTAAAATAGGTTATTTCCCTTTTTTTTCTTTCTTTTTTTCCTCTCCGGAGTTCCGTTGACAGTCGGGACGGTGCCCACAGCGTCCACCTCTGGATAACTATAAACACCACCCACTCATTTTCTGCACATTTCTTTATTGGAGAAATAATCCCTTCCGCCCCCCACGCCCATATCCGCAATTTGGACAAGACGTTTCGGTTCGGATCTTTTGATGTATCGATGGAAAATAGCACATGCCTACTCTTTTTTTTTCCACCCCTTCCTTTTGACAACCGTAAAGTATAATTTTAAAAGTATAATTTTAAAAATCGCATTTGATTGACAGGTTCGACCGATTCGATCAAAAATTAATC
>CXYZ01009109.1:1513998-1561712 GCA_900006705.1 Sonneratia caseolaris | reverse complement strand
AAAATTTTATTTAATATAATAATTATATTAATAATTTTTATTATAAATAAATTTTAAATTATAATATTATTTATTAAATATATACTCAACCCGTTAAATTCCACTCCAACCCATGGACCTATATTTATACTGATTTTCAAACCGGTCTAATTTCAAAATATATGCTTAAAAGTCTTCTTGTGACTCGAGTCTGTATACTGTCACTGGTTTGATCTACATAAAGTTTGACTTCGCCAGGACAAATCAGCAGTCGGCATCGCCAACCGCCGTTATCTAACATGATATTCGAAGCTGCACGGCGAGAAAGAGGCTGTAAAGGGACAACTAAGAGGCTGCACTGTACAGGATAATCATTACGGTATCAACAAAAAGAATTTGCGGTAGGTACCGTCGATGCCCCCTGCGAGTTTTGGATATTATTAACAAAGGAAAGGCTACAAAAAAAAAAAAAAGAAAGAAAGAAAAGGGCCAGCTATGACATAAATGGACAGAATACCAACTTCCCACGGGCTCATCTCACCAGCTCCTTTCTCCTGCTGCTGCTGCTGCTCCCGTCTTGTGTGGAGAGAGGAGGGAAGAAACAATAGGGCCAAGCAAACCGTGAAGGGACAGCCCTCCAGGATGGAATGTAGCCCGCTTGCCACCGGACGAAGTACAAGGGAAGACAGAATACGACTTAAAAGAATCACGAAATTGGAGCATCTAACCACGGCCGTCAACCACCGATTCCGAGGAAGCACTTTACCCGGCAGTGATCACTGAAGAGAGGCGGGCAGCGCTTTTGGTCAAGGACTGTGCTTCTTCCTCGAGGAGCTAACGGGTCCAAGAAGGTGCAAATAAAACAAACGGCCTCCCCCCTCGGTTGAGAGCGAATCAGCAAGGTGCAAATTAGTTGAATCCCTCGCTTTCCTTCCTTTCCCTCATCAAGGGAAGGAGACCCCAGGAAATGCTGATTCCCAGTTGTCTTGTACAAAGAATGCACTAAGATTAGGTTAATGGGGGATCCTATATCTCATCCTGCATTACTGGCAACCTCTGCAGCTCTCTGCCTCATCATCTCCATAACTGCTGCCCGCCTCCGAGTATCCGACTGTTGTTGCAGTCTTCTCAAATGTTCCTTCAGATCCCTGGATGAACAAAATAGCAAACGAATTAATATACACATTTATACCAAGGTACCTATTATAAAGATGCTGGGTGGAATAAAAGTTAATGATTCATCCTCCCACGGTGACACCACAAGCATGATGCAATTGGATTATATGTCGGTGATCATCAGAGTCAACAAAATGCAATTAACAAACAAATTTAGCCCGCTGAAAAATTAGAAATCAAGACTTATTTCTACAACAATAACAAACTATATACTGTTTTAAAACTCTACAACTCAATGATGCGAGAACTTGAAGATTTTCTGTCATTAATTTGTTGATTATATCTTCCGACTATATTCTTTCTGGTCATGCATTTTCCAAAGTATCCAACACCAGATAAGAATGAAATGGTTCCTGGATATCCATGGCAACCATCTAATATACAATTGTATCAATCAATTGTCCATTCGATGAGGTATTTTTTATGGGTCAAGTAAATATATAAATCTGCATTATATAGAGAACCATAGTTTAAAACTACCCAGTTATTACATGCGTCTCTGCAAAAAATTGTCTGCAGATATGTAAAAATTGCATTTATCATTCGTATGTATTACTGATGACCTTTTTTGGGATAAATAAATAAATAAAAAGATATTTGAAATTTTCCATAACACTTTTCAGTTGCCCACACCATGTTATTTTCTAAATTTACAAGAAAATATATTTCTATATTGAAAAGTGATGAATGCTGTACTACTATAAGAATAGTATTTGGAAACGGAGTTGATCATAATTCAAGATACTGAAAATTAAAGGAAAAGGTCAACGAGTAGCCGAACATTATCTAGGAAGTGACTAATTCATATATTATAATTTTAAAAGAAAGTAGATAAATCAGTTTTAAGATAATAAATACAATAATTAAAAATTAAAGCATGTAACATCTGAAAATTAATCAGTTTAAATAATAATAATAAATTAATGCATCTAATATCTAATATGCTTTGCACATCCACATCCGGACTGGTTTTTAAATGTCTCACTTTTTGATGTGGCAATTCCTCCCACTCTCCACGTTATCCGTCCACTAATGGTCACTCCAATTTAGAAAGGCATACTATATCAACAATTAGAAGTATTTAATTCTAACTGCATAAACCATTCACTAATTTCATACAAAATAAAATCAAGCACAATTCTCTTTGGGACAATAAGGAGTTTTTCCCCCCAGGGACTATCATCACCTCACAAGCCATGCATACAAATAAGTCCCCGCGCAAGCATAAGTATAAATGGTTTCACCAAGGGTCACACATTATGCCCTCATGAATTATTCACAAAGTGCTTGCATGTCCTATCCATTTGAACTAACCCTCAAGTCTAACATCAAGCCAAAAGCACATGTATGAATGGTTTCACAAAAGATCACACATTATGACCTTGTGAATTATTCACAAGACGCTTGCATGTCCTATCCATTTGACCTAAAGGTTAATATCAAGGCAAATTTCATATAAAACTTGTGTAAGTATATGCAACTGTCTAATATGCACAGTTGCATCGTGCACACAGTGAGATATTCCACTTTTCTGTCACCTTTTTTACGTAAAAAAATGGAAACAAATAATAACTGTACCTGCAACGTGGGACATGGCATTGCGATTCTTTGCAGGCTCGAGCATGAAGTTGGAGGAGATCCCACATTTTCTTACACAAGGCACACCCACCAGAGGCACGTGTTCTGCATTGTATTCCATGGCGGAAGAGCCCTTTCACTTTCCGGCAATTTGGGTACTGACACTGAGCTGACCGACACTGTGATGCATGGATCAAGAGATCGAGCATCTTCCTCAGCTGTAGCAATGCCAAAACAACAATGAACGACAATGCTTTTCAAAATTGGCAAGAAGCATGAGTAGCATTCACTTTATTCGATAAAGTATACAAGTAATTCTAGCTCTTCCATCAAAACACATGTGGAAACTTCTGTAACAGTAAATAAAACTTCTTTTCACATTAAAATGCATATATCTGAACTGAAGCCAAGAGGCAGAACCACTCGAACTATTCAATCCCAAAGTAATCCTTGTTACACTATAAGCACTCCTAAAAGGGGATCTCCTCTCATTGCCCAAACAACACCAAAAACCAAAATCCTCGAACACACAGACATCCACCTCAAACTCATCTTCCCAACCATAAAAATGAAGGATTGCAATTCTTTTGGGAAAAGAAGAAACAAATGACATGCATGCATAATGACACACTAATGTGGGCATGAATTATAAGCAATCATGTATTGAGGTCAACCTAGTGGGATAAGTGGTGAAAGGGGCAACTGCATTGATTGCATAAGAATTGAACATTCTAAGGTTACCTGCAAAACTCGCATTTGCCTGGCTTCCTTATTCTGAGCATTGCGTTCAGCCATAGAAGGATGATTAGTCAACTTGTGAGGATGATCAACACCCTTGTTATAACAGCTGTTGCACACGTCATACTCTGGACAGATTTCACACCTCCACCCTTGGCCAGCTTCAATGTCGAGATGGCATACTATGCAAGTCGTTACAAATGCAGGAGCTGTTGGGTTGTGAAGATGGTAAAGTACCATCATAGAGGAGTGTTTCGCACGCCTCAGGGTGTCATATTGATAGTGGTTTCCCTGACAGAGACTCAAGAAAGCTTGTCTAGTATCGAAGAATTCACTCTCAATAATCTCATCTTTATCCTTGGTATCTTCTGGCACATTGGTGATTTGAATCTGCAATAATTATTTTGCAATCTCGTCATTCTGCAGCAGGTATTTCATGAGCACTTTCCAATTAAGTGACCTTTTTTTTCTTCAAAGCTTAATTCCGTAGAAAACATGATGCATCAAAAACTAAACCAACTTGGATTTGAGCAGCTTACTGGATAGAGAGAATGTTTCTCCCTGTGATTCACAGGGTGCCTCTCCCTCTCCTCGCGTCTCTGCTCCACATCATAGCACCTACAAGCAAGTTAACTATTTCAGCAGAAGACAGGCTTGGTGAAGTGAGCTGCTACATTAGATGTCCACCAAAAATAAAGGTAACTGAAACCATTTCTTGTACCTCTTCAATTTAGGCCCATTAAAAACCATGAGAGAGATAGCATCTACATCCTTTATATTTTTCACATCAAATAAGAGCCCATTTGGTTCATCTAAAAATTACAAAGGAAATGAGATCAAAATGATCACTTCCCTTTGTGGGTAAGGGACAAATCCATTCCCTTCTGACCCTCCTCTCTCTCTCTCTCTCTCTCTCTCTCTCTCTCTCTCTCTCTCTATACACAACTTAGGAATTTTTTTGAATTGCACAAATCCATGTCACATGCTGTTGAAGCTTTGAACTTATGGAAGTTCCTTTCTTTAGCAATTAGTAAGAAATCAAATTGCATAAGCCTTTCACTGCATGATTTTTAATACATAAAACATGGTATGTTCCATTTTGAAGTATAGGGAACTACCAAATGAGTTATTAACCTTTTATCAATTATTTATGGATATAAATCAAGGTTACTAAAATAGCACTGAATAATAATAAATATGTTGACTAGTCAAGTTTTATCATACAACCCATGGACCTTGATCTACAGTTTACGCTTAATCCAACCAGTGGAATGCGATCAGCAATTAATTTTCTTCCAACATGTTCCTGAAAGTACATGTAAATGCACTTTCTTTTTTCTGGAAAAACTGAATTGCTTTTATTCGAGCTTCTATGTACCTCATAGCTAAAACCTGTATGACTTCAATATCTAAAAGACTTATCATGAGCAAATAAAAGACCAATGAAAGAAGTAAAATGCATCATGAAAAAAGAACATGCCAATAGAAGTGCAACATACTTGTCACAAATCTCGAAGTTTTTGCACTGGCTGCAAACCCAACGAGTTCCTGAGACCATGAGAATACAACAGTGGGAGCAAGCATGCTGCAGATGAACCATAATAAAATCTTCCTTCATTGGAGAGATTGTCTCTCCAAGCTGAAAAAGCACATTGGTTATAGTAAGGCATAAGAAACCACCATAGTATATATATCATTTAAATCTAACTTACATTTTTTTTTCCTCCTCTCTTAAGTTCCGTGCTTGTTACTAGTAGTGTTACAAGTGACAAGTAAACGAATTAATGCAGCCCAACCAAACATAGTACCCATTCTTGGTGAAGCAATAAGAATATGATCACAGAACAGAGGTTGATGACACACAGAAAACCATGAAAAGTTTTAAGGGTAGTTTACTTGTGGAGAATTTTCCAGTGTTCAAGTAAAATTTTCTATAGAAGTGGACGGCTAAGGGGAAAAAATGCATTTATGTAGAAATGAAATATTTTTCCTGAGAAAATTCTCTTCTCCATTATTCAAAATTTTAAATAATTTGAAGAAATTCTTTTTTTTTTTTACTTTCAACATTTCCATTAGTTGATTATTTCATTCTCCAAACTTAATTTACAACTTTCATTTTCTTAGCACATAAAATTCTTCTAGTACTCTATTTTGCTAAGCTAAATTCTTCTATTACTCCAATTATTTCTTCCTGTGCTTATATATCTTTTCATTTTATATCAAGTAACAGACCTTTTTTTTAGTAGTCTATAAAGAAAATTTGTTAATATCGCATCAAGAAGATGTGTAAAATCATATACAAAGAAATTTTAGCTATACAAGAACATGAGCCTACTCATAGACTCATGAATGCTTAACACTGAGAACCCCCTATACATTTGACTATACCAAAAGTGTATATCCCATGTCCACCTCTCCATAAACTTAAAATCATTTGTTTCTACCCCCTCAAATGCCCACCTGCTCCTTAACTTAAACACATCAGTATGTATCTTACAGATTTTCATTGAAAACAGAATTTTGAAAAGGAGAAGAAAATTGGAGATGAAAAGTGAAAATTAACTCTCCGAAAGTAAGCAGGCCTTAATCTCACTACATTGCAGGCCCACGTAACCACACCATGTCTAGGCATTGAAAGGAAGGAAAAAATAAAGCATAAATAAGATTCAAGACAAGAATACACACTTTGTGCATCAGCAGCAGATCCTTTGAGGCATTTCCTGAAAGATCAGATTGTCCTGAAGCTTTTAGAGCCCTCTTAGTTAGGTTCTTTTTCATTGTTCCTTTTTTATTCTGCTTCCTGCCTTCTTCCTCTTGACGAATTTGATAAAGAAGTTCCTCTGCAGCACCTGGCCAATAATCACCATCAAAATATGGCAGCCTCGCTGCAGTGACCTTTGCTTTGCATTCACCAGTGCAAGTGAAGAAATGATCATATAAATTAGTGAGATTAACCACTATGTTCTCTTTGATGGCTTTCCTCAACATTGAGAGATACCTGAAGCATGAATAGAATCCATCATCAATGAGTTAGCATGCAAGAAGAGTTGAGTGTATGCAAAACCATCTGAAAGGCCCATTCATTAAAATATCTAGCCTCACCATTCCCTGAGTTTATCTGATTTGGGCGTCTTCTGAATTTCAGGATGGCAATATAATATATAATCTTCACCCTTCAACGGTGGGCATGCCCATATGTAGCAGCTTGTGAATCCCCGTAATTTGCAGTATTCCAGGTACCCAATCTGCAAGACACCAACAGGTCAATAACAAGTGTCATATCGATGACATGGAATAGATATATTCAAAATTCATATAGAAAAGCAGAAAAGATCAGCAGTTACCAAAATTTCATGGTAGACAAATGTACGCAGTGCTTCTCCACTCACTGCCTTAACCTCAGGCCTAAAATATTTGACAGAATCCAGATATGAAAGATAGACACGTCGTTGGTTTGGAAACTGGCATTCTGACCCAAATTCCTGAACGTACATCCCAAATAAGCACACTTCTACACCTTGAATCTTCTGAAACAACAAAATGACCTTCAAGAAGCAAATACAGTCTTAAGTTAATAGCTTGGCAGCACTTAACACTATAATGTGAAAGCTAAAAAGCATCACAGTTATTTGCCAGCAATCCAAGTACAAAAGATAACTATACCAAAACAAAATAAAATAAAATAACACAAGCAAGCTCCAGTATGTGGGATGCACTTCATGTCACCTGGCTAGAAAAGAAGCATGGAACACTAACAATGCAGCAATCTTATTTTAAGAAAAAAATGTGAGCCAGAAACATAAAACAAAAAGAAGAAGCTCCTGAATTAGACTGCACCTTAGACTTGTATGGAAATTCTGTTGGATAATTATCTTCTTGAAAATTTTCCAAAAAGCGTTGCTTCACTTCCAACTTTTTGTCAACAGATGAAACAACTCTCACAACAAGGGCTTCCGCTCCAGGAACCTGGAAATTTAAATTGAAGGTTACACCAAATTTAAGAATATTGACATTATTTCTCATATATTCTCACTGATAACCTTGATTGCAAGCTTCATTTATTTTTCAGATACAAACCCTTCAGCATTTTAGTTACTTAAACAGGTCTCCAGAAATACAAAAACAAAAGACAATGCACTGCTACAACTTGCTTATTTACCTCATCATAACTTTTTCCTTGGAGCTTTGCCCTTTCCTGTCTTTCTTGTTTAAGTCTTCTAGCTAGCCTCTGCTCTATGTGATCACTAAGAATCGTTTTTGGCAAATCCTTGGCCCCAAGGACAGAACTTTGTGGCAAGGGCATACGTTCCCCTCTTTCAACCTCAGCAATATAGCAATTAGGGCAGGTATATTCAGCTTGTCCCCCATCATTTCTCCGACCATTAAACAGGGCACAGATTTGATGCTGCCATGCTTCACATTTGTCACATTGAACCCACTGGATAGAAAGAAAGGTCAAATGGAGTTTCAATAACACTAATGTAACACCATGACATTTATTAACAGAACCATTACCCATTCTTCAGTCTCTTCATCATTTTTCTTCTTCTCCAGCCTTGCCTTAGGGATGGCAATTCCTTCAGCAACAATTGTGTCCCCACGAGCCTCATTGTAGCATGGAATGCAAAAACAATGCCGGGTATCTCCAGATCCCACAGTATAGTACATTGCATTTCGTTTGATGCGACAACCACATGGCGTGCAGTAAATAGGTGGAGGTTCAAAAGTGAGCTTCTCCACAGCACACAATTGGCATGAGTTCTCACTCATTGAATGCTCCATAGCTTGATTTTTTTCTGCCTTAGCTCTACTCTGCAAACAGAAGAATGGTGAACATCATGAGCCATATAATGCAGCAGAAATCATATAAAGCATTAAAAAGACCACAGTTTAAGCTAGCAGCTGACGAAACACAATTAAACTACTCAAATATCCAGTATTGGGTTCATTTGGTGGTGTAAATAGAAGTTGGTACTTTACCCTTCTACCTTTCATTAGCTAAACCAGCTTACTTTAACCTCAGCCATTACTCAACCTTCCCAGAGCCACAAACAAACCAAAACTAAATTGCTGTGTATAATTGCCAGGAAGTAAAGGACTGCAACTCTAGCACCAATATCCTTTGCTTTGCAAAATACCAGGAAAAAGTGAGCAATACATATTCCTTTGAACAATAAGTAATTTTATTATTGATCACCAAGACGGTGCAAAATAAAATGTACAAAATTAAGGGCCTATGTACATGACATAAAATCCATCATGTACGTATACACTGATTCCCCCACCTATACAAACATGTGTGCCAAAAAATTAACTCCCTAGCCCATTCCTCTATAATGCTATTATCTGGTGTTTCAATTCCTTCAAAGACCCATCTATTTCTCTCCTTCAAAGTAAGCAATACATAATAATTAGGAGCAAACTAACAGGTCATGAATAATTGCAAGTGGTCCCTGAAAAGCTGCATTTTTTGAAATATTAAGCTGACGTCAAGAAATGACAACCATCCAAGAAATCATATCTATGTGAAACTGCCTAGAGATTACAGAATTCTACACATCATAGTTGACTCTCCATAGCTTCAATGCCATTTGACAGAGGAAATCAAGAACAACCTCATGTACACCACAATGTCACTCAAATCAGAAAAGTCATACCTGGCCAACCCACTGTCTCAGACCTATGATGTGCTCTCTCACTTGCTCTGGGGTGAAAAGTTCTGTCAAAGACACTCCTTTTATTTTTGACTTCCCAGACTTGGTAACTGCAGCAGGTTCATCAGGCTGATCAATATTATCCAACTTAACTTGATCAGCTTCTCTATCCAACTGACTGCTGTTATGCTTGGGAGGCTGCCTGACTGTTTCAACATCAAGCTTTTGATTTGAGATATTATCCACATCTTCACTTCTTGACTCACAAATGAAAGGGCTCTTGTGCTCAGTACTGGTAGAAGCTTCAATCTTCATCTCTGTATACTCCTTCAACGGCATAGTATGCTGACCTTGGTTAACCACTTGAGAAACAGAGTGCTCAGATATAGACACCAATTCCGCTGAGTTATCCCTCTCAATCTTGAGAGGTTGTGATTGTACATCCACCCTCATACGTTTTTGAGAAGGCATCAGTTCTTCTGAGTTTTCATTTATGAATGGCTGCTTCTTCAGCATTGTTGAATTGTCCCCTGTACTTGAAGGTTTACATGTTTTAACTACAGAATTGGGAGAAGTAGAAGTTGAATTAGGAGACATGTGTGACTTCAGCTGTTGTCCCTGCAAATAAGTTTTCACAGGGATGCAGACAGGACAACCAGGGTCCACACAACGTTTGTGATGATTGACAAGGACTTTGGTAGGACGACAGCGCGGAAAAGGGCACTGCAGTAAATTGCAGTTTTCCATGTGTCTCAGCAATTTTTGAGCAGCAACACAGTGAACAGCCTGGCAATTCCCTTGGGGAGCTGTACATCGACGAGCATGACGCAGAAACAATAGCCATCTTCTCTGGTTTAAAAAATTGCGCTCAGATTCTGTAGTTACTGACCTAGAGCTTGAATTATCTAATCCTGCCCTTGCTGTACCTTGAGAAGCAAAACTACCAGAACATCCTTCTGTGTAAACATTATTGCACACAGCTTCTTCTTCCCCAGAGACTCTCTGATGGAACTCAGCTTTGATGCACTGCTCATATGTTGGATTACCAAGGATATTACTTGTATTTCCTTCCTGTAAAACAGGTTTCCACTGACCTTGTTGCACTGATTCTGATGGCAATCCAGCAGAAGAATTACTAAAATCACTTCGAGACTCCATAGTTTGTCTGGGTTGTGACAATCTCTGCACCTGCTGAGCATTTTGGGACACTGAAGCAACAACATTGTGGTGGACAGATGAGACAGGGACATACTGGGCTCCTGAATTGTCATAAGAGGACATTTTCTGAAACTGCTTCTGAAACTCAGACAATCCTAAATGTCCAGAGCTCTGTGTCTGAACAATATCGTCACGCTGATCCACTCCAGGCTCCAGTTTAAGTTGGCTCTCAAGATTACATCTCACCTGAGATGGACCAAAAGAACCAATCAACTGCTGGTGCTGCTGGTTTTGCTGTAATTGCTGCCTCTGATCTAAATATTGCTTCGGCTGCTGCTGGAAATGAGACGGAAGCTGAAATTGCTGTTGCTGGTGTGCTGGTAGAAGGTTGTCTCTCAAAGAAAGTGCAGCCTGATGCGAACTTGGCAAATTTGAATTACTAGAGACCAAAGATGAGTTGGAATTGGATATGGATTGGGAATTCATGGAAGAGCCAGTACTGCTTGCATATCCATCACCTGACAATTACAATGCTGTCCATGAGATAGTTTCTCAACTTCATCCTATAACAATTTCTTTTCTTTTCTTTTCTTTTTTTCACATAAGCTGCAATAATATATATGGGAAAGAAAAAGATCAAACCACAAAATATAAGAAATCCACTGACCAGTCCACCCAAAACCAACCAGGCAAATGATAAGCTTCTAGACTCTATAACAGCTTCTCATGTGTAGACAAGTAGGTCAAGCAACAATACATTATTCTTTTGCATATGAACACAATCTCACAATATTCTAAAACATTTAGCCACATAGACAAGACACCAAAAGAACTGACTGATCAGACCATCTGGTTTTACCCTTCCTTCTATCAAGTTTGAAGGGGTGAAGAATGGACAAAATGACAAGGTTTTCATAGGTACCATGTAGAGGTGTCCGTTGGTAATGGTCAATGTGAGGCTGCAATATCTTTGGAGAATTCCCATAAGGTGTGGCATTGTCAGAGGTACCAGCTCCATTGGAAAGCTGTGAATTGTTGCCAACCATTGAAAAACCACCAGGTGGGGCTCCATTAGAAAAGGCAAAAGATTTTTGCTGCAATCCAGAATGAATCATATCGGTTGACTGGCCATGAAATATCTGGCCACTGTTCTGACCACCAACATGTACCTTCTGATGCTGACCATGTGATACTGTAGTAGCTGATTCAGCCATAGAGAACATTCCACTGTTATTGGAAGCCTCAGCACTCAGTAAACCCTGATTGCTAACATTGTTGTTAAATCCAGGAGTTGGAATCATTTGGCAGTTCATCCTTTGCACACCAAACGGTTGCATGTCATGCCCACCAGAACCCATTGAAGAATGAGATGGTGCCTGCCGATACCCACTGGAGAATGATCCTGTCAAAGTAATCAGTAATGTCTGCAATAAGAACAAAAAAGATAGGTTCTGAAAAGAATCAGAAGCCTAAAATGTTACCATCAACTCTATTCAATGTTTGGTTGGGCAGACTGCCATTTGGCAAAAGGGTTGAGGATGTGACAGGGGTTGTCTGTACACTCTTACTAGAATTCGCAGTGGCATCCAGAGAAGATGATGCAGTAAAATTTGAGTTCCCAGCATGCGGCATCCCTGGTGTCGGTATCATTGTGCTCATGGTAGAGGAAGTGGGTGGTTGTTGACTACCAAGAGAAGAGCGCTTGAGCAAACTAGCCAACCGGGAATGCAAAGTTTCCATATTCATGTAATCCTCCTATATCAATGCAAACTAGATTAGAATAGCAACAAAATTACAACGGGTGTCATATCACTGCCCAAGGAGACGGATTCTATTGTAACAATAATGAACATGTAAATGGGAACTTTATCTGCTCTAAACAAGAGTGTAAGAATGATGCCAAAATGACAAAACAGAAACATCCATCAAAATCTCTTATTCAATTAAAAGGAAAGTGAATAGACCTGTGAGCGAGCTGACTTAAATAGGCCTTCTTCCAAACGTTTAACAATATCCTTAACCCTGTGCACTTGAGCATTGTTGATGGGCTGACGATTCCGCTGGACTACGAATGAAAAACTGAAAAAGGATTGGCAAAGGTCTCATTACCGGAATAGCAATTTAGGATAAATCAAGTAAAGAAGTGACAGTGACAGGTCGGTTCCTACATCTTCTGTTGCATGTAGCTTCGAGCCTTAACAAGATCCTGATCCATGGTCATCGTGCTGACGGCCCCAACTACAGGTCCGGAATTTTGAACAGGGTACGAGGAAGGGTTCCCACTTCTCTGGGGCAATTGTGCCGCCGTTTGATTGGGAACATGCCCCGGCACTTGTCCTGACATATGGGCCTGTACATTCATCTTGTTTCTCTTCTTCTCCTCAGCTCCAATTCAGATTACGCGGTATCTCAAAGACTTAATTAAAACAGCCCCTGGGTCTGCACATGCACATCCTACACCTCAATTAATCACCAAAAGACCAAAAGCACGATGACACCCACAAGAAATCACGCCCGATTGCACGAAATACGCGCCTGATCGCAGATGGGGACAATGATTAGAGACCCGTCATAAACGAGAACCCTAGAAAGCAGAGCAAAATTGAAGCGGCCCGAATGGCTTCGATTGGTAGCCATAAAGCAAACCTGAATCCGCTGAAATTGCAGGAAACAGTATCGAGCAACAGCGAAAGCCGGCGGCAGTGGTAGCAGCTGCCGATCGTGGCTTCGGCGATTGATTGAGACCACGGAACGGGGAATCTGAGGGTAGATTATCGGGAGCTCCCACGTGCGAATTGATGATTTTCACGCGCGACAGGAACGAATCAAATCATCGCGCGGACACACAAGTAACGAGTAGAAGGAAGCAGAGAGACTGACTCGACAGGAACTTATCATCAAAGGCTTCTGTCTCTGTCTCTCTCTCCCTCTCCTCTATATCGGTTTTACTATCAGCTTCGAACGACGTACTGAGGACTGGATTCCAATTTATTGAGTTATTTATAGCCAAAACTCTAATAAAATTAAATTTCGAGGGTTTAATTGTCAAAAAAAGAAATATGATCCCTTTTTTTTAATCAATCAGCTCCTGCGGTCTGTCATACCTCTAAAACCAAATAATATGAGAAATCCCAACCGCTCACCTTTCCGGAAAAGGTTATGTATCTGTAGATAAACATTTAATAATAACTGCGTAAGATGAGAGGGAATGGGCAAAACACAGAGGTCTGGACTGAGCCATGATTCTAAGCGGCAGCAATTCCAAACTGGTTCTTTCAGATGAGTATATACACTAATAGATCACAATCTCACACCAGCTCATATTAAACAATTCATGGAATACGTAATTGTTGAATAACTTACTTAGCAGCACGACAATAAAACAACATCCTTGAAAATCCCCATCTCAAGAAATCAGCAGGATGGCACCTACATATGGATAAGAAATAAATCAAGAATTCACTCTGTAAAGGGTTATTACTTATTAAAAACAAGAAAATCGATTCCATAGAGGATATGAAAGTTAAAAACTCTATTTATAGAGAATTATGTGCAGTAGAGGCTGATGGTTTTGAACATTTATTTGGGGAATGTATTCATGCCAGAGCTTCTTGGAGAGAATAGAATCTCAACTAAGGGTCATGAATGGAATTCCAATAGACCGGAATGTAGATCCCAGAAAACTCACAAAATATTTGCTTGATCATCCTGGACCTCCTGTGGACGCTGATATGAGTGTGAGAGATGATTTCTCTTTATATGGAGCAGTTTCTGCTCCAATGCCTCTGGAAAGAGAGGAGTAAAGCAATTCACACAAACAGCAAAATCCAAATCATTGAATTCCATCTCCCGGGTGTCCTTGCTGTAATTAGAATACGAAAGTGTAACCATCGAAAGTATGAAGTCTGAACGTTTTGTGGGTACAGGTGTGGCAGGTCCCTCAACTACTTCAGCTATTTCAAAGATAAAAGGAATTTAACAGCAACTCAATCAAGAAGTGAATGTTCTTGTCGATGTTGCACGGTCACCAGAGAGTTCGTATGTTGCTGGTGTGGCACATAACAATGGGGGTAAAGCTCTTCTCTCGGTCCAAACCTTGCCATTCTCACACTCCAGCATAAGCTGAATCTAAAGCTCTGGTTTTAGCAGCTCAAATTGCTTGCTCCAAAAGCTAGTCATCTGTTAATTTCTTCTCTGATGCTAATGAAGTAGTTGCCTTTGTCAATCATAGACTAAATCCATTTTGAGATCATAGGACATCTATTGGTTGTTTTTTTGGATCTTGTAAATGCGCTAGAGAGCTGGTTTTGTACATGGATATCTAGGACATTGAACACATACTCATGACCTTTACCAAATCAGTAAAATGTCTAATGTACATTGTATTTTTGGGAAAGGGTTGCTACCCCCACTGTGGAGTGAAATGCGACTATTACGTAGCAAGTATATATATGCTCTTGCAGTCCTGTCCCAACTAAAAATCTTACCCTAAAAGAGGAAAATTATGGATAATCTGGTGCGTTAATCAACTAGAAATAGCAATTATAACAATTTGAAATATTTTGTTATAATAAACCTTCTGATTTAATTCGGGAGTACCGTACTTTTATCTCATGTCTCGTCTGGTATATTTTTTGCTTCTTTTTTTTTTCATCCAGAAGTATCAGTGTGCCTTACATGACGTAGTAACCTTGCTTACATGTCAAATTGCAATTTTTGTGGCATTGCCGCCATTGTTCTTATTCCCACCTCTGCTCCTCGAGGTATTGCTTGCCCCAGACCCTAGACCTTCTCCCGCGAAGACCCATAAAAAGCTCTCCCAAGGCAAGAGACTAACTGCCAAAATTGCCTTTTTCTCACTGGGTGTATTAGCTACCTCCATTTTATGCTTCTCAGGCTCCTTGCCCTCGATCAACAACAGTTCCTTGTTCTTGGAAGGGCCGTCCTTGGGTAGAATTTGGCAGGGCAAAGATCAAAGTTTATTGTCCTTTGAGGTGGATTTGGGCTTTCGTCTTACTACATTGGATCGCGAAGCTAGACCCGAAAGGTGGGTGGCGGTCATATCTACGATCTGGACTCAAGGTCTCCAATTTCTTAGCGTGAAAACTTGACTTTGAAGACCATGTCCTCATATTTCTCCGACGGCCGAATTGATGGTGCACAATCTGCACAGAAGAAGCTGAGTAGTTGGCGCAACTGCTGTAGCAATAAAGATCAAGTGAAGATTAGCTCTATCAAATGCGATAAGCTCGTGGAGAGAGAGAGAGAGAGAGAGAGGAGGAGGAGGAAGATAGAAGATTAATGGTGGCTACTGCTGCAAGCCGTCTGTTTGTGAATTTGAGTTTATAGGGGAAAGTGGGAGGAGAAAGAAGATAGTTTAATATGCAAATTTATCCATACGTTTGTTGGGAAAGCCTAAGTTCAATAACTCAGTAATGCATCAAAGAAAACATTGCCCTTTTACTGTAATTAAAATAGAATCGGACAAGATGTAAACAAAATAAATAAATAAATAGTAAGATTTTTTTTTTTTTACGTGAAAAATCCAATTCCGTTCTCAACTTTAGCCCCAACACCAACCCATGAGGCTGTGACTAGATCTTGCCCCAATCATATAGTTTGCTTACCCTTCGGATCGAGGTTTGATCTTAGACTACTCTACTGCTGCTCTGTTCTGCTCCTTTTTCAACCGAGTTCCCATGTTCTTCGGCCATGATACGCTGCCACAATCCACAGCACTCCTTTGCTGTTTGATCCCAAAGGTCATCTCACATTCTGTCTCTCTCTCTCTCACGATTCCTACCAGCAGAGGCTCCCCCCCCATCACAAGACTTCTCGTGAATCTCCTGCCTTCCCTCGTAGTTCCTCGTGAGAGATTGTCGTCTCATGGATATCCTATCATCCCTTACGATAGACTTCCCATCTTCACTGTTATTCTTGGATCTTACATCCCGGAGATTCTCTCTGAGGTTGTCTTCTATCTCAGAGTTGATTGAGATCACTAACATATCCCTTCCGAATATCTAGAGATCCTAATGATTTAGGACTCCTATAGAATTAGGAGATTTTCTTACCTCTCATCCCCTTTCATAAGATTCAAATATGAACTGTATGAATAAGGATTTTACTAGCTGCGTCTTCATTCTTAGTCTATAAAAAAAAGGAGGATAGATATGTCATTATGCAAAATAGAGTTTAAGACTCACATACCGTAATAATACACTGCGATTAGACACGAGTGGCACTCGCATGCCACGTGACTCACACAAATTGCTAATTTCAAGCGGGAAAACGGATTGTGCGATAGCTAGAACACAAACATGAAAGATTTATACTAATTAAATCAAGTAAGAATTTTGGGTTATTAGTCCTAATCATATCCCCTAATTAATTTGTTATAAAATAAAACAGTTTTTTTTTGTATTCATATTTATGTTTGCATATAAAAAATAATAAGTGCAAATAT
Source organism: Sonneratia caseolaris (assembly GCA_900006705.1). Lineage (NCBI taxonomy): Eukaryota > Viridiplantae > Streptophyta > Magnoliopsida > Myrtales > Lythraceae > Sonneratia > Sonneratia caseolaris. The sequence continues at coordinate 1,544,963 of CXYZ01009109.1, read as the reverse complement.
ATCAAATTCTAAGAACATAAAAATTGGATGAATATTAGCATATTTATAAGAAAAAAAAACCATATTAAAAATTTTAGTTTATCAAGATTTTAAAATAATTTCATTTCGTTTCCACTTTTCCAACTTCTGCGAAATAAATAATCACTTCTATAGATTAGAAAAACTCAACAGAAATAATAATTAGAAGATTTAAATTTGAAGTGGAATGTTCCGTTCCGTCAATGGCCTTGTCCAAGGCACAATGACTACCCAAGGTGAGGGCCGCTTCCGGCCCAGGCCAAGGGTACCCTCTCGAGCAGGTCGAAGGCACAATATAAGCCCGGTCAACGCCCCGGTATCGAGTAGGTCAATGCCCCGGTAAAAGGCCTAAGGTCGGGCCCGGTCAAAGGCCTAGTATCTGGGCCAGTCAGAGACCCAGTAACGAGCCCTGTGCAAGGCCCACTAATCGGCGAGGTCACATACAAGGTCAAAACCCAGTAATGTGTTGGTCAACGCCCAACAAAACGTGCTCGGTCAAAGGCCTGGTATTGGTACCAACGAAGAGTGAATGAATGGTTCAGTCAAGGGCCTGGCCCAAGGCCCGGTAAAGTGTGTGGTAGTGTGCAAAAAGGCCGAGAATGAGGCCCTTGCAAAGGCCCAATGAAGGCCCTGGTGAAAAGCCGGCCTTGTAATGGTCAAAGTTGATCATTCGGCCCAGCTTGAGGACAGGAATGGCCCAGTCACTGGAAAGGTGGGAGGCCCAGTTAACAGCCTGGTAGAGTCCCAGTTACGGGCCATGTAAAGGGCTATCATCGGCCCATCTTCAGGCCCAGTTCTGGCCGATATAGAAGTCCCAGATTCGCGGGGGCCAGAGGCCCAGGGCCGATCCGGTCAACGTCCCAGAAAATTGCCCAGCCACATTATATGCCCAATATATGCCCGGCGAATGACGCAAGCAACAGGAGCCTCGGGCCCGGTCAGTGGCCTAGTATAATGAGTTGCTCAATTGCCGGCTAACGGGCTCAGTCGAAGGCCAGACAAAGCGCTATCCTAAGGCCCAGTGGATGGTCTTTTAAGTGTGCATGTCCAGGGCCCGGCTAATGTCCCAGTGAAAGGTCCAGTCAGAAGCCCAGCTTGTCCTTGCCAAAGGTCCATCTATGGGCCTGACAGTGGCCCAGTAACTAGCTTTCTCGAAGGCTTAGCACCGACCCAGCTCTGAGGCCTATTTTGGCCATCCGTCTAAGGCCCATTTGTGGTCTTGTCAATGGCCCATTGACGAGCCGCCAGTGGCCAGTATCGAAACTGTGAACGGCCCTATAACTGGCCCAGCCTCAACCCGGTCAATGGCCCAATGGAACCGGTCATTGGTCAAAGGCCTAATGACGGGCTCCGTCCATAGCTCACCAACAGACGCATTACCTGGCCCAGCCTCATACCTGGTCAAAGGCCGAAAATTGAGAAAAACACTTATTATTTATGAAAATTCTTTTTTTTTTGGGGCTAATATCTAAAATATACATTAAATATTTTTTTTAAGAAAAAAGGAAGTATTTCATTTTTAACTACTCAGGGATTGGTAGCTATTACTCTAAAAGCCGTATTTAAAGCATCAAAGCATCGTACATGCCACTAGTTATGTTTAACTCGAGCATCCCTGTCTCGTGCTCCAGTTTCACATCAACTTACAGCATGTCATCACAGAAGCTGATCCCTTTGATCAAACAAAATACAGATACCTGTTCCTGTGAGGTCACTTGCACCATATGTTTTTTTGGCTGAAGACGTTCCTTCATCCGTGGATTCGAGGATTGTTTGGCGGGAACACTTGACAAAAACTTGCAAGATGTTTCGAAAGCAGGGATTAGACCGCTTGGAAGCCAGAGTTCATCCATCGGGCAGAGCAGAAAGGAGTGGAGGAGACAAACTTCACATCCCCAGAAACAGATGAGACTGACCTTACGGTTGCTTCCGGATCAGTTAGTTATACATCGAAGCCTGTGCTTTTGGTGGCAAGTTGACGGGTCTGCCGAAGTTGATCGGAGAAAGCGAGAGAGGATTCCACCTGTCGAATATTATGCGGCCCCCACGCCCCATTCTTCCGTGGAACTTAACTGCACCAGCACCACTCTTTGCTCCAGACACATTTGATGGAGGGACAATACCTGCGGCTGCCAGTTTCTCGGGAACAAGAGGTTTTGTGAACAAGAGGACCGGCTCGAGCCGATCCTGCAAGATGCAAACAAGATCCTGCGGTTAGTTTGATAATTCTCACAAGACATGCTAGCGATCATAAAATAAAAATTTTTCTAAAGTAATTTTTTTAATTTTAAATTTTCTTTATTTTTCCTGATGGGGAAGAGTGCATATCAACCCCCATCACCAAAAGCCATAAGTGGGAAGTTACACGAGAACCGAAACATCACTCAAGGAGAAACAAAAACAGAAAAAGAACAAGGGAAAACTACAGAAAATTTACACTTTTTTTAATAATAAAAAGAGATGGTCCATTTGGGTTCATGACTGAGCCCGGCAACAGAAGATTCTAATCTTAACTCATTAAACATATTGAAATTGACATTATGAATCAAGTTGTCAACAACGTTATTGGTGCCTATGAAAAAATGTTACTTCAGAGCTCTCTTTAGATATCTCGCTAATCTACGCACGCTCGCTGTGTCCCCCTATATTTTGTTCCTAAATGACTTTACAGCACTTATATTAATTTATCAGATGTAACCTGATTAAAAGCCGTGGACAATAACAGCAAAATTGAAAGAGGAGGAAAAGAGTGTAATATAACCATCCTTTGGAGCCATCTGCCAGGGTTGGGAATAAACCGCCGCCTAAACTCTTGCTTTGGGATGCCAGCAGGAACCATAACAGGGTGGTTGGAGTCTGTAAACATCAGGGCTGTGGCTGAAGCACGTGAAGTAGGAGCAGGGCGAGGGCGAAACATTTCCACGTCATCTGAGTCCATAAATTCCTCCTCGCTTGAACCAAACTTGCTAGAGAATGCTGGATATCCACCATGTACAGCAAAGCTGTCATCTACAAGCTCGGTCTCATGCTAGAGGAAGTCCAAGGATTGCAACAAACAAACATTAGAGAATAAATAATCCCAATTGATCACATTTATATTTGTAAAAGGAGATGGTGAATAATTTCATAAATAAAAATTACAATCAGGCGGACATCTTTCATATTTTGAAGTTACATCCACTCCCGCAAGCAAACATAGCACTACTTTTCAGGCTGAGATTCATATTTTTCAAACACATATGAAGTGCACAGATGATTTTGAAAAGGTTAAACAGAGTGAACAAATGAAATCTATCCATAGACACCATACTCTCCATGCAAAATGAGGTCAAAAGCGAGATAGTAGTTGCCATGGAGGAAATCACCAGCAAAGGTATCAAAAGAAACCAATCTTGTACCTTGTACTTCATGTGGAGCCTCTGAAGATTGACTTCGGTCTCCATTGCCTCTCGCTTTCTCTCTTCTCTCTACATTTTGGAGAAGTTGTTAAATATGTTTTATGACTTCACAGCTGGGACCTATTTGACTTCTATATCCATTCAAGGGGCAGATTGTGTACCTTAATCAATGCCTCGAGAATTACTTTGGCCTGCCCAAGGTTGCGTCTCACCTGAGAATGGTTGATTTGCAAAAGGAGAAACAACATCCTTAGCACAGAAATGAAAAAGAGGAAACAAAAATTCTCAGAACAAGGTTAAAAAGAATAGCCTGTCAACATTCCAATTAAGCACTTAAAAACTCAATACTTCAAAAATACTTCTAATGTAAGTGAATAATGATTTTTTTATCTGGCTAAATGAATAATGACATTTTCTTAGCGAATATTAAAAAAAACTTAAAATGTGAATGTCCTATCAACCATCAGCTAACCTCAATTTACCAGTAGATCTCATCTGTACCAAATTAGCACCACCCCCGGACATCCAATCAAAGGAATAATTTGAACAGCTATTTCAAGTTTCTTTGCGGTTGTATTTATTATAGATGAATCGGTCACCACCACAACCCACAACTCAACTTTGAGAGAGAGAGAGAGAGAGAGAGAGAGAGAATAAAAAAGGATGATCTGGCCTTCACAGTTCTACCCAAACACTTCAATTTCTATCATCAACCAGAGGCAGCATGAAGCTACCGTATTATTTATTTATTTGCAATAACATCAAACTGAGTGCTTTGAAAATTTATAGGCAAAATGCATGCAATTGGATTATTTATGAATCATCATAGGATCCAAAAGTCAAGTGCTTAAAATATGTTATCAATCTTGACTAACCTGCCGAAGTTTTTCAAACGACTGCACATTATTTTCTCTTCGCTGCATCTGTCAAAGATAGACTAGAAGCATAAGAGTCTAGGAAGAACGTCTATATACTAAGCATCAATATATAAAGATTTCAACAACTTCGGACGATTACATTGTTATCACTTACCCTTCTTGTATGGAGTCTGTGGGTTTTCTCTCGGGGTCGAAACACATTATAGGGGTTGGTGTCATTAACGGGTGGAGGAGGCTGTTCAAGGTATTAAAAACAATGTCATTCACATACTTATATACATGTATTTATGAATAATTCACATAAGTAATTAGCTGACCAAAAATATGCATTCCACAGGAATTTCCTGATTCATAGTTTATATGCAAATAAAATCAATTTTACAGTACTCCACTGAAAAAGATATCATGTATATACACATTTAGGTTGAATATGGATAACAGTGAGAATGTTTTCCTAAAAAACTCAATGAAACTATCTTTATGAAAAGATGTTTGCAGAAAATAAGGCAAACATCCTTAGCTGTTGCAAAAGGTGCTATCTTAAAAGGAACCCAGACTTGCTTGTACAAGTGTGACAATCTTCATATAAAACTGTGCAGACCAATGGAGAAAGCTAGATTCAATCATTCAACATAAAACTGTCATGCTACTAAAGCCCTTATAACTGACAACAATTTAGATTAATTTTCATCATTACTCCTACAACTTGCATGAGTTAATAATTTAGGAACATCATATTTGCCACATTTTGACCAGGCATACTGAAGTAATGAACATATGATTTGGTTCTCAGACTCACCTGCAAACGCCGGAGGATTGGTTTCTGCCACTGCTCACGCTGGCCCAAGAAGATAAGGCATTAGTAACAATGAATAGTACAGGCACGGAGATGAAAATATCAAGTGATAGAAAATACATTGTGATCCTCTGGCCAAAAATACATTAAGATTGGATGCAGATAAGTAATAAAGCAATTTGAGATGTAAATAAATTCGCTGATCACATTCACTTTTAACATTGAGAAGATGGGAAGAACAGGTTGAAGATGTGACTAAAAAAAATCTCAACTTCACATTAAGACTACACAATATGTACTATAAACAACCTAATTGATGGAATTTCATCTTCTAGGTTGACAGTTAACAGCATAAACTAAATAATGAGGGTTAGAAAGGCTTGTAAATGCATTTTAGAGATTAATTTTCAAACTATTTTCCTTTTTAAGCACAAAATATATAGGCAAACTAGAATTCCAAGCAATAATGACAGGAAAAAAAAACATTTCTTAGCTTATAATAGAAAAGTCATCGCATAATTTTTACTTGTTTTCTCAATTGTCGGTGAAAGAAAATTGAAGGCATTATTCAAAAAAGTGCTTTAAAAAAAATTCAACAAAACTATATGTTCTCATTCCCCTGACCCCAAAAGGGTCTGGTATCTTCCATAAGATTCCATGCAAATGCCCTACAATGTTCCAGGATTGTGATATTTGATTAAATACCATACCATATTCATCAATTTATAGAAAACTAATCTCTACATCTAATAGCATTCTAATGGCAATAAAATTTCAAATCATCCAACCACTTTCAGCATGCATTAGTTAATTCAGAGTAATTCCCTTGTGAGCAACTATCTTCACCTTCTCTTTCCAGTAATTAAAAACAGATTGAAATACTGCAAGTTTAATGCCCTGAGCCTGCAGAACCTGCAATATAAGAAGAAATATAATCATAAAAGAGGGAATCAGTACAAGTAACCATTATATTTTGATTACCATTTAGAAATAGTCTTTACTAGTTGTGGACTAAACATGAAAAAAGAAGAAAGTCTTAAACATTAGTTGATTATCCTTATATTATTCACAAAAAGGTAAATAGCTTCCAAGAAATAGAAATATCTTCCTTTTTTTTAAATGTAAAATTAATGTGCCAGGAAAGAGAACTTGAGGGAAAACGAAATCTGAACTAAGTGGGATCAGTGAACAGATTGATGCCTGACAAAAGAAGCATGCAAGGCATCTTTACTATTGTGGGAACTGTTGCACTTCTTATCTCCAATCTTGTGAATTTAACATTGGGCTCAGGTGGACAAAAAGCAGGCAATTAGCTCTGTTGCCTATTACTTAGTAGATTGATTAAGCAATGCTTGCAACTTAATGCAGTTAGATCATTGATATTCATCCACAGAATGTTAGTAAGTGAAGGATATAACTATGTTTCCAGTATGGAGAAAAGTGTAGGACGAGCTTACCTCAAAAGCTGCATCAAGCTGCAATAGTACAGGAATTGGTGAACCAAAGGTGGGTGTTACAACCCCAGCTCTTTCCCTGGCCTTATGATCCAATACCTCAAACTTGAAAAGAAGGCTTTCAAACCTGCAACAAGAGAGAAAAGTAATATTTTTTTTTCCTCCCTTTTGAACAGAAGAGAGAAAGATAATCATTGTTTATTAGTTGAGTGAATATTAAGATATTTTATACATCATCTATTACACAGTGCTGAATTTTTGGAATTTCTCCAGTTCAAAACTCCACTTTCATTTTCTTCTACATTCTCGTCAATTGTATTTAAAGTTTAATATAAACCATGGTTAAACAGCACCTGTGACATGGAGAGGATTATAAAGATTAGGATGTTCTATCATGATAAGCAGGGAGTTATATCAAGTATGAAATGCTTTTCACACTCCCAATAGTCTAGAAGGCCATGCATACAGCTTAAAAAGATGTACAGAATCAAAGTTCAAGGAAATGTTAGGGAACTGAAAATATTTTTGTACCCTGATGGTACCAAAAATTTATGAACTTATTGTGATAAAAGGAATCCAGTATTTGACGATCGAAATATCATTCTTTTTTATACAGAGGACATCATATTATCTGGCTTTTGATTCTTTTCACTCAAACTCAACACCAACCTCTTAACTGCTGATATACTTTGACTGTAAACTGCCAATCAATATCCATTACCACTTCATTGCTAGTTACCACCACAGATAAGCCACTATTAATACTTAAGAGACATAAAAAATACCAGCTCTTTCAGCTGATATCTACATCTTAAATCTCAAGGTAGTTAAATCCAACAACATGACAGGATAATATTAAGTTTTTCCTGTTACCCTTCAGGTGACATAGTCTTCTTTTCTCGGTTAAACTGTTGAAGCCAATCCTCATCCTCATTATCCAAGTCATACTCCACAAATTCCCCAAGCTCAGCCCTTGCTGCAACAATTCACCTAAGTTTAAAATTCTGTAGCAATTCATGTTCATGAGTGTTAACGTAAGAACTCCACGCTTTTTGAAATGCCAAAAAAGGAAAAGAAATATTCCAGACCTCCCCTTCCACGTAAATAAGATGTTGGTTGAGCAAAGGTGCACGAGTAATCTCTTTCATATGTATCCACAACAACGAACTGAGGAATGGGTATTTCTGAAGCCAACTTCTTGGTGGGAGTCTGGGCTACCTATTTGAAAGACAATAGTAATAATAAATAACCATTTCTATCAACCCACGTTTGAAGCATTCACAGACAATGCATCAGAAGTATTTTCCAGCAAGTATTAGATAGCCATTGCACCAGACTGAAACATAAAACCAAGCTTCGCACAGCAAAGAGACATGAAAAAAAGTGGTACCTCGGTGTTGTTACTAACGTTAAAGTCGGAGTCAGCAGCAGACAGCCGCAGCAACTGGCATCCGCGGGTAGCAGAGGCAGTGGGTGTGTCATCATCTTCGAAGTCTTTCACAGACTTAACAATGGGGAGCTTCTTGTGAATGTCGAGTGGGCGTGGCCTGAAAGACAGTCTGCTCATCTTCTTGCCACAGTCATTCCCCGCCCGTCTCCCGGAGATTAATCAATCACCCAACAGAAAAGGCCGCCGACTCGGATCAAACCTCCGCCTCCCTGATGGCGAGCTGAGGAATCGCAAGAAGAACAAAGAAGAGTTAGGTCAGAATTCCTACTAACCGACAAACCCTAGGGAGGAGAAGACGCCAACTTAACGAACCCGAGAGGAGCAGCGCCTGCACCTTGGAACTTTCCGACGATAATTGGTCGTCAGAATTGCGACAGAAGATTAACAATGAATGTGAGAGGGGCAATACAGTACGCCGGTCGTTCCTCACTCTGCCGGAACTACCAGCAATGTGCGATGCTCTTCCCAACGGTAACAGAACCGGGCAACTGTGTGGGTGAACGTTAAACCGGCTGAGCCTCCGGTTCAGTTATTGGTTTAATGGAGTTTTAAATGTTTTAGATCGATTAAATTATTTCTACGACGTTGATTTCATAACATATCTTAATCCATCTCGTCATCCGCCGCTAAACCCTTTTTTTTTTTCCCTAATTTCCCCTCTCCTAAGGTCCGGCTAAGCCACTCCAGAGTAGGGCAGCTATACGACCCAAACCAGTTAATTGACAAGCTCGCCTGGGAGGGAGCTGGCACCGACATGTAAAGATGCAAAATCAGGCACGACTTGAACACAACACCAAAAAATTGTGGTTAATATGATATTTTCGGATCGCTTGAAAGATTGACTCAGTCTAAAAATTAAAAAATATATTAATTTTTTTGCATATAATTATATTTTAATATTAATAATTATATATTAATATATCAATTATCTCATAAAAATCTATTTTGAACAATAAAATATTTAAATTTATTTTTAAAAAACAATTATTTGTATGTTTCGTACTAAGTCCGAACCACCCAAAGCACGAAATATTCGTACATGTACTAAGATTTTTAGACTACTCAAAATGGTGGGCAATGTTGGTATGACACCATAATAAATTTGTGTTATACTAGGAGAGCCTGAAAACTCCGTGTTGGCTCAAATTGCCAACTCTACCTATGAGTAGCCGTTTGGTTATCTTTTTTATATTTTATATTTTCATTAACTTAGTTTTTCTAAATTTTAAAAATTATTTTAAATTTATAGCAATAGTATCCATGGCATCACATTGCATGAAGGGACGGACGGTTGGAAAAGCTAGCTACTATGGTCCATATCACCTTTTTTATTTGCACACGTAATATCTTAGAACTAGCCGAAACACATCTTGAGATTAGTTTGTGATCGAGCCAAAATCCATAAAAAAATTCCCGTCAACCTTTCCAATATGGGATTTGATCATTTGATCACTTTATTTAGGAGTTTAGTAAAGGAACTACTAGTTCAATTCTAAGTTAATACAATGGTTCATGTTATCACCCGTTAAACCATACTATTATGTAAGATTGGAGCCAAGTGTAATGTATACGGTTCAGCATGGAAATGTGATGAATTTATGGGAATTCTATCATATAACATTTTTTAATGTAATAATAACAGCAATATAATTAGTGGGGAGTTGATATTTTAGGATAAATTCTGAGGAGTTGAAAATGTGGTAAATTTACGAGTTACCAATTCATTTTAAATTTGAATTTCTTTTAAGAGTTATTCAAATCACTATTAGAAATTCAGTATTTTTTAACGGATATTTCCATCGGTAAATTTAACAGAAGAAGTAGACGGAATGCTTTAAATAAGACTTGCACAAAAAATTCTATGATAAGGCTTTTCGGGTCGAAAAACTCCTCAGATATGCAGATGGGTCCCTTATGCCACTGCCCAAGATGGTCACTGTCAAACCGGGAGCAAGTGAAATTGAAGCGCCCAAGCCAGAGTACGTATCAAGGTATACGCAGGACCAAATTTGTCTAAACTCGATTATGTTCTCTGTTAGTCCAAAGGTAAACCTACGGATGAGTTCGCTTTGCCGCCGAGGCCTCGACTAAGCCCGACAAGCTCTTTGATCCCAAATCAGCGCAAAGAAAGAAAGACATTAGAAATGCCATGGTGGGACTTGTCGAAAGGGGGAAAAGATACGGTGGCGTACCTTACTGACGGAGTAAAAGAAGTCTTGGCAGGTTGCTCCACTCTCTAGTTTGACTGAGGGCATTAGTTCCATTACAGCCGTCGTGGACATGGCGTGTGACTTCAATGGGGGAATTTTTCTCCGAACCATAATTTCTCGCAAGGCCCTCGGTCTGGTTTGGTCACAAGGCCGATGGTCAAAGAGATCAATGGGCTGGCGAACAAGGCCTAAGTGGCCCAACTCCTTCACAGCTCTTCATTAGCTGCTCGGCCTACTCGTCTACAGGCCGAGAAGCTACCCAATATGCATTCCTTTAGCAAGTTGGACTCGCCGCTCTGTCCTGCCCGAGCCTGAAACAGCTTCTTGTATCTCCGCATGCGAATCACACGCATGTGCGTGACCTTGATTGGTACATCAATTTCGGTGCAACGCATCACGTTGCTGCGGACTTTTCAAATCTGACTCTTTCAAAGGACAATTCTGGGCCCAGTTGACTGCTGATAAACGATGGTCCAAGTTTGCCAACTATCACCACCGGTTCATCCCACCACTATTACACCATCACATTGCCCCCCCCTTTTTTTTATGGGATAATGTCCTTTCTGCCCCTCAAATTGCCCACAATTTGCTTTTCGTTCCAAAACTTATCAAAGATAAACTCTTGCTATTTTGCCCATTTTTTGTTTGGAAATCAAGAACTAATATCATAAAAAATTTTCGAGCCTTTCATCTAAAAGTTGAGAATATGTTTGACAGGAAAACCAAAGGTCTTTAGTCTGATGGAGCAAAAGAGTTTCTCTCACGCGACTTCTAGACTGAACTTCAAATTGTGGGCATTTTTCACAGGCTCTCTCATCGGCATAAACCTCAGCAAAATGGGTCTGCCGAATCAAAGCACAGGAATATTGTTGATAAGGGCTTGACTATCCCAGTTCACTCACATCTTCCATCCAAAATTTCGGATTTTGCCTATGAAACTGCAATTTTTCTCATAAATCATCTTCCTACTTGATCTTTGGATTATCAATCACTGTTTAAGGTACTCCGTCATAAACTTCCTCATTATTCTTGACTATGCACATTTGTCTATCTTTGTTATCATTATCCTCGACCATATATTAAGAATAAACTTTAATTTCGTCCATTGCCTTGTCTCTTCTTGGGATATCCCTCCAATCATTCCAGGTATCGTTTGTCTTGCTCCTCATTCTAGTCACATCTATATATTGCTACACTGGTTGTTTTTCTTTTTTTTTTTTATGAACGGGCGTTTCCTTTTCACTCTCTTGCATCACCTACCGCTGCAAGCACTGCCCTCCCTTCGTCAGCTCTATCAAGCTCCATTACTTACCCCTTCTCAATTACTTGACTTACCGTTACCGGTTCGGCCATCTTTGTCGACAGTTCCTTATCCAAATGATTCCAGTGAGTTGGTAAGTTTGCCTAGCGATCTAATTGTTGCAAACGCTAGTTCTCCCTCCTCTGTACCAGTAGGTACCACTGCTTTTCGGGAGCATCGGATGGTTATATAGTCACAGGATGGTACTTTGCCACCTGGCACTTTGCGATGTCTGGCAAGCACCTTATTGCCTAATCGGTGATTGCCCATCTCAAGGGACCGCGGACATTTATTTTTGCTGTCTGGGATCTTCGTTGGGTTGATGCTATGCGTGAGGAATATCAGGCACCTGTCTCTTTATCACACTTGGGACCTAGTGCCTCCTCCAATTAATTGCCACATTATTGGTTACAAATGGGTTTAAAAAGTCAAGCAAAAGTAGGACATTCTATCGATAGATTCAAACCTCATTTGGTTGGTCGTGGGTCGTCTCAAAAATGATAACAAGACATTCTGTCCGGTTATCAGATATGTTACTACTCACATTATTATCCTATGACTTGCATTTTCTCATAATTAGCTGATTTAACAACTCGAAATAAAAAATGCATTTCTTCAAGATTTTTTTCTAGATGAAGAAGTGTATATGCAACAGCCACCACAGGTCTCCATCCATGGCTTCAAGCAAGTTCCTCGTTCCTTGGCCTCAGCACCTATCTATAGTCCATTGGGTTCCACGGATCTTGAGTATCGCATTTCCTGCTCATTCGGTCCAAGCTCAATATCGATTCTTCTCCAATGCACTTGCAAGGGAATAAACTTTGACCCGTTATGTGGAAATTTTAGGGCAGAGTACATTTCAAAATTTTGAATGTGTGTAACTAAAGTAACTTTGATTTTTCCGGAGTGGCTGCATCGTTCCATTTTCTTGAGGTCGCAGGCAACCGAGAATATTCCCCAACAACCCGATTCCGAGAAAATTCCTCCCTCCATCGTCGAGGGGAGAGCGAGTAAATGTGTTTTTGGTCGTATTGTACAATGACGGAGCCTGCCGTCCTCTACTGAGGTGACATGCATGACTAGCCTAATCGATGCAATTTCCTTCTGCTTTCCCCCCACTCCAGCTTCGTTCTTGACACCTGGCAGGGAGATGATAAGGAATGGAAATTGAGTGAATTTTATTGAATAAAATATTACAAAAAAAATTGTTGAGTATATTAGTGAGTTTGATTTCGTCTCTAAAATATTAAAAAAGCACGGCTGTGAAAAATTATGGAATGAGAGTATAATTTTTAAAATCGGATCGGATTGAGAACCGGTCAATGTATAGATTTATGGGTTCATGAGTTCGATCGGGGGTTTAATGGGTAGAATCGCATTAATAAATATCACAAATAAATTGACGAAATATCATAGTTAATAATTTAATAATGATATGATCATTATATTAATCTAAGTTCAATATAAAATGTAAATATAAGTCTAACAAAATAAAATAAGTACATTATAACATATATTTTTTATTTAATTTTAAGTCGACCGATTTTTTTACCGGTCAAATTGGATTTTTTGGTCGGACTGAAAATCAACCGGTTAATCAGAGTTAACTGCATTTTAATTGCAAATGGGTTAAATCTAAAAACGGAATTGGGTGAATGACTAGTTTTAAAATTATAAATGAGGGCATCCTCTACCCTTCTTTTTTTTATACATAAAAATAGTATTATATCAATATGAAAAAAAATTGTATGGTAGTGAAATCAATTGATATAATATTTCTCAATAGTAGAATTTAGTTATGAATATGAGTTGGAAATGCTAAAATTATCGATTTCATCCTGTTCCCTTCGATTAAAGGGTCTACTAAACGTAATTCAATAGGTACTGCGGAGAGCATAGTTTTAAAAACTGGACCGGGACGGCCGGTTCGACCGGTTCGATCGGGAACCAGCCACTCACCCGGTCCGGTTCCTTCAAAAAACCCAATTGCACATTAAAAGAGAAAAAATCCGATTGAACCGGCCGGTTCCCGGCCCGACCGGTGAACCCATGAGAAAACCGGCCGACTTAAAATTAAAACAAAAACAAAAACATATTGTAATGTACCTATTTTATTTTACTAAACTTATATTTACATTTTATATTAAACTTTTGTTTAATATAATAGTTATATTAATGATTTTTGTTATAAATTATATTCAAATTATGATATTATGTAAATTTATTAGTAATATTATATTATTAATATTATTTTTTAAACATGCGGTTAAACCCATTGAACCCTCGGTCCGACCCATGAACCCATGCCTACACCGGTTCCCGACCCGGTCCGGTTTTAAAAACTATGGCGGAGAGGGTTGCTCTTGCTTCCCTGGCCCCTCCTCGTCGACAAGAGGAATCCTACACCGCATCAAGGCAAGAGCGGGGCAGACTCCCTTCAATTAAACGAGCCACCTTAATTAGCCCGATACAATCCGGTTTGTATCATTATTCTTTAACTAATTTACATTATTCAACATTTTTAATAAAATTTAAAAAATTGATAATAAGTTATATTCATCCCCATCAAACAAATGAATGTCATTATGATGTAAGGGGAACGCACTTGAATTATCTCGACAAGATAAATAAAATTATTTTTTAAGGTGAAGCGTCGGTTTTCCTCGGAAGGGGCCCACCACTACGTTGTCACCAAGTACAAGGTACGACGATTCCGAGGGCTGCAAGGAAACGTGACTCATGCAGAAAAGGAGAAAAAACTTGTAAAAACTAATCAAAATTTGGATGCATATCTCATTTGGTCGAGTAAGGTCTCCGCTCAGTCTTAAAATTAATCCCAATAGTAAGAATTTTACAATATAATGAGTGGATCTGAAAACAAGATTTCAATGGGAACATGCTAGCACGCATCCCTCTAAAAATTTAAAATATTATAAAAATAATGTATAGATAATAGAAATTCATCGTGACAATATGACCGAATTCACAAGAGTAAAATATTTATTATTCTAATTGATTCATAGAATTATATTAAATAATTAACCTATTTATAGAGTTAAAATAATAATAAAGTATAAAAATAAATGATATTAAAATATTACGATAATATTTAAATCAAATATATTTTTTTTAAAATTTTAATTATCTAATTTATTTGATATAAAAAATTAAAATTTTTAATAATAATAAAATTGAATATATAAGAAATATAAAAGGCAAAGGTAAGGCTTGCAGTGGATACAAACCCAACCAAGACGGCGAAGCCACAGAAGCAAATCAAGCATTATCGAGCGAGAGCTTATACAGCAACCTGTCCGATTTTCGGGTGTTTTTTCTTCGGCGAGATGGGGAGCTGTGAGAGCGATAAGGTACTGATATTCGGAGCCAGTGGGTACCTCGGCATATACATGGTTAAGGCCAGCGTCTCCATGGGCCACCCAACCTATGCTTATGTCCGCCCTATCAGCACTGACGCGAGCGCCGACCCTTCGAAGCGGCTGCTGCTCGAGCAGTTCGAGTCTATGAATGTTACCGTGGTCCAGGTAATTAATCGAGACATGATCCTTTCTCCGACTCTCTCACGGTTTGTGGATCGTACAGTCTCCGGTGACTTCATCACCTTGTTCCTTGGACCGTGTAGGGCGGACTGGATGAGCATGAGAAGCTCGTGTCACTGCTCCGGCAGGTGGATATCGTCATATCCACCCTTCCTGTTCCACAACATCTCGAACAGATGAAGATCATCCGAGCCATGCACGAGGTCGGCAACATAAAGGTAGTTCGAGGTGTATTCGTGATAATAATTTAAAGAAAACGCTGCAGCACAGGGTCGATAACCTACTCTATACATCCACGAATCACGTAGACAGCATAACATGAAAAGCGCTTCTGATCATTCGTGTGTATATTTATGCCATATCAGAGGTTCATCCCGTCAGAGTTCGGGAACGAGGTCGACAGGGTGAGCGGGCTCCCACCGTTCGAATTGTTGCTCGAGAACAAGCGCAGGGTCAGAAGGGCCACCGAAGCTGCTGGGATCCCATACACTTACGTCTCTGCAAACTCATTCTCGGCCTACTTTGTCGATCTTCTGCTGCATCCTCGAGAAAGCCGAGACGAAGTAATCGTGTACGGAAGTGGTGAAGCGAAAGGTCATATAGTTTCTTACCCTATGATAGAATTCGAGGACACGCATCATATCTTAAAGATACCGTGCTCGAGTCTTTTATATATATATATATATATTTATGTTCATGTTACAAGTATAATCTTCTGAACTTGCAGCTGTCCTGAACCTCGAAGAAGACGTTGCCGCGTACACCGTGAAGGCGGCAACTGACCCGAGAGCAGCCAACAGAGTGATCATCTATCGGCCGGTCGGAAATACTGCATCTCAGTTGGATCTAATCGCTTGGTGGGAGGAAAGGACCGGACGGACACTGAAGCCGGTTCATATTCCAGAGAAGGAAATAGTGAAGATGAGCGAGAGTGAGTAAATCTCTCTCTCTCTCTCTCTCTTCCAGTAAAAAGTAGTTTTCAATTCGTTTTTCATGGTAGCTTTGTTGATGGTCTTTCTGTAACAGCTCTACCATTCCCGGACAACGTACCGGTGGCGATACTCCACAACATATTCATCAAAGGCGATCAGACGAGCTTTGAGCTCAGGGAGGACGACCTCGAGGCCTCCCGGCTATACCCAGAGCACAAGTACACTTCGATCACCGACCTTCTTGACCGGTGCCTATGCGATCCTCCCAAGCCCAAGCTGGCAACTTTCGCATAGCATAGGCCTGCTCTCCCGACAAATCCCGATTGCCTATAATAGTCACAATATCAATAGTTAAAGTAGGTAGAAGTCATATTTCCTGCTCTACTGATGGATTTTTCCATTATTTTTAGCGAAGGAAGTTGACCGTCACCGGCTGATGGTTTGTTTGTACTGAAAGTTTCGCCAGGAGCCGAGTTCATACACACGGGCATGGTTCCTGGGATCAATCGTGGCATGTTTGACGAATAAATTCTACATCACAAATTATAAAATGTACATATTAGCTTAATTTCATAAATATTTACCTTTATAATTAATTATTAAGCATACAATTTTCACCATATTTACAAGAATTTGATGAGCAGATTTCCGATACAAAAACTAATTAGACTGACAAGTCGAATCATAATATCAAATTCCAGCCTCGACTCTTGCCCAGAACGTGACCACACTTGTCATTGTGCCCTTAAGCGCCCGCCATTGGCAATTATAATCATGAACGAGCATTTTTCTTGTGACTAGGAATTTTCTTCGGATATATGACAGAATTTCCCCTGAGTTCATAAGAGCGAGACTCGCCTGCATTCGTATCATCACTGGTTAATGGCATTGTTATGGTATGGTGTGAAATCTTAATATAAATTTCCTTCTATATAATAATATATAACAATATTATAACTATTGAGAAGTTGAATGAGAGGGCAATGCTAAGATAAACAATAAAATAAGATAAATAAATGTGGAATTCAAAGATCACTAGCCCCTCTTGGGAATTTAGTAATTTCGAAAATTGGATGAGGATTGGAGAAGTCGGACAATTTTCTTTTTAAAACGAAGAATTTATTTATTCTCCGTAAGATATTATGCTCATACGTAAAATAAGATATGCACTAGTGGCTCCACCAAGGCACGATTAGAAGCTTCCTTTCTCGTCAGTCGTATGCTGCATTATCTAGGTGATGAATAGATTCAGAACCAATAAAGATTTGGAATCGACGCGTACGTAGACCCAACAACATCTAATACCACATGATGATCATGAACTCATACGTTATTTTCCCAGAGGTTTCACTTCGGTTCTATCCATGCCATTCAGGTGAATATGCAAATAGGTGTTCATATCCGTTGAGCCCAATCTTACATATCCATAAGATTCATCTCGGCGGGGCGAGCCGATTCTAAGGGTGGGGGAAATCTTATTACCTAATAAGGATATTAATAAAACGAAAGAAATACAGTGAAAGTCCTGCATGTTTATTATTTTTTACCTTGCATTTTACATGTTTTAATATGACTCTTTTAGTCATGTATATATTTGATTTCTTAATATAATTGAATTTTGATTTTAACATTTCCCTAATGTGGCATTTAACGGCACCATATTGACAGAATTTTGAAATTTCGGGATGCCAAGTCCACAACTTATCGACGCGTCATTATGTTACGTCAACGAATGATGGACAAGTCAATACACTATTACAATTAAGACTTAATCATAATCAAACATATCAAACTGAAATAATCATTCTCAAGTATGTACCAAGCTAGCATATATGATGTCCACGGCAGATCCACTAGATAAAACTAACAAAATTTGTATACAAATTTCCTCAATTTCCCGAGTTACTGCTGCTACATTCCACTATCTTCACTAGCTATCATATCCTTGTTGAAGATCAGTTGTTCTTCCAAACCCTAATCCACCATTAATTTGGGTTGACAAAGTACGTTCTGGTTAATCGGTGCCAACGATCTTTTTTGCTGCATTAATTTTAAGCCCCGGTGGACACCTCTTTACCTACCTGATCAATCTTTTCTGCCGGTAGTTTGAGAGGTAATAATTCTAAGGGTAAACATAGCGTGGAAGGGCCAGAACTGGTAACCATTTAGTTGATTAACAGTCCCAATTGAGCTGATAGTTTATATCGTACTTTGCTTAATTATAAGGAACTCAAAATGATTTTGCTTTTCCTTCTTTCTTTCTTTAATAAAAATAATAAATAAATAATGAGTTTGCAAGGTATTTAGGGTCTTGATTGATTTGAGATATTTTTCAATGTTCTTTTGCTAGGTACCTCTAATATAGTTTAAGGAGACCCTACCAGAATTCCCTATATTTCATCAAATTTTTTTGGCAGAAATAGTCTGACGGAAATTTCTGTTAAAATTTTTAATAGAAAAATGGTGATGAAATTATTTATAATAGACTTGCAACAGAAATTGGCCGTCGGAAAATTTACGGTAGTGCTCTTATGCAAAATCGTCAAGCAAATGTTTTCCATTGGAATAGCCTGACAAAAATATCCAACAGAAAGTTTTCGTGAGAATCGTTCTTTTGGAAAATCTGACGGAAATAATTCCGATGACTGATTCTGCCGAAAATCTATTGATTCCTCCATCGACAGAATACGAGAGACTGGGCCGACAGAAATAAGTTATATATATACACCATATATTATTGTTGTCATTTTTAATGCTTATATTTGCCGTGAGATTGGAAATTTCTGCTCGTACTACTCCATTTACATGTGATCATAACAAAGTCTAGAGTCTCATTAAATGACGATGGTGGAGTTCACCTCCCGACATCACCATCACTTTCCGTCTTTACTAAATCAGGACAAACATTAGGAGTATGTAACAAAAAATTGTTGGATGACGCTGAAATTGCCTCTACTAGTTTACATATCCTTCTCAACAACGATGAAATTAAACAATTTCCCTCGTACATGTTCATTCTTTACTTTTATAATCTAATATGTAACTTATATATCAATCATTTCTCAATAATGTATTTTATAATGTGAAATGTGTAAAATATTTCATCAGCAATTTCATGTTAACACTAAACACTGAAAGGCAAGCAATTGAAGTGCATTTCACCAAGTGATTTCGAGATTATGTAAGTAATAATTTACATTAACTATTTATTCTTATTGATCAAAATGGATAATTGTATAAAGTAAAGGCAAGTTGTTATAAACTTGGTCATTAATGCTGAACCACTACATCTCATTTCAAGTGCTCAATCCTGTCATGCCCTAAAGCACGACTACTTTATAATAAAAAGTGATTCATAAAAAAGTTTGAAAGTAATTAATTATACATATTACTTATACTTATATTTTAATAGTTATTTGATTATTTTATTTAACTTAACACAAAATTTAGATTGATCAATAAAAAAATTTTATTTTGATATATAAATTATTCAAATTTATTATTTAAAAGTAATTATCAATACAATTAGTGTCGGGCCTGAGCCGCCCGAAACATGAAAATTGTGTGGTCTAATCGGCATTTTCAGATTGCCTAATTTTTCATATTATGCTAGTACAAATTGCTAGCTCTACTCGAGATATCGAGCTGTGCTTGATTGGTTGTTTTCAGGTCATCACAAATATTGGGCCTGGCCGGCCGAAGAAGTGCCACAAAATTTTTACAATACAAGTAAAATTATCATAGAAACATTATGTAAACAATTTAAATTATTTAATGAAACTTATAAAATTTTTTACAAACTAATTTATTTACATTAGTTACATTGGAAATAATTTTAATAGTGCTTGGGCTAGGTTTTTGGGCATGTCTAAAAATGCGAAAATAATTTCCATGAAGAAAATTATGAGAAATTATATATAAATAATTATATTTAGAAATTTATTTATGTTTTTATAAAAATATTATGAAAATTTCAACCTATGGTACGTGTGATTGGAAATTGAAAATTTCCTCCTCTGTTGTGTGCTCATCTACAAGGTAGTTGATGGAAAATGGGGGCTCCGATGGAAAATTCCGACGCAAGGCTGACAGAAAACAGGGCTCCTCATAGAATCGCCGATTTTCTTCCGTCATTCTCGCTGCTGCCCATTCCTTCATCTTCTGCAAATCTTGTCTTCAATCTCGCGAAATCTCTCTCGCCTTCAGTTGACAATGGACAGCAGCTTGGACAACCTTACAACTCGGACACACTCCGGCTCAGACAACCTCCAGCTCGTCGTCTCCAACTCGGACGCCTCCACCTTGCATGCCCCCACCTCGGACACCTCCAGCTTGCACACCCCCAGCTCAGACCCCCAAACTAGGACACCTCCAAGTCAGATGACTCCAACTTGGAAATCCCAGCTCGAATTATTGAAGGTATTGTTGTACTGTTATGCTCACCAGGTGTTCGATGAAATGTCTTAATGACTAAATTACAATTCTGCCGCATTGTTGCTAACCTTTGCATCAATACATGTAGCTGTGAGGTCCAATATCATTGGATTTATCTATTTTATACATGTCTGTCATATGTTACATGGATTATCTGTTGATTGTTATTTGTTGCTGTGTATGTCATCATTGCTTTCATAAGCATTGACTGCTTCTTTGACTTTTCCTATCATTGTTGGTTGATGGTCTGTTACTATCTTATCTATTCTAGTGCATTTATTAACTTCTCTTGTATGTTGTGATGCGGGTGCTATGGTGCTTCTCCTATCTAGTATTTTGGTTTTTTGGGTTAGGTTGTGTTTTGTTGGCCTATGCTTTGTTAGCTACTGGGTTGTGCTGTTAATTGCTGTAGCAAGCTTAAATGGGCTATGCTTTGTTGCTAGCACCAAAAGTGTAATTACCTACAAAAGATAATATATCGTACAACTATAGTTGACATGTTATATTCAATTCATGTCTTTGCTACTGAAACAAATTTTGTTTTGTTGGATGTTATTTCATCTAATGAGATGGTTTTGTATAATGTTCTCTAGATGCCTACAAGTCAAAGAGAAAACTCGACAAGACGGCAAGGAAAGGATGTAAAGCAAGTACAACCTGAATCATATGCTCCACAAGCATCTTAGCCAATGAGGATGACATTAGCGCCCATTGGACATTCGACTCCACATACACCGGTGCATTTGTTATTTGATGAAGATTCATATATGCCTTTGTTCAATGATTCACAGCGCACATTCATATATTTAAAATGGTCGAGGAATACTAGAAAGTTGACCCATGGGAAGGATGGGATAGATCGGTGATTGTCTATGTATTCTTGACATATGCACATTTGTTGACTTTTACAGAATGCGAAGATGGAGCACGAGCATGTATTTGCAACTTTTTGACAAAACATTTTATGTATATATATGTCATTTAGAAGTTTAACAGAAATGTATTTTTGATTTTAAATTTAGTTATTGATAATGTGATATATCTTTTATAATGAATATTGTGTTTGATGCTTTTAATTTATATATTTTTATAATCAGGAATGTAGCAAGGATAAGGAAAATTTTGTCGTGCATTGCCTAATCTTTTCCGTCATAAATGTCTACTGGAATCACTTTTCGTGAGACAACATCTGACAAAATTTTCGTCAGAAAAAATTCTCTCGGTAATCTATTGGAAAAGTTTTCCGACGGATCTTCGGGAGATTTGGCATTGGTGATTTTCATATGGATTTGCGTTAGTCAAGCTTGACGAAAAAATTTTCGCCAATGATTCTCCGACGGCATTCTTTCGGGAAATTCCAACAAAATTTCTCTTGGAAATTCGACGCATTTCCATCAAAATTCTGTTGGGCTTAAAATTTCTATCAAAACCCCTTCCGAGAGATGAATTTCCTCCGAAATCCGACGGAATATGCTGGTTTCCATCAGAAAAGTGTCCGATTTCCGTCATATATGTTCGATGGGAAATCGGGTATTTCTAGTAGTGAGAATAAACATGACCATTTTACGTATTTTGTTTGATGTCAACCCCAAAGCTGGTCCAAGGTGTCTTAAAATTCTCTTGGTATCTTGGGCATCCGAGCTGGATACCTAATTAATCAGCATCATTTGCTTACTGGGATGTCTTTTCTTTTCTAAAAAAAAACAAATGGATAAATTAATTATCCCTCTTATTATATGATTCGATGAGTTAGCCCTAAGTGGCATTCACGAAAGAATCTCCATTTATGCAATGAAGAGATCACGAGGGAGTAGGTCACATTGTCTTAGTCCATTAGAAGTTTTGACGAAGCTAGTAGGTGAACTTAAGCAATGAAAGATGTATACATATATATATATATATTGATTTATCAATTTGATAAAAAAAAGTATGATGAAACCCAAAATTTTGTAAAACCACTTGAATAAATCCCAATCCGTTTCATCAGTGTTCTTTGAAAAGTCTAAATATATAAATGCCTAGACAGACAACCTTTCCTAGCCTTAATTGCTTAATTTGTTCAAACTATGAACGACCTCTCGTGCTAAAATTCCATCGTCATGGATTCGTCTGTTCTCTATAAATGCAGTTTGATTTGGTGAGATCATCAATTTATGCTAAAGTGGATTGACGTACCTTCCTTGGTCGAGCCGATCAACAGAAGAGGGATGCTACATATATAGGGACACGGTCTCATCTGCTCAGCTTTCGTAATATATACCGTTCTAATTTGAATCTAAATCAGGCCGTACCCACTTAAAGGGTATCGATATCAAGCTGCTGTAAATCCAAAAACTTATTTCTCGACCAGGTGAAGAGGTTATCCAACGATCCATGTTACGACATATATCATGCATATATGTAACATATGTAGATATGTGTTCTTGTAAGGCGCACATGAGAGGCAGCTTTCCTCTTCATCTCTCTGTGAGTTGTTCTTGTCATTGTCGAAGAACCAAGTTGACCCCTCCTCGGACTGCAACTGCCCGAAGTTGCCGGCTTGCGATATCTTCACCGATGGTTTTTTTTTTTTTCTTTTCTTTTCCCTTCTTGTCCCCTTCTCCCCTCAGAAGGACGTCATATTGCCATTTACTACATAGGTAATCGCTTATCCCACCCTCGAAACCGATTTAACCTCCCAACTACCAATAAGGGAATATCATAATTGGGAGACCAATCAATTACCATAAGGGATTACTGGTAATCTTGAGACTAATTAATCAATTCCAAGTGTGCCAGTTAAGCAATTGCAGAGACGGATAAATAAATATTACATAGTAATTCCATTTTTTTATCCAACAAAAAGGCTTTAAGATCCAACAACATTTTGTTCATTTTAAAGATATATAGTCAACCGAAGAAATTCCTGATCCATCCAATAGGAAGGGAATTCCTCATTCGAAGTCAAATGAGAACCGAAGGTCCTTCCCCTATAAATTATTTAACAACCTAATTAACGAGTTATAATTAATAAATTATTATAAAACAAAATGATTGTGTGTGAGAGAGAGAGAATATGCCATGAATATCCGTTTATTAAGAATCATTCATAGTTTTTAAAACCGAATTAGACCAGAAACCGATTATTAAGGTATAGATTCATGAACTCATAGCTTAAATTGGAGTTCAACAAGTCTGACTGTATATTTAATAAATAATATTAATAATACAATATTACCAATAAATTGACATAATATTATAACTTATTTTTTTATAATAAAAAATTATTAATATGACAATCATATTAACTCGATGTTTAATATAAAATATAAATATAAAAATAGTAAAATAAAATAAGTATATTATAATTTTTTTAAATTTTAAGTTGGTTGATATTTCACTAGTTCAATTGGATTCATCGATCCAACTCGAACCAGGAACTAACTAGTTCAATCGGAACTAACCGTATTTACAATGTAATTAGATTAATTTTGGAAATCGGACTTGGTGAATGACCGGTCTCTAGTCCAACCGGCCAGCTTCATCCGATTTTTAAAACTATAGGATCATTAGAAGTACCTACCAATTTGGCAATGCGGTAGTATGTTGATAATAAATAATATGTCAGATTTAACATCTTAAGTTATAGGAAATCGATATTTCGGAATTAAGAGTGGGCTCTGGAGTGTATAATATATCATTTAATGAATTAATCGGTTATTATTACATCAAAAAAAAAATTAAGACTTGGTACATGGAAAGATCATCCTACATGTGCCTGGTTTAGGTTACAAAGTTCAATGTATAGACGTAACTGACCTATTTTTTCTTAGATTGTATCTCGAAATTAAAAGAATTTTATTACTGGATTGACATGACTAAAATATCAACTGATTGGTACTTGTCATGGATTTTTTAGATATTGGATTGCTGTTTTACAGCCGAAAAGAAATTGGTCTGGACCACAGTGCACCCACGACTCCCTATATAAAGGAGCTCAGCTAGAGCTTCCAGCCATGGCAGTTAAGAGGGCCAAACCCCAGAAGTAATCGAGTCTCATCAAGGCGAGAGCATTTTACGATACACCGTTGTTCCAGTCGGGGGTTTTCCTTCTTTTAAGAATGGCGAGTTTCAAGAGCGATAAGATACTGATATTCGGAGGGAGTGGATACCTCGGGAAGTTTACGGTTAACGCCAGCATCACCATGGGCCACCCTACTTATGTTTACGTTCGCCCTATCATTGACCCGAATGCGAACCCTTCAAAGCGGCTCCTGCTCGAGCAGTTGGAGTCTATGAATGTGACCGTGGTCCAAGTAAATTGATCGAAACATGATTCTATATTTCCAAAGCTGCCACGGTTTATGGAATGTGGAATTGGTTCGATACTGACTGTCTGGTGACTAATTGATCTTGATCACCATGTTCCTTTGACTGCGCAGGGAGGAATAGACGAGCATGAGAAGCTCAAGTCCAAAACCTACTCTATACATCCACGAATCACGTACAGAGCATAACGTGAAAAGGGCTTCTGATTCGTGTGTTTTTTTGCCATATCAGAGGTTCATCCCGTCAGAGTTGACTTACCTTTACCGGTTCGACCATCTTTGTCGACAGTTCCTTATCCAAATGATTCCCACTGAGTTGGTAAGTTTGCCTAGCGATCTAATTGTTGCAAACACTGGTTCTCCCTCCTATATACCAGTAGGTACCACTGCTTTTCGGGAGCATCGGATGGTTACATAGTCATAGGATGGTACCTTGCCACGCGGCACTTTGCGATTTCTGGCAAGCACCCTATTGCCTAATCGGTGATTGCTGATCTCCAGGAACCCCGGACATTTATTTGTGCTGTCTGGGATCCCCATTGGGTTGATGCTATGCGTGAGGAATATCGGGCACTTGTCTCTGATCACACTTGGGACCTAGTGCCTCCTCCAATTGATTGTCAAATTGTTTTTTACAAATGGGTTTATAAAGTCAAGCAAAAGTAGGACATTCTATTGATCGATTCAAACCTCATTTGGTTGGTCGTGGATTGTCTCAAAAACTATGGCAAGATATTCTGTCCCGTTATCCGATTATGTGACTATTCACATTATCCTATGGCTTGCATTTTCTTGCAATTAGCTGATTTGATAAATCAAAGTGAAAGAATGCCTTTCTTCAAGGTTTTCTGGATGAAGAAGTGTATATGAAACAACCACTTAGGTTTGAGGATCCCAGTCATCCCAACTATACGTGCTGTCTTCGTAAGAGTCTCCTTGGCTTCAACCAAGCTCCTCGGGGCCAAGCTCCTTCGCCTCAGCACCTATCTATAGTCCACTGGGTTCCACGGATCTCTGTCTATCGTATTTCCTGCTCATTCGGTCCAAGCTCAGTATCGATTCTTCTCCAATGCACTTGCAAGGGAAGAAACTTTCACCCGTTGAGTGGAAATTTTGGGGGAGAGTTAATTTCAAAATTTTGAATGTGTGTAGCTGAAGTAACTTTGATTTTTCCGGAGTGGCTGCATCATTCCATCCTCTTGAGAAAATTCCTCCCTCCATCGCGAAGGGAGAGCGAGTGACGCGGAAGCCTATAGGACACTAAGACGGTGATTAAACGGTTTATAATTAATTCTTAAATTTCGCACAGTGCCTATTGAACCATTCGGCAATTAGATTATAACTGACGTTTCCCTCGGCGGAGGGGGTCGTCCAACGCTTGCCGGGGGGGATGCCCGTCCACGTCTGTTTCGTGAATGTGTTTTTGGTCGTATCGTACAACGACGGAGCCTGTCGTCCTCTGCTGAGGTGGCATGCATGACTAGCCTAATCGATTCAATTTCCTTCTGCTTTCCCCCCACTCCAGCTTCGTTATTGACACCTGGCGGGGAGATGATACGGAATGGAAATTGAGTGAATTTTATTGAATAAAATATTACAAAAAAAAATTGTTGAGTATATTAGTGAGTTTGATGTCATCTCTAAAATATTAAAAAAAGCACGGTAGTGGAAAATTATGGAATAAGAGTATGGTTTTTAAAATCGGATCGGATCAAGAACCGGTCAATGAATGGGTTTATGGGTTCAATCGGATGTTTAATGATTAAGAAATAATATTAACAGTATCATATTACGAATAAATTGACATAATACCATAAATTGATAATTATTTGTAATAAAAATTCATAATATGACTATTATATTAACCTCAAGTTCAATATAAATTTAGTAAAATAAAATAAGTACATTATAACATATATTTTTTTAAATTTTAAGTAGATCGATCTTCTTACTTATTCAATTGAGTTTGTCAGTCGGACTAAGAACTGATCGGTTCAATCGAAGTTAACCGCATTTTAATTACAAATGGATTAAATCTAGAAACTGGACCGGATGAGTGACTGATTCCCATTCGAATCGACCGGCCCTATTTAGTTTTAAAACTATAGATGAGAGCATCGTCTACCCTCCTCCTCCTGCTTCTTCTTCTTACACCGCATCAAGGCAAGAGCACCGGCAGACTCCCTTCAATTAAACGAGCCACCTTAATTAGCCCGATACAATCCAGTTTGTATCATTATTCTTTAACTAATTTTCATTCGTGTAAATTCAATATTTTTAATAAAACTAAAAACTTTCCTATCATAAATTATATTCATCTTCATCCTGAAACAAATAAATTAATGTCATAACTAAGGAGCCAGGTGGAGTGATAAGTAGTTAGGTGCCGCTTAAGGAGTTCTCGAGTTTGAGATCTCGCGTGCGCAAATATTTCTTATAAAAGCCTCATCCGCCATATCAGACGTGCAAATCGGGGCAACTGACGCATTAGCCAAGTATAATTAGTTGAAAGATATCGTCTCAGTCAACTAGTGGTGCGACTTAGTTGAATATCATCTCCCACCAAAAAAATAAATGAATGAATGTCATTGATGACGTAAGGGGAACGCACTTGAATTATCTCCGCAAGATAAATAAAATTAATTTTTAAGGTGAGGCGTCGGTTTTCCTCGGAAGGGGCCCACCACCATGTCGTCACCAAGTCCTGGGTGCGACGTTGCCGAGGGGGTGCTAGGAAACGTGACTCATGCAGAAAAGGAGAAAACAAATGTACGAACTAATCAAAATTTGGATGCATATCTCATTTGGTCGAGGAAGGTCTCCGCTCAGTCTTAAAATTAATCCCAATAGTAAGAATTTTACAATATAATGAGTTGATCTCAAACAAGATTTCAATGGGAACATGCTACCATGCACCCCCCTCTATAAATTTACAATAATATAAAAACAAAGCTAAAGCTTGCAGTGGATCCAAACCCAACCAAGACGGCGAAGCCACAGAAGCAAATCAAGCATTATCGAGCGAGAGCTTATACAGCAACCTGTCCGATTTTCGGGTGTTTTTTCTTCGGCGAGATGGGGAGCTGTGAGAGCGATAAGGTACTGATATTCGGAGCCAGTGGGTACCTCGGCAAATACATGGTTAAGGCCAGCGTCTCCATGGGCCACCCAACCTATGCTTATGTCCGCCCTATCAGCACTGACGCGAGCGCCGACCCTTCGAAGCGGCTGCTGCTCGAGCAGTTCGAGTCTATGAATGTTACCGTGGTCCAGGTAATTAATCGAGACATGATCCTTTCTCCGACTCTCTCACGGTTTGTGGATCGTACAGTCTCCGGTGACTTCATCACCTTGTTCCTTGGACCGTGTAGGGCGGACTGGATGAGCATGAGAAGCTCGTGTCACTGCTCCGGCAGGTGGATATCGTCATATCCACCCTTCCTGTTCCACAACATCTCGAACAGATGAAGATCATCCGAGCCATGCACGAGGTCGGCAACATAAAGGTAGTTCGAGGTGTATTCGTGATAATAATTTAAAGAAAACGCTGCAGCACAGGGTCGATAACCTACTCTATACATCCACGAATCACGTAGACAGCATAACATGAAAAGCGCTTCTGATCATTC
The DNA here is from genome assembly GCA_900006705.1 of Sonneratia caseolaris. NCBI lineage: Eukaryota > Viridiplantae > Streptophyta > Magnoliopsida > Myrtales > Lythraceae > Sonneratia > Sonneratia caseolaris. The sequence goes on along the minus strand of CXYZ01009109.1, from coordinate 1,516,600 downwards.
GTGTGTATATTTATGCCATATCAGAGGTTCATCCCGTCAGAGTTCGGGAACGAGGTCGACAGGGTGAGCGGGCTCCCACCGTTCGAATTGTTGCTCGAGAACAAGCGCAGGGTCAGAAGGGCCACCGAAGCTGCTGGGATCCCATACACTTACGTCTCTGCAAACTCATTCTCGGCCTACTTCGTCGATCTTCTCCTGCATCCCCGTGAAAGCCGAGACGAAGTAACCGTGTACGGAAGTGGCGAAGCGAAAGGTCATACATGTATATATATATAGTTTCTTATTCTATGATAGAATTCGACGACGTGGATATCTTGAAAGCACCGAGCCCGACTCCCTTTTCCCATCGACTTTGCAGCTGTACTGAACTTCGAAGAAGACGTTGCTGTGTACACCGTGAAGGCGGCGTCTGACCCGAGAGCAGCCAACCGCGTGATCATCTATCGGCCTGCTGGAAATATTGCATCCCAGTTGGATCTGATCACCTGGTGGGAGAAAAGGACCGGACGGACACTGAAGCGGATCCATATCCCGGAGGAGGAAATAGTGAAGATGAGCGAAAGTACCTCTCAACCACGCACCAACAGCCCCCCACCCCACTCTTTTTTTTTTTCCCTCTTTTTTTACAAATGATGTATTTAAAAGAAAAAAAAAGAAAGAAATTTGATTTCGTATTTTTTTTTTCTTTACATGGACAGATAATAAGGTATTTAAATGTATATTGTATATGTAGTTTATGGTAATTGTTTTTTCATTCATGGTGGTTTCTTGACAGCTCTACCAAACCCGGACAACATACCGGTGGCGATACTCCACAACATATTCATCAAAGGCGACCAGACGAGCTTTGAGCTCAGCGAGGACGACCTCGAGGCCTCCCGGCTATACCCAGATCACAAGTACACTTCGATCACCGACCTGCTTGACCGGTGCCTACTCCATCCTCCGAAGCCCAAGCTGGCAACTTTCGCGTAGAGGCCGGCCTGCCTGCTCGATCCCTGGCGGAGGCGGATCCGGATCCTGACTGCCCATAGATAACGATATCGATAAAGCTTTATCAGGACTCTTGAGTCATCAATAATCTCCTTCTCAACATCATAAATTAAGATGTCGCTTGTGCCACGCTCTTAGTGGTACTTGTGATGTGATTTATGTCATGGATTATCGCGGTTTCATGCGGGAGACTTATTCCCGGCTTAAAAAATAATGAATTTTAAGTTCGACACTTACGCAGCAATTATGTCTCCCCCGAGGCCGTCTGCTCTCGCTTCGGACCTCCTCTAGAATTTTTATTTTTATTTTTTCATACGTTTCTAACGATGAAATGACGACGAGGGAACACATACCATAGTTTTTAAAACCGGACCGGGCTNAATTAAATTATAATATTATATCAATTTATTGGAATATTATATTATTAATATTATTTATTAAGCATGTGGTTCAACCTATTGAACCTCCGGTCCGACCCATGAACCCATACCTTGACCGGTTCCCGGCCCGGTCCGGTTTTAAAAACTATGGCCTGAAGTACAAAATATTCATGCTTAGGTTGGAATTTTCGAATTGCCCGATATGTTAGACCATGCCAGCACAGCTCGATATAGTAGATATGTACCGTCTCAGCTCGAATTATCAGTTCTAATACAATACCATTTTAAAGTACAATATAAAATCTAGCTAGTTTATTTTTTTTTAAAAAAACACACATATGAGTTATATAAGTAATTACATGGGTCGTGGACTCGAGCCAGCCTCGACTTCTATGCTGTCGGTGCATGGATGGTTCGGGGTCAAAAGGTCCGATGATACGAATCTCTCTCCATCACAGGGGCCCACCCCAAACAGCCACGTCCTTCTCGCCTGTGTGATCGTAAATATCTTTCTTTCGAATTCGGTGAGCCTACGACGTTGTCCTCAGATTCTTATAATCTTTGCACGTTCCACGTGGCGGTCCCTCCCTCTTATCGGAACCAATAGTGAGTGTGCGTGCAGCGCGCTAGATAATTTATTTCGTACGCTTTGATATTAACCTTAGCACGAGAATTCGTGCCAGGGGAGGGGAGGACAACTATGAGTGGGCTGCACAACTTCGCGAGTATATGGATCTCAGGTACCGGAAATATCATCTTCCGACAGTGGTCCCTGATATATAACCAAGGCCTAACCAGTCGCTATACCTTAAAAATGACAACCGTTGAGCTCCGACATTCCCGAATCAATGGTTAACCGGTCCCTATCCCGGATGCCACCGTGATGAGGCTAATTGCAGGACTTGCTACTTGAATCGCCTTCAGAAGAGCTATGGTAGCCCTGTTCTTTATCATAAAGCTCTATATATCCCTTTATTCCCATATTCTCATATTTCATTTTAAACCCATGTAATCAAAAGAACATATTATTATCTACTAATAGAATGCGAAGAAATTATTATTATTATTATCATTATTCTATACGGTACCATTTTTAAAACTGATGGAATAAAAAAAAATTATATTGGTATCTAATACCGTAACTGATTAATTCAACGTTATATATTATACAGCCCAGCCCAGCCCGTTATTAATCCCAAGATGAAATAAATTCATATAAAAAATATTTT
>CXYZ01009109.1:1489091-1513400 GCA_900006705.1 Sonneratia caseolaris | reverse complement strand
AAAAGCTTTACAAATTTATAAACATTTTAAAGTTATTTTAAATATTTTTATATAAATTTTTAACAATTCTGAAATTTTGACAATTGGTTTTTTTTATATAATTTTATTTTTAAAAAAATAAATATAATAGTAAAATTAATAAAGTAACAGTCATTCCTAGTTCAACATAAGGAATGAACAAGATGAATGAAATGAGAGGGATTAGGAGGGATCGGATCCTTTACAATCCGCTAGTGACAGAGACTAATACTAATAATAATAATAATAATAACAAATCTGCAAGCGAAAGAGGAGATATCAATCGTCATATATAAATAATCACAACGATTTTCAATTTGCAGAAAGTACGCTCAACAACATTACCGGACGTCCCAACAACCCCGGGGGGGATGGCGGCGGGGGGCGGGGGAGTGGGTCTTATCATAGTACCTCCTTCTCGAGTTTCAACACTGCCATGAAGGCTTCTTGAGGTACATCAACTTTACCGATGGCCTTCATTCGTTTCTTCCCTTCGGCCTATTACGTAGACAGGACATGAGTGCATGAACGTCGCCTCAGATTATATACTTCATCTTAGACATATAAGCAGAGAAACATCTATACACTACTACTTCAAGTCACAACAACAAAGCTAAAAGCTCATGAACTCAGAACTTCGTGAGCAAACACCCTTTATATAGCTGACCTCCACTAATCAGAAAGCAAATACTAATCTATAGTTTTATTCGATCACTAGAGTGATGGATTAGGAATTACCTGTTTCCTCAGCAGCTTCTTTTTCCGGGTGATGTCACCACCTGCACGCAAAGTTTCATTGGGAAGGAATGAAGACCGTTTCATCCGTACTTCCAAACCAAAGAAACCCAAACTTCACGGATCATACCATAACATTTGGCTAAGACGTCCTTCCTGATTGCTGACAGAGATTCACTCGCTATAACTTTTGAGCCTATGCATGCCTGTGTCAAACGTATATAACATGTAAAGAAGCCACGTATAATGAATCAGTCCAACATCTACAGTGAGATAACGCGTGAAATGCTGATAATCGATCCTATGAAAATGCTAGCGGCATCACAGAACATAGAAATTAAATACGAATATCTGAGTAGAATAAATGCAGCAAATAAATGGAGTTAGCGTTATTTTAGTCCTGGGTTTCCTCTTTTAAATTGTAATTATTGATTGGAAAATTTTCGTGATAATAGAAGGGAACTTAAGCATGGAAAAAGAAATGAAGATGCCAGAAAGATACTTCAGATACAACTTCCATAATCCTACTATCCATGAACAATTGTGGGTGTGGATCTTACCTGGATGGGAACTTTGAACATTTGCCGTGGTATAAGCTCCTTCAGCTTTTGCGTCAAAGCCCTCCCCACTGCATATGCCTGAAGATGAAATTCTAGTAAGATCTTATCATAAAAAGGATACCAGGTATCCAGATAATTCGTCAAAAAGTGCTGTTTTGCTAGAAATATAATCTGACCTTCTAAATGGAAGACACAGAACAATAAAATGACATGATTACTTCAAAGAGGGCATATGCTGGAAAAGCTAAATACTTATAAAGGTAGTTGATATTCCCTTTTCAGTTCTTCAGACTTATTTTAGCCAGAGATCATGAGTCAGATCCATCTTATCTTATCTTATTTTGAACGGAAAAGAATTTTCAGCCAAGATGTACATTGCCTTTTGTGAAAAAAAACTAACTGAAAACAAACAAATAAATATAGCCAAGGGAATTGCAACTTCACAAATGTAATTTCTCCTTTCTAGATAAGCCAAAATATTGAGAGAGCAACAGCATCACTCTTCATTCTCTATAAAGCGCAACCATTAGTGAATGCTTTTAATGGCTTTATCATGTTGAACTACTAACCCAGAGCATCCCTATTAAATTCAGAAAGGGTTTTCTTTTTGGGGATAAGAAGTTTGGAAGATATTAACTTGAAATGGAGAGGACAAGTTTAATTCAGAATGTTAACATTTGGTCATCTGTCAGCAACTTCTCTCTGAACAGAAGAAACATGATAAACTGGATAACAAGTAGTTACTTTATCCTTATGCACAATAGTTGCAAGTGGTTCAACCGGATCCCCATTGATCAGAATGTCAAGCCTTGTCAATTCACTCTCCCTGTACCTGAAGGTGAAAAAGGAGCAGGTAAGAATATCAGATTAACTGCCATACACTCTGTAGAAATAGGACAGGAAGTTTATGAAACCGAATAAAACATTTACATTGCAACTGAATGCCAAGATAAAATCTTTCTTCCACGAGACAACATAAAATTTTCTTCATTTTTCATTCTCCAACTCTCCTGCATATTAATAATAAACAGTTCCAGCTCTTGGAATGAGAAGCTGGAGAATTTCAATTTGATCCAGAATTACATACCACTGCTGCTAAAACATGAAATGAGAGATCATCTAAGCTTCACAGAAGAGTTCAGTTTAACTATAGAAAATATACTTACCCAATAAAAGTGTATTCCATGCTTGCATAACCTTTACTTCTTGACTTCAGCTGATCGAAGAAATCACCTACCATCTATTAAAGGTAATTTTGAAGAAATATTTAGCACAAAAACAAAAGAAACAGCAAATGTAAAGATTAATCAACAGCATGATCAATTCTAGCAGAAGAAATACTTACTTCTGCTAGGGGTAACTCATAGATAATTGATGCTCTGTTCTCAGTAATATATTTCATCTCCTTGAATTCCCCTCTTCTGTCTTGAGCTAGCTCCATGAGTGGACCAATGTAATCTTTTGGTGTAAGCATCTCGATCTGCAGTTATTGCTCTAAAAATAAGCAGAGCTAATTTGGCAAGTATAAAATTTTTCCTTCATTTTCATAATTTAAAGAGATGTAACTACAAAACGTCAACCAAAGACTAACCTTGACAAATGGTTCCTCTATAGACCTCCTTGTTCCAGGTTCAGGAAGTAATGATGGATTTGAGCATTCAACCTTAAAAATAGAAAACAGAGAAACATGTCATTGAAATCTCAATATATCATTGCTGTAGGATAAAAAAAAGAGACTATCCTTAATATCACAAATGATACAAGTGCTCTCTTGATTATAGATGTTTATCAACTTATAACAAGTATTCTAGAACACTCACATCTACCAAATTTAAGCTTCTAGATCTATTGCAGGAGTTAAGCCTCCCAAAAGTTTAACAATCTGAATTTATGTCTATAGCCCATTTGTTCAATTCTGTGTTATTTTGGATAAATAGTACATTTGAAGGCTTCTTCTGAAGGGCCCTAACTGACAGGAGGGCTTAAATAACTTACCAACAGAAAGGTTTCATATCCAAACGAAAAAAAAAAGAATAACATTATCAGGCACATAGTGCCTTCAAATCAAATAAGCTAATCGATTTCTGCATGATCAGGTAAAGATATATTGCAATAGGATCAAGAAAATTACAGTTTCATCATTCACACAATTGACTCTGTAAACAACACTAGGGGCAGTTGTAATTAGCCTCAGGTTGTACTCCCTCTCAAGCCTTTCCTGGAAGACAGAAGAACTCCCTGTTAATGGGATACAGCACTACATAACAAATCAAAGTAGCTAGCACATAAATACAATTGGAAACATCAGAGAAAAAGGTCAAGAAAAGGAACCTGAACAATCTCCATATGTAGAAGTCCCAAAAACCCACATCTAAAGCCAAAACCCATGGCACTAGATGTCTCAGGCTCGAACTGCAAAAGATGCTTCAAATCATCAACATTAAATATGCTTTTGAAAATTTAATAGTTACAATTCAAAGTATGAGGTTCCAGAGAATGACCAGGCAAAGGAAAAACAGAAAACATTGCATACCTTCAATGCGGCATCATTCAACTGCAGTTTTTCCAAAGCGTCGCGTAACTCAGGAAACCTAAGTCAAGTAGAAATGACATTTAGTAATGTTAAGGTATTGTTTCAGCTGAGTCATCTTTGATGATGCACCAAAAATTAGCAAGAGATGAATTACTGGTCTGCATCAACAGGAAACAGGCCACAGAATACCATCGGAGTGGCTTCCTCGTAACCAGGTAATGACTTCTCTGCCTTCCTGCTGAAGTGAGTAACAGTATCACCCACCCTTGCATCTGCTACAGCGCGAATAGAAGCTGAGAGGTATCCCACCTGGGAAAGGAAAATATATAAAGCATAAGACTGCACAGTTTTCAAGTCAATTGGGAGTATTGAACAGGGAAAAAAAGAAGCCAAACTAGCAGAGCAAGTTAACAGTAAAATTCGACTATTCAACCCCAAGGGTAAATATATCCAAAGAAGCAGCTGCCTGCTAGATGGATAACAATTACTGACATTGAAAAACAGAAAAGAATTTTTATCAATATCCTAATGTTTCATATCTTACCTCACCAGCATATAGCTCTTCAACTTGCAACTGGTTAGGAGATAACACACCAACTTCATCAGCTTGATAATCCTGAAATCAAATATATCAATTACAGCTGTGAGAAATATCTAATTAATATAAGAGCAGAGGCACATCTATCAAAGTGAAAAAAGAGGAGAAATTATTTCACCTTCCCACTTGCCATGAAATAAACTCTGTCACCTTTCTTTATGGTCCCATCAATAACTCGAAAATAAACTATAACACCTCTATATGGATCATAATAACTGCAAAAGTTTAAAATAAGTTATAGCTTGATTACCAGGAAAGGCCAATAAAAAAGGACATATATGTTTGTATGTATGGATGAAAGCAACATAATCAATATCAACCATGAATAATTTGATGGATCAAGCCCAATAAAAGAAGTCAACAATTGGCACAAAAAATAGCTACAGTGAAAATATGATAATATAATTTTATTTTTATTCCTATGTTATGCACTCAGCAATACTCGATGGATTGATATTTAAACTATACATTTGCTCAGAAAGATCTAAAGAATAAAAAACCTTCATATGAAATACATAAAATCTGGAATCCCAACACAAAAATTTAACAAAGAAAAAATGTCATCGTGCGTGCTATTCCTCCCATCATATAATTCACTATGTAATTCTTTTAAGTAACACAAGAAGCCAGGGTTCATTTTGCACTTGACAAATAAGTAGTATGAAGAGAATAAACCTGTCAAATATTAGAGCCCTTAGAGGTCTCCCTGCAGTATTACTTGGTGGTGGAATGCGTTGAACTATAGCATCCAGAATATCAGTTATACCAATGCTCTCCTGCAAAATATAAGTGATTTTGTAGAAAATACTATTGATTGAACAAGCAAAACATATCATCAACTTTCTGCACACACAATTAAATGAGAAACTCATGCCAAACGTTTTGGTGATAGACTACTAACCTTTGCAGAGCATAATATGGCATTGCTGCAATCTAAACCAATCACCTACAGGTAAAAAACATAAGTTTCATATCAGGCTTCCAGAATCACTTTTGAACAACCTGAAAGCTATCTTATTACATATGGAGAAGATGCACCAAAATAATATAATAACAGCTTCCCGAAAAGAACTCAGAGATAGTGCACCTAGAAATCCAAACTAATTTTTCTGCAGAAACTCAAGATATCAGGTTTTTGCAGGCACCTCTTCAATCTCCTTCATAACACGATCAGGTTCAGCCCCTGGTAGATCTATCTTGTTCAGAACCTGGGACCGTTGAGATGTTGTTAGAAAATTATTATGGTGAAAAATATTATAAGAAACAATGCCCTATTGTACCAATACAAAGCAGAGATTGCCAAAATAAGAAAAGCATGGATAAAGAAATTATAATTAACTTACAGGAATTATTTCCAAGTTGTTTTCCAAAGCCAAATAAACATTAGCCAGAGTTTGTGCTTCTACTCCCTAGGAAAAGAGAAGTATGATTTTAAAGTGGCTCTGTAAGTGGAGGTTTAGTACATTGCGAAGTACATATCAAAAGTCACTACAATGGTTGCAATTCAACAAAGAAGCCAAGTGGAAGAGCTTTTGATTTACAGAAAACACATTTCCAAAAACTGACCTGGGATGCATCCACAACGAGAAGGGCACCTTCACAAGCAGCAAGGGAGCGGGAGACCTGTGCATTGGAAAAGATGTTCATTTTAAAATTAATATTTTACAGTGTTAAAAAATACTGGAGCTTTTTCTACAATTAATGGAAAGATCTCATTCATTTAATGAATGGTTATAACACTTCAAAGTATTGATACAGCATGCTGTTGCAGGATATGCAGGTTGTTTACTATCAAACAATATGGTTTTATCTTTTGAGCAATGTGTTTTATAATTTCATGTAACAGAGTTGAAAAGAACAAGAGGAAAACAAAACTAGCACAAAAAGGGACCAAATAAGAGGTCAAATAGAAAGACTTTAACGAGATGCTTTTTAATATACTACATACGACCCTCACTGAAAGATTAGTTAAGATCAATTTATTCTTAGGGCTATGGAATCTTACAGGTACAGTGGAAACATACCTCGTAAGAGAAGTCTACGTGCCCCGGTGTGTCAATTAAGTTTAGGCAGTACGGTTCATTCTGAAACATGTAACGCATTCGAGCTGCCTGCCATAAAATTAGAAGATAAGTGTGTGCACCAGCAATAACAGAAGTAAACCGCACATTCAACATGGACTCAAGATTCTTAGATTCATAAAGATGATCCCTGAAAATATGGCAATTACAATGTTTTAGCCAAGTAGACATGCATATCATGTCCGCGTGCCTCATTGATGTACAGATATTGTAAAACAATTCTTAATAAGTTCTCAACTCATAAAATGGGATCATATAATTTCACAATCACTCTTAAGGCCCATTTGTTAGAGTGAGAATGGAATTGAATCCAATATGTCATGGCATTGCATCTGCGGTCCACCCTACCACACAAAATGGATCGATCATTAAGCCTCATCTTGAATCAGAGAATGGAAAAGAAAGAGGCCATATATACTGTGAAGTGTGAATTCGTTCTATGAACTTCAAAGCATCACAGCTGTAAAGATAGATGCTCAAAGACACTGCGAGCGATCATTTGATTTCAGTCAACACAATAAGAACCTGAAGTTTGATTGTGATGCCTCTCTCCCTCTCCAAGTCCATGTTATCAAGGAACTGGTCCTTCATCTCCCTCTTCTCCACGGTACCAGTCAGTTGAAGCAGTTTATCAGCTAAGGTTGATTTTCCATGGTCGATATGGGCAATAATGCAGAAGTTCCTGATATTCGAGGTCGGCACCTGTGCAGAGATGGCCCGTCAATGGGGATACACTAAACAAAGACCTAGAGATTAGTTTAACGAACAAAGGAATGCGATTAAATGATTACAGGCCTTGAGGAGGCGATCCTGACCAACCCGGGCCACAGACTCGGTGTCAGAGACCAAGTTATTCGTCTGAGAAACGACAAACAGTCTCTGCAGAGGCCTGGTCCTCGAGTTGCAGAATAGAGAAGCAGGGAAGGCGTTGATTGAACATGGACATGAGGAGCTCAAGGTGGAACTAGCAGCAGCGGAATCCTTCCTTGACCGTCGAACTGAGTGATGGCTGTATGAACTTATCGCGGTGTTGAAGGTGAGAAGAGCCATCGTCCTCCTCCTCCTCCTCCAACGACGACGACTCTTATGCTTCTTCTTCTTCTTCTTCTTCTTCTTCACTTAGCTCGAAAGCAGCGTGGCCTTCATCAACGTTACGGAGACTTCACCAGCAGAAAGCCACGGCAATGCGGACCATTGAAGGAGAGGTCCCGATTGCTTGGCTTGTTGCTTGAGGTGCTCCCTATCCGCCACACACACACACACACACACCGCACAATTCTCTCTTTCGTGCACGGACAATTTGCATTTTGCCCTCTGAAGTTTCTCACTTGCACCAGTTTAGCCCACAAATTAAAGAACGAATTTTGCGAAGCACTCTTTGCATGGATTGCCGATTTGGCACACCATGTGCCATTAGAAGATATATTATGCCACGGTTATACTCATGTCATTCTGAAGTGATATAATCATATAATGAAATTTTGATAAATATAATTATTAATTATTAAAATATTAAATAAAATCTTAAAAATTAGTGAATTCTTAAAAGGTGATTATTAGATAAATAATAATAATAATAATAATAATAATATCCTATTGACATAATATAACAGTAGTATAAAATACTTTTTCATGTGCATGAGCATAGTTAAAGAGGAGTAACATTGAAAATAAGAGTGAAAGTGCATAATTTTAATAAATTAATATAAAATTAATTAACTTAAAAATAAATAAAATCGATAAATTTATCCAACATCTTTATATATTTTCTAGATTTTATATGTTGGATCACAATATCCACCTTATAGTTTATCTATAAAACCTGATCTATTTCTTTAATATCTCTTTAAACGTGGTAAAATTTGTTTCGTCTCAATTAAGTACCTGAAGGTTATGACTGATCTTGTCACACAAGAGAGATTCTTTCTACTAGATTAATTTGAAAGGATCATATTAATTTCCTTTGAGATAATTAAGTTGCATGCTAGCTATTGCCCTGTAGAGTATGAACATAGTCCATACCAGCCATTTCGGTGCAAAGTGGAAAATGCGTCGTAAGTTTGGGGGGTGTCTAAACTAGCATCCTTAAAACTTGTAGGGGTCCGATATCAATACGGCCTCGATCCTTTCTCGAGTACACCGTGGAAATCAGAATCGGGGTTCAATTGGTATGAACTAAAAATGTGGGGTGTAAAATGCAATTACAGTTTTTTCAACTATTGTCCAGTTAAAATTAAATTCGCGGTTCCAGAGATTCCTCGAGTTGGTCCACAGGCCAACTCTCCGATTGGCCCTGTGGCCGACCCAGCAAGTCGATCCTTACACGACTCCTAATTTCAAGTCCATAACCGAAACATGCAGCGGATTGCATCGCCTCAATTCTCCTCTAAATAAAACCTACGAATGAATAGCCATCATAGCCTCTGTAAACGTTCCATTATACCCTCCCCTTTTTAATCCGACCACTAACCTTATGTATCATATGGTTAACCGGGGCAACCAACCAGACCCGACTCCTTACCGGTTCTCCTAGAGCAGCATAAATAGACTAAAGGCTAGCTGACCTCCATCCTCGGTCTAGCATTTCCTTAACCCGCTGAAGAATGACGACCGGCATGAAGATTCAAGACCTGACAGGTCAACCCGAAGGGTCTATAATCAGTTGGAAAATGGATCTTGAGTGAGCGAATGAGGCTCAAAACCTAAATAGGAAGAATAGAAGATTGAGGGTCAATGGCACCTGTTGATGGAAGAAAGCAAAACTTGTGTGCGAAGCTTCGGAGCGAGGGAGTCCTAACCTTGCCTGAATTTTACCTTTCCCTACGTGTATTTTCCTCTACAGCTCTTCGGATTCCTCCAAGAGCTGTTGTATAATTAAGGTGTATTAGACCTTATTAACATCGGCACCCATGTTAATTAGCACTATCAATTATTTTATTATAATTTCTAACACAATCCATTATTTCGTATTGGTCAGAAAAAGGGAGAAATTTCCCATGAAAAATAATGGTTTAATCCTCGGCCCAACCGGTTTGATGAGCTGGCCATCAGCAAATTCCTGGACCAGCCGGTTCGGTCTGAGACTGGCAGCATCGTGTCCTAAAAAGCTGATGGCGGCTTCACACTCGTCTTCGTCGTCGTCATCGTCGTCACTTCCCGCTAATCATCTTCAGCAACCGACGTGATCAGCGGCCATTCCTCCAATAATCCCCCTTCCTCCTTCCTCTTTCCTCTTCTTCCCCTCCATTCCAATCAGGAGATTTTTCCTTTTCAAATCCTTCGGCAGTTGTCTCGTCGGAGGTATGTCCTCTCAGGAATATTAGGATGTTCTAGGGTTTTCTTCATTTGATTCAATCTCTCAGTTGGAAGCGAACATTTCTTTGACGAGTGCGGTCGATTAGGGAGAAAGATGCAGCAGCCGCAGCAGATGGTTCCCGTCATGCCGTCATTTCCCCCCACGAACATTACCACCGAGCAGATTCAGAAGGTCTCACCTTTGCCCTCTCCTTTGTTTCTTCATTTATATATGGTTGGACTGTCCCGTGAGAGTGTTCCGTTGCGTAAAAATGATACCTTGGAACTGGGTCTGGCCCGTCTGGGAGAATCGATTTATGCCTTTAAGTGGCGTAGCTAAAAAATCTATTCTTTCCCTTAGCTCATTCAAGTTGTTTCTGCAATTGACCGAATGAGAAATAACTTTGCGGTGACGGTTCTGCGAAGCTTGGATGATTCTTTTCTTGGTGTATGAGAAGAAGAGTTCCTAGTCATGTTTATAAGCTTGTCGCAGGATAAGACGTTTAACGGTTTAAGGTATCAATGCGTTAAACAGAGGGTCAAGGGAAAGAACGGGGTAGGTGGAGGGGAAAAGAGGTTTGACACCAACGTAGATACCTCCTTTATCGTTACATGGGGAAGTTTCTTGTGGTTCTTAATCTTAAGTGTTGGGTGACAGGAGAGCTTTCTGACCTGCCATGTGTATTTCACACTTCAGAGTCTCCCTCTGTGATTCTTAGCATGTCGATTTTTTGGCACATAATGAGCTAGTGCTGTTAATTTTCTTTTCGCTTTTTGGTTTATATATTGCAAAATTATCTGTGGGCTGATCTTTTGTTTCTTTGTAAATCAGTACCTTGATGAGAACAAGAAGTTGATTTTAGCGATATTGGACAATCAAAATCTCGGGAAGCTTGCTGAATGTGCTCAGTATGTCTCTTTCTCACTCTCCGTTTGTGTGGTTTCTACCTGTTTGCTCATGTCAGCAAGCAATGTATTTATTAGTTTGTGGTGTCCGTATCACCAAATCTCATCTGATCGTGCATGTCTTAGACAAAGTCTATAACATTAATCTTGGTATATTTTGTAAGTAATGCATGGAGTGCGTCCATGTAAAGCTGTAACCTTACTATGCTGCTTCTGTAGCTACCCTCCTTGCTCACAGCAATGCTGGAGTTTTGTTTTGATGTAATGCAAGTTTGAAGGTTCTCAGTTGGTTATTTTCAGGTATCAAGCACTGCTGCAAAAGAATTTAATGTATCTTGCTGCAATAGCTGATGCTCAGCCCCAGGCTGCTTCAATACCTCCTCAGGTGTAAATTAACACGTGTTATTATTATTGGTCTTATTTGATTACTCATTACTAATTTTCTTGTTATTTATGGGGTAGATGGCTCCACATCCTGCTGCCATGCAAGTTCAACAGGGTGGTGGGTACTTCATGCCGCACCCACAGGCTCAGGCTCAAGCTCAAGCTCAAGCTCAGCAGCAAGCTGGGCTTTTTCCCCCGAAGATGCCTCTTCAGTTTGGCAGCAGCCCACATCAGCTGCAGCTCCAGGACCCTCAGCAGCAGCTCCACCAGCAGGCCTTGTCAGGCCAGATGCAAATGGCCATGCTAAGACCAAACAATGGACTGCTTCATCATCCCATGCAGCATCCTGAGACCGGTGCTCCCACCTCTGGTAGCAAGCAAGATGCCAAGGGCTCTGATGCTGGACCCACCACTGGTGTAGATGGCCAGCGTACCTCAGGCCGTAAGGAGGCGTCTGAGGAGGCAAAATGATGGGAACAGCTGGCTAATGCTTATCTTGCCGAGTACAATTTTGGCTGAAGAATATTGTTGCAGTTGGCAGTGGAAAGTGCTCCATTCAGTTTTTCGAGTTTTGGTTACTGATGTATGTAGTGTGTTAGTTAGGAGCCTGTGGACAATACCATTACCACGGAGATGATGGTCAGTTATAGGAAGCAGGCATTGCAATCCCATCGCCAGGACTGTCATTTTAGTTCTTTTTTTCCCTTCCTTAGTAAAAGACTCGAGCTGAGGTGAGGTGTTTCAAGGATTTGCAACTTGTGCTGCTTTGTTCAAGGTTGAACTTTTGCTCGGAGGTGGAATCATAAGATTGAACTTTTTGAAAGAAAGTCCATTTCATATCGTTTAGGCAAGAATTTTCCTCCACGTCCAAGATTTATTAACAGTATATGTGAAGTTGAATCAATGAATTAAATGGGCTATATATATGTATATAAGAGCCGCAAATTAAGGGAATACAATATTGACAAAAGATTACTGGTCAATTCATTGTCATTCTTAGCAATCAAACTACGATGGTAGGATTCTTGTGGCTTTTCCTTTCGCCTGTGATTGATACTTCCAATAATTTCTTCTCTTGGATGGGGAAGCCGTGTAAATACACCTGTTGAACGTGGAAATCGACACCCTACACAAGTTGAGATAAGTACTGTGCTAATGGAACTAATAAGAGGTTTATCAACTAGTACGAGTCTGACTAAGCGCCCTCTCCTTCATCGGCAATGGTGGAAGCAATCGCTCTATACCCGGGTCCCCCCTTTCCACCGATACCATACTCGCTTCGCCCTCAAGGTCCTGCTCGCGGATGCTCACTTGAGCTTCCCTGGCGCCGCCTCCTGCATCACCGGCATCCGCTCTTCTCTTCCAGTGGCGTCCTTCTCCCATCTCCCTCCGGCAGTACTTCCCCAGGAAGGCACGATGAGCTCGATCGAGCCCGCTTTCGAGATGAAGCGCCTCAATGTCCCCGGAGCCTCCGAAGCTCTTCAAAGCATATCGCTCGAGTCTCGGGTCCTCGCGCTTGTGACCTCAGTGATATATGCTCCGTACGACTTGCTCGGCATCCCGGTTTACTACCACTCACATCCTGCGCCTCCGCCCTGAGCTTCTTCTTGTACTTCCCGATCCTCCATGAACGGACCGCCGGCTGCTTTAGAGAGCAAGGAGATCTCTTGCTGGCGGACCTTCCTGGCCTGCCTCTTCTGAGGGCTTGCGACCTTCCAGAGCCGGTACTGGACCGTGACGACCCGGCCTACCACAACTTACTTGATTACTCCATCTCCTTGCCCAAGGCAAGCGGGATTCTCCTGAACACTTTCAACTCGCTCGAGCCCAGAGCCCTCCAAGCTACTGTCGCACTGTCGCAGGCGCCTGTCTCCCTGGCGGCACAACGCCTCCTGTCTACTGCATCGGGCCGCTGATCTCAAATGCAAAAGATCGAGCATACCATGCCTCTTCAAAGGTGCGAGATTTTGATGTAACTGCTTGGTCAATTCATCTGAAAGGGTCAATTTTTTACCAGAAAGATACACTGAAGGAGTTTCTCAATAGTGTGAATTGTGTGTGAATCTTGTTTGCTGTTTTCCAGAAGGAAGTGGACGAGGAGTCTTGCCTGTCGTGGCTAGATCAGCAGCCGAGCAGGAGCGTGGTGTTTTTGTGCTTCCGGACCAGGGGAGCGTTCTTCGAGCTACAACTGAGAGAGATCGCTACCGGCTTGGAAAGGAGCGGCCACAGATTCCTCTGGGCAGTGAAGAAACCACCCCCGGACGTCTCTTCAGAGCCTGACCTTGACAAGCTCTTGCCTGAAGGGTTCCGGGAAAGGACGAGGGGAAAGGGCATGGTCTGGTGAACTCGTGGGCCCCGCAAGCTGCAGTCTTAAGGCACGGGTCCGTGGGAAGGTTCGTGACGCTCTGTGGATGGAACTCGGTGATGGAGACAGTGAGCTCCGGGGTTCCGATGCTGGCATGGCCGCTGTATGCAGAGCAGAGAATGAACTCCGTGGTACTGGCGGAGGAAATGGGTGTGGCGATTCCGATGACGAGTGAGTGTATGAGGAGGAGGAGGAGCAAGAGAGCTGGTGAGTGCAGAGAAGGTGGAGAGGAGAGTGAGGGAGCTCATGGAGGACGATGGGAAGGGGAGACTCGTGAGAGAGAAGAGCAGAGAGAAGAAAGAGTCGGCCATGGCGGCTTGGAGCCATGGTGGGTCCTCCCTTCCCGCCTTCTCCAAGCTGGTGTCTTCCTGAAAGCTGCAATCTCGACGAAGTTAACTCAGTACCTTTCGATCCTTGGGGTCAAATCCTCAGTTGATGGTAGTGCTCTAATTTTTCATGCTTTGGTGATCGTTACATGTTTAGCCCAAGGGCAAGAAAGTAATAACCTAAGACGTTTTCTTTCTAAGCGGTCAAAGTCAAACACATGCGGTGACAGAGAACGAGATTTGGGTGTGTAGTAATTAACTTTCTCCAGGGCTCTGCATTTCTGTAGTAACATCTTCGAGTGGCATAATTATTTTATTATAACTTCATATATTATATTTAATTGCAAGTACATTTTTAATTTTTATTAATGGTCTTTAGATTATTAATATATTTTTAATGGTGTGGATTTAGTGGGGCGATAACCTCTCTAAACTCGAGAAAATTTTTGAAATACTATATTAACACCACTTGAATTTGTTTATATTTTATTAAGTTATCTTAATTTTACTCATTGAATTGTGTCATATACTCTTATATTAAGTTTCACCATCAAATTATGAATCCATCTCTTATTTTAAATGTGATAAATTTAACAAATATACAAAATTATTGTGTTTAATTCATTGCATTAAGAGTACTCTAATGGTTTGAAGGGTATAAAAATTAGAGTTGAAATCACAGGATTTTAATCATTACAGATAATGGTACGGTATATACATATGATTTGATGTCTGCTCGAGATGTCTCATGTAGGAACCACAATTAGGATGGACCGGCCGATAACTTCATTATCTAGAATTACTCGAATCTTATTGTGGTTCTCCTTTTTCCAAAAAAAAAAAAAGAGTGAACACGAGAGGGGAAAACATTGGTGAATTTCTTTCCAATAAAAAAGCTTAATTTTTGATAGTATAGTTGTATAAATATATAGAATAAAAGAAAAGGGATAAAATACTAATTGTGTCCCATTTCATCTCACACCGGCTCAGTGCTTACCTGTCGAGAGCATTGGATTAGGACGAGGAGGAGGCGGCTCAAGTCAAGATGAACGTGGGTGAGTGTGCCGGTGTGGGGGAACCAGGAGGAAGATCAGGAGTAGGAGGCTAAAGATAAAGTGCTGGTCTTGTTGGGCTAATCTTGTTCTCATACGTCGCCTTCCACACCACCCAATTTAGCTACCTCCCCCAAACACTGAACTGTCACGCAGGAAGAAATGTACCAACTTTAATGGATTTTCCACCACCGTTTCACGTCCGCCATTAATTCCCCCCCTCACCCGCTTCCTGCCTCCCCACCGGGCCACTCCTTGCCTCGTCCGATTTTCGTTTTTCTTATTGGCGGATGAGCTCGTACGAGTCTTCCGCTGCAGAAAAAACCGTAGCTTGAAGCTCCTGTCTGTGAGCGTGCGGTCTTGTGGGCACTGTTCCTTTTATCTTCTTGAAACCCTGCTCACCTCCCGTCGCACTGATCATAGGGCTTTTGAGTTCCTCTAATCGGATCAAACGATGAGCACTGCACCATCTCCCTCCTCGTCCACCTGCGTCCCCTCTGCTTCCCGCAAGCCCAACATCAATTTCTTGCTGTAAGTCTTCGCTGCTAAAATAATCGTATTTTCTCAGATGCGATTTCTCGTTTTTGCTCCTGCTGATTGGGTAATTTCTGGTAATGGAGGAGATGACAGTAGCAGGTCAGTGCTGCCCCGGGCAGTCTGTATCCTCCCCTCCCACAAAAATGCCATTCGATGCTCGGGCCTCCAACTTGAAGCCTCCTCCTCTTCTTTAAGCAGTTCTCTTTCTCGGAGGAACTGCGTGGTGGCTAGGTGTGCTGCTCAGCCAGTGGGGGCTTTAGCTACTTCAGTTGCTCCAGGAGTGCCCTCCTCCTCGGTTGTCGGTGATGACAAGATTGGAGTCCTGTTGCTGAACCTTGGAGGCCCGGAAACTCTTGAAGATGTCCAGCCTTTCCTCTTCAATCTTTTTGCTGATCCCGTAATTCAAAGCTCTCTCCCTCTCCGTGCTTGTTGCTTGTCCATTTTGTACCCAATTCTATAATTTCTTATGCCCAGGAGCCTTTGATGATATTCTGGGACAGGACATCATTAGACTGCCGCGGTTGTTTCGATTTCTTCAAAGGCCCTTGGCTCAGTTCATTTCTGCTCTTAGGGCCCCTAAGAGTAAAGAAGGCTATGCATCCATTGGTGGCGGATCCCCTCTTCGGCAGATAACTGATGCTCAGGCATGTTCTCTAATGGCATATTGTTTTTATGAATCATAATTTTTTTAAAAACTTTAGGGCCTTGCATCTTAGAGTATGAAAGTCTCGCCTGTTTCTCTAATTCTGTAGGCAAGTTCTTAAAGTAATACGGATTTTATACATTTAAGCAGACTGAAACCATTACCCTATTTTGTCTAATACCTATTGTCTCACTGCCATCTCTTTGGCTTTGTTGTTCAGGCTGAAGAGCTAAGGAAATCCCTCTGGGCGAAGGATGTCCCAGCCAAGGTATATGTTGGCATGCGGTATTGGCACCCATTCACGGAGGAGGCCATTGAGCAGGTAATAGATTGACATTTACTTGAAGATTTTCTGAGCTAGACTTCCTTGCTATGTCTCTTACTTTCTTGTATTTTACCTTCAGATAAAAAGAGATGGAATAACAAAGCTTGTTGTGCTTCCACTTTATCCACAATTTTCAATATCAACTAGTGGTTCAAGTCTCCGGCTCTTGGAGAGTATATTTAGGTGATGAACATGAACTTCTCTTTCAATTGTCCTCCATGCTTACAAAACCAAAAATTTTCAATCGTTGTTATCTCCATAAAAAATAAGAATGCAATTGATCTGACAAATTAAATTCATTATTTGTCCAGGGAAGATGAGTATCTAGTAAACATGCAGCATACAGTTATACCCTCCTGGTACCAGCGGGAAGGATATATCAAAGCGATGGCAAATTTAATTGAAAAGGAGTTAAAAACTTTTGATGATCCTGAGAAGGTATCCCATGTCCTTTTTTCTGTTATGTATTTGGAGTTATTGTAAACTTCTTTGCCCTTCCGAGTCTCCTGGAATTATCCTTACAGTGGAATATTTGGTTTCTTCTAATAGCACAACCTTACTATCCCTCACTTAATCCCTTGAAAATTTTCCTTTCATATTTTCATAGATTCATGACTTCATCAGCTCCACACTTCACTGTTTTCAGTCAGGGAGCAAAATGTTATCTTTCTAGCTGGCAGAGAACTATGTTGTGGCAGTAGGATAGCAGCTTCTTTCCTGAATCACTTTTTCAGCATATCCCAATCTCTGTATTATATCTTCCCCTTCTATTTTCATGTTGAACTTTAATTTTCACATACATTAGTCCTTGTCTTTTAATGCAGGTTCACTCTGCAATAGCACAGCACTAGTGGCTTATAAAAATGCCTCAAATTAAATCAAAGGCTCTTGTAATCATTAAGATCTTCACTTCCACTTTGTTTCCCTTGAGTGGTTACTGTTTGGGAAATCAAAGGAAAACTTAGTTGAAAAGAACATAAAATAACAAGGAACCCTTATCGCAAAGCGTGACCGAATTGTGACTAGAAACTGTGATGTAGGTTGTAATATTCTTCAGCGCTCATGGAGTCCCACTTGCATATGTAGAGGAGGCTGGTGACCCATACAAGGCCGAGATGGAAGAGTGTGTGGATCTGATAATGGAAGAGCTAGAAAAGAGGAGGATTATCAATTCCTTCACTCTTGCTTATCAGGTACTGTATAATCACCTCGTCAGGTCTTCTAGTGACCATGGCCATAACTTGCTAAACTTCTAGATTGATTTTTGTGTCTTATTTTATGAAGTTTTATTCTATATGTTAATTATCTTGGAAACAGTATTCTTTCATTCTCATGTGTTTTGACGGTACAGAGTAGAGTTGGACCAGTTGAGTGGTTAAAACCATACACAGATGAGACAATTATTGATCTTGGAAGGAGAGGTGTCAAAAGTTTATTAGCTGTTCCGATTAGGTACATGATGCTCTCTGTCTGTTTAATCTGACTACATTATGTATATATATATTGATTATCATCTGAGTAAATCTTTATGTCAATTTTGGTCTTCAGCTTTGTCAGTGAGCACATTGAAACTCTAGAAGAAATTGACGTAGAGTACAAAGAGTTGGCTCTGGACTCAGGAATAGAGAAATGGGGCCGTGTTCCTGCCTTAGGATGTGAACCAACCTTCATTTCGGACTTAGCAGATGCTGTAATTGAAAGCCTCCCTTATGTGGGTGCCATGGCAGTTTCGAACCTTGAAGCTCGGCAGGTATCTGCTTTTATTTTCTTTTGCTTGAGAAGCTGACAAGTCTACTAAATGTTCTGTTATTTTGGTCCCTTGGCTTGTCTGTTTTGTTCAGAGACTATTGGATTCAACCTAATATATTGAGTGCCTTAGATTTGGAGTTTAGTTAGAAGTCAAATATTGAGAAGTGGAATGTAGGCAGGAAGAGAAAAGCTGTAAACATGAGAGAAATTTTGAGGATCATTTAAGTAGAAAAACTGAAGATCGAGTGAGCTGTATTGAGTCTTATCATTCTCCACATAGAACTGATTTACATGAAATATTGCCCCTGCAGTCACTTGTTCCCCTTGGTAGTGTCGAAGAGTTGCTGGCGACATATGATTCACAGCGCAGAGAGCTCCCACCACCAGTGATGGTTTGGGAATGGGGATGGACAAAGAGTGCAGAAACCTGGAATGGGAGAGCAGCTATGCTAGCTGTGCTCGTACTATTGGTCCTTGAAGTCACCACAGGAGAGGGCTTCTTGCATCAATGGGGCGTGTTACCCTTATTCCGATGATTGTAACCATATTGAACTGAAAACGTGCTCATCGTTTTGTAGATTATTTTCGGAGGAGGAACCCTAGTGCATCAGCAATGGCCATCGGGTGCTGAGGAAGGTAGATCTCTGCGCTTTGAAGCCGACTTTTGAGTAATAATACATGGGCCATACGCTTCCGCCAGAGCAGTTGTCACTAATCTTGGGGAAAGTTTTGTTTTACTTATAATCTGTAAAGTTATTGTCAACACTGCACTGACAATCCATGTACTTTTTTTCTCTTTTTAAATCGCATTTCATGTATACTGCAAGTTGACAAACGACTTATCATTGTACTAGAGTTTGGACCAGAAATCTCGATCATTTGCCTTGGTCTTGTTCTGTGTTTTTTTTACTGTATCAAAACAAGAAATGGATTGTTCCTGGGGTTAGATTGGTGACTCGCTGGCTTAACCGTCGTGGGTTCTCTTTGAGATCCAGGACCAGCTCTCGAGAAACGGGCAGACAATGTATAGATTGGAATTGTGAGACAGCCACATTCTATATGATGATTTCGTTTATGGAAATGAGAGGGAATTACTTAAGACTGATAAATAGAGCGTACTATGAATCCTTACGATGCGGTTACACACATGGTCTCTTGTTTTCCTCGGGAGTCCCACATTATTCATGAATTACTAAGATTCCTAGTCGGGGTCCTAACTGATCTGAAACTCCCCGCTCGCACGGACCTCCTTAACCCTCTTGTCATACTCATCTTCCCCATCGTCCTCTTCATCCACATCCTCCTCCAAGTCATCCTCGTCATCTTGGTCTCCACTTCCCCACCCGAATCCCTTGATGAGCTTTGTTGATGGAGGTCGGTTCCTGGCCTCCCTCACGATCTTCATTATCTCTTCCACGCTCTGGCTCGAGAAGCTTTGGTTGTCTTTCTGGTAGTATACAGCCTGTGCTGACTCTGTAAGGTCCCTCGGCAAGTTCTTCATGAACCACGGGTGTTTCTTGATTTCCCTTATCGTGATCCTCTACAATTACAAAGAGTCACTCAGTAACTTCTTTCGTGAAGAGGTGAGTCACTGATCATATTGATCCGAACACAAGAACAGAAAGGGAGAAACAGCCAGAAAGATCATATTGGATGTGTTGTTCGGGTATTTTTCTCAATCAGATTGTTTTTGGACAACTGTTTTGGAGTTCAGGGGATGCATATGTTCTGGAAAACTGTTGTCAAAGTCACCGGTACCAGCTGAGGGATCTCAGTAACTGTTATTGGGTTTTGGAAACCAATTCGGGAACACATTTCCAGACATAAAATGATTTAGAAAAATAAAACCTGCAAACAATTTTTTCAGGCCTGATTCGAAAAACAAGTTTTGAGGGTAGTTTCTTGAGAACAAGTCCAAGCATCCTTTCTGCAACTGTAATCGAAAACTAATGCATACCTTGGAAGGATTCGCAGAAAATATGCGGGACAGCAGGTGCTTGCAATCTTGTGATATGTGGACATAGTCCGGGATCTTGTATTGGATGGCCATGATCCTCTGTTGTCAAATTTATGAAACTCAGGGAACTTGGAAATGGCATTTCACAAATATAATCTCATAATTTTAAATGAAGCTGAACATAGAAACCTGTATAGTTTTCCTGAAATTCTTGGGATCTGAATGGTCTTCAAAAGGGTATGCTCCCACAAGCATAACATATAAAGTCACACCACAGGACCAAACATCTGCCAACTGCAAATAGAATTAAATTGAAACAGCTTCACACGTTAAGTCTCAGATTCATCTGCTTTTCCTGTTGACAGCAGAAGGAACTTCCTTACCTTGCCATCATATTCTCGGCGAGAAAGAACTTCTGGTGCGATATATGCAGGGGTCCCAACTGTAGATTTGGGTCGAGAATGCAGTAGAGATGACTGCAACGATTTTCACCAGGACAAACATAATGAGACAAGATCAACTCAGCTATTCTACTGGGGGTGTTTAGTCAAGTAGAGCTGATCTGTGAAGGAAAAGGGAGAAAGTGAAACCTTAGAGTAGCCGAAGTCACAGATCTTTAATCGGGGAGCTGGACTCCCATCTAGCAGGGTGTTCTCGAGCTTCAGATCTCGATGGCATATTTGCTGTACCATAATAAGCAATAAGATGAAAGTGTTTGATAAAAAATATTCAAATCTAAATGACAGTAAGTCGGCTCCTCTGCTGTTGATTTGGTCTTGACCATCACTAATACAAACTCTTATTGCCTTTGACAGTAGAGGTGCCAAATCATGTGTTGGACGCGTGTCCACTCTCGATCATTACCATGGAGTGACAGTAGTCGACCCCCGAGATGAGCTGCTGGAAGAAGTATCTTGCCTGAACCCCAACAAGAAAGGGACAAAGGACAGCGTTTAGCCAAGTGGCTTTGATCTAAATCTAGACAGGATTGTGAAGACACAATAGAAGGAAAATAGGAACCTCATCTTCACTGAAACGACCAGCACTGCAGATACGGTCGAAAAGCTCTCCCCCAGCAGCGTACTCCATCACTATTGCCAGATGGGTCGGGGTTAAGACGACCTGCAGATATTGCAATCAGGACAAATGAAAAGCATTGATCAGAATTCTTGATGAGCATGGGGGGGAAAACCAGGAAAGCTCGAGGAATGAATAAAAAGGATGAACGGATCGCTCTTATTGCCTCCTTGAATCGGATGATATTTGGGTGTCGAAGAGATCTGTGGTTTATGATCTCTCTAGCCACATTCTCATCTATCTGCAAATCATACAAAGCAAATCAGTCATCAGTCCTCGGTGAAGGTGACAGATCAACCCGCAAACGAACAGGAAATTGCAACCTCAGTAGGAATAAATTGCATCTGATACAAACAGTAGGAATGAATGAGACTCGCGATGCAGATCACAGGACCTTTAGGCCGCGCTCAATGTACTTCATGGCAACAAGTTCCTCGGTGTCCTTGTGGCGCATTAGCCTCGCCACCCCAAAGTTCCCCGCTCCCAAATCCTTCACCACCTCGTAATTCTCCATTGGATGAATCTTTCTTTACCCGGAACCCGTGTGATTCTGCAAGGAGAGGCCGCAAATGTGCAGATGTTGTAGAGACTATCGAGGAGGGGTGAGGCTGCGTAGTTTACATGGACATATCCTGCAGTTGACCGGTATGTGACTGTGAATGAGAGTCAAAGAGGAGACGAGAAGAGTGTGAAGACGATGGAGTCAAGAGGATCGAGAATGTGAATTTATAGAAAGCTGATATTGCAATAAGACGAAGGAGGAGGTTGATGAAGTGAGGCAGAGCTGTGACGAGGGAGAGAGTGAATGAAGGAGGGTGCGCACGTGGAGGCGGGGCCCATTAGGGTGACAGATGACTAGAGAGGCTGAATTTTAAATAAAAAAGAAAAAAAGGGGGAAAACATTTTAAAATTATTAAAATATTACATTATTAGATTGCTAGTGAAGGTGATCTGCTATCAATTTTTTTTGGGGTCACATTGGCATCCAAATAAAATGAAAATAGAAAAATAATGGATTGGTAACGGAATGAAATAATAATTATCATTCTCTAATTTAAATTTGTGGTTAATATCGATGAAATAGAATCAAATGTAAAATTCTTCTTCTTCTTTTTTACCAATTATGCATACTTATTTATCAAAATTATACTTAAAAAATTACGATTTGTTCCACCATGAATGAGATAATTCAATATTGATAAAATTTTTAACAAGTATAATATATATATACACATAAAATGCTTAAGAATAGAAGGTATTAGGAGAGTGAGCAATACATATGAATCTCAAAATTCGAGGATGGCATGGAGGCTATTAGGCATGCAACATCGGATTAGTACCCATTGACTCTTAAGATTTAGTATTAGGAGAATAAGGGGGAAAAAAGGTATTGGATTTCTAGTGGAATTAACTATATATATTGGAATTTCTCTCTCTAGATAAACTAAATTCATGACACTTTCTAGTAGTCCGAGAGAGTCCACATGAATTTTCCTAATGATTCCAACTCGATCGCAAAATAATCTTAAAGTGCATTTCTGTTGGGTCGAAGATACTGCGTGGTGTTAAAAAATATATATCATTATGCTTCAACGTTTGTTAAATTATTAGGAATGTTAATATTATAAGGGTAATGGTGAAATTTTTTGAGTTATATATTGAAACATAAAATTATTATTTCTGATAATATATTAAATTGTTCAGAATTAGCATATGGTCTAATGGGTTATTGATCAGTAAAATAGTTGTAAGGTTAGTTATAATAAAGTAATTTTAGTGTCCATGATATGTAAAATATGAGATTACACGGTTTTAAAAGCTTTGTAATAAGGTTGACAGAGCATCTAGGTGGAATTCTTCCGGCTACACTATAAATTCTAAAATCACCTTATCAATATTTACCTAAATTTTACAATCACCTTCACATTTTTTTTCGATTACACATGAAACAATCAGTTTAGAAAATGATCGGAGAAAATGAGAATAAATAAGTATGAGAAGTGTATAATCAATGTGTCACTGCACTGAACTCACTTTCTCGTATTGCATTTTCTTTTTCAAGTATGCCCGACCTCACTTTTCAACCTATAATTTAAGAAAAATTTTCTGTATCCGAAAATTTCCTTGTCCATGGATGGAGCCATGGAGAGAATGCAGAGAGAGAAAGGGAAGGGCACAAGAAACTCAGGTGCTGGAAATTCGCAAGGAAAATTGCGCACAGTCAATAAAAAGGGTAGATTTAGATTTTTCTCCTGAGCAAAGTTGACCGTATAGGTGGTGGGGGATGGACTGACCGTCCATTCCAAGGGGATTGCAGCAGTTGCATGTGCATCCATCAGAGTCTCTGGCACTTTGCCAGATCGATCCCTCCCTCAGTTACTCCCCTCATAAATAGAGGTATGGCTCCTGAACCTGCGCTCTCCCATTCCTATCCCCTTTCTTTCTCGGCTCTCACCTGTCGATCGAGCCTCCTCGGGGTGGTCGGGCCATACAGGTCGTAGTCCCGATCGACCCGACTTCCCTGCCCGATCATTTTCTTGTTATCGAACTCGTGGATTTGACTGGAATAGTCTGATACCTATTTCTTTATGTTCATAAAAGTAGTCTTGAGACAGAGTCATGCCACCAGATAATATCGCACGCATTAACTATCAGATCGGTCGGTGCTTTTGGGGGGGCGGGGCGGGCTGCCGTATGAATTCCTCCAGCCCTTCTCACTTTCCCCATCCTTTCCTGATCACCGACTTCAACTCACAGTGCCAAGCTAACCTCGTAAAGCGAGCTCTGATGTCGGCTGTCGGCTGTTACAAGTTAAAATTCGTTTGCAAGTCCACACATTCACGGGACTGACCCAGACATTTTTCCCCCCTTTTTCCTCTTTCCTTCTCTTTAATAATGCTTGTCCTCCAG
This sequence comes from Sonneratia caseolaris, assembly GCA_900006705.1. Classification (NCBI taxonomy): domain Eukaryota; kingdom Viridiplantae; phylum Streptophyta; class Magnoliopsida; order Myrtales; family Lythraceae; genus Sonneratia; species Sonneratia caseolaris. The sequence goes on along the minus strand of CXYZ01009109.1, from coordinate 1,489,350 downwards.
AGTAAGGTTGGAACCTACGGATAAAAATATAAGGATAAAGGAATAAATTGATAAAAAAGATATACGATAAGCATAGTTTTTAAAACCGGACCAGCCCGGCCGGTTCGACTAGGAACCGGTCACTCCCCCAGTCCGGTTCTCACAAAAAAATCCAATTATTATTTAAATGAAGTTAAATCCAATTGAGCCGGCCAGTTTTCATTTGAACCAATAAATCTAATTGAACCGATAAGAAAACTTGTTAATTTAAAAATAAAAA
>CXYZ01009109.1:1459592-1489063 GCA_900006705.1 Sonneratia caseolaris | reverse complement strand
CTAAATTATAATATTATATCATTAATATTATTTATTAAACATGCGGTTCAATCCATTGAACCTCGTCCGACCCATGAACCCATACCTTGACCGGTTCTCGGCCCGGTCCGGTTTTAAAAACTATGACGATAAGGATTGAATTTATAATTCTTGATTATTATATAAAAATAGTATTGTTATGTTAAATATTATTTATGGTAATTTATATGTATATGTATATATGTGGAAGAAAAGAAATGTGTTTCGTAATTCACGCTATTACATGTGGGAAGGCACATGTGTATCGGTGGACGGCCACTGCCATTCACGTTAATGGGTTTCGTTCTCTCCGAGACATCTGATCTCTATAGGTTGGTCGATTCCAAATCATACTACGGGGTCACGGGACAGTGTGTGCGTGTGTCGGGTCGTGATTAAAATTGTGCACCCTCAGCTTGGTGAGATTATTGATCCCCATTCCCCGTGCCGCCAGGGATGAACACGTGGACCTGCCACGTCAGGACGCTTGATCAGCTTTTACGGATACGGCATCCAAACTCACCTAGTCAAACTGCCGGACCGATGACTTCCATCGATTCCATGACACGACGGCAGCCTGCGAAGATGGTGAAGCAGGAGGAAGAGAGGAGCGAATGAGCGATCGATAAAGTCTCGGATGAAGACCAAATTTAGGTTTTTTCTTGATGATGGATCGACTCCCCTTTTTGTCCAAGTAGAGGCCACAGCACGTGGATCTTCCACCTTTTATCCGCTACTAGGAACCTTCCCCCACACTCTTCAAAACCGGAGATCGAGTGTCGATGCTAATGGCGGTGAAACATTTAATGTGGTTCGACGGAGGCCCAAATTCCCGATAGCTGAGAAAATTGAAGGTGGGTAGAGCTGATAGACCTAGGTCCCCAGCAAGCACAACCCAAATTCAAGCCCGACAAGCCCAGCTACACTCCTTGGCCCATTTCCACCTCCGATCAATCTGCCCATAAAAAAAGTGAGGGAAGAAGAAGAAGAAGAAGAAAGAAGATCAAAACTCGAAAGATTCGAGAAGAAGAGGAAAGCCGCAGAAGAACGGGGAGAAGAAGAGGAAGAGGAGGCACAACGACGGTGGGCACAGATTATACAGTCCCTGAAATGATTTTATACTTGTAAATTGATTCTTATGTTCTCTTGCAACATTGGCTCGATCGGAGAAACTTAGGCCACTCCCAAGATCCGACCCCGCATTCCTCACGGCCAGTTCCCGTTTTCCCATCACAGGACTGCCACTCGCATACCTTACGATCTCAACTTTACAAACCGTGCCGATGGGTCACGATCACGCCGACTAGGAAATTAGTCACGTCGACTTCCCCGATCTTATCCGATAACGATATCTAACTACCCGACAAGCTATGTGTCTGAATTTGTAAGAGACGAAAGTGATAACGATAAGGAGGGCGGCCTCATTCAATCAGCTGTGGCACTCTGAGTACAGTGAGAAAGGGCCTCAGTGCTCCCACTTACGGAAAGGGACGCCTAAGGGCGGGGAAGGTGGGCACCGGTAGGTTGCCTATAACCTAAGCGGTTCTCCAATTTCTCCTGCCCTTTAATCTATCACCAGCTCCCAATCGAAAATATTACAAAAAAATTGAAAAATAATACTGATAATATACCATAATTTAATAATACAACCCATTAATTTAATCTTCCAAAATTGATGTAAGATTAAATAGGTCACAGACCCACTGCAAGTTTACATTAACTAATCCAAAAATCACCAATTTCCACTTGTAAGGTACATCTATATACCCATAAGAACGGATGAATATGCCAACAAACATATTTATGATATCTCAATTTTGGTTCGTATTGATATTATTGAACAAAACTTTCTTTAGAAATATATATATATATGTATCTTTGCTTCCGGTTGGGGTAACTTAAATTAAATCGGGACTAAAGCTTCTAGAAGGAGCATATTAAACAGTACAAATAAGTAGGCACGCGATAGTTGGAGGGCAGCGGGTGTATGCTTTACCTACCACATTGCCGTGCTATAAATAAAATACAATAATAAATCGTGGCCGGCCAAGGTGCCTAGGCAATCCGCTGGTTGGCTGTGTATTGAAATTGACTCAGAATTTGGTAGGGACAGGACAATATATAATATAAATATAATATGTATGAATACATGACCCACATATGTGTAACCTTTTGAGGAAAAGAGAACATTTATTTGAAAGTAGAATTTTCGAATCATATTCAAGACGAATCTCTTACCACTTCATCGGGTTCCTGGAATCATAACCTACTAGCACCATTAAAAAGATGAGACCGATAGAGCGTCGCATTGAGTTGAGTTCTGAGGGTTTCGTTGAATCGTGAGAAATTCCCTGGCCCGACCTATGGATTTCCCCAGAAGACAGTTGGGTTGGGGCAACCTAGCATGACCCCATTAGACGACATGGCCCCGAAATCTCGGGGAGAGCGAAACCAACAAATCAGCATGTGCGGGTTTATCGGGCGGTGATCGTTGATAATCGTTTCTCCATTGGTGGAAGAAAATTTGAACATGATGGACGACGTCGATAGCTTGTAAGCACATTCGGTTTCCCACGTCTTGCTTGCCGTCCTTTCCTTCTATTTGCAGCGGCAAATCATTACTCAGCCCGGAAATATCCGGCGGGTCAAGATTTGTTCGGGCTCGATCCAAGCGGTCAATCGAGAAAACAAAAACTCTTCCCCGTCGGAAAAATCTCTTACCCGATCTATTTAACAGTAAGGGGTGGCGAGCGTTCTTGCTGATCTAAAAAGGGGAGATGAGTCATTTATTTACCATCGTTCCTGATTTGGTTCGTGCCATCTCTTAAATGACGAAGAGAGGAAGGACGGAGCAGCCACGGGATCTCCTTTGACTTTTCAAACTGTGGCGAGCCCGCCACGACTTCCCTTAAAGTTTGGCTGACCTCCTAAGTGTGTTCAGCTTCTGGAACACCCAACTGACTAGGTGGCTGTAGACGTAAAGGGTTGCTAAAAAAAACATGTCCGAACTCGGAGACTGGGGTCTGAGATGCAAATACGTGAAAGATTAGGGGCCTGAGATGTGCGAATAAACAAACAAAAACTAAAAGTGGGGAGCCCGCCAGCAACTAAAAGGGTTGAACTACCTACCGAATCCCTCATCCCCTCCACCGCTTAAATTGCAACCACTTATCGTTGGTTTGGTACACCATTAATAGTTTATCTTCCTCCGAGGATCCTGATTCCTTTGCCCCCGAAATTCAACGCCTCGAGTCTTGAGTCTTATAATTGAAGAACACCCATGATCATATGGGCATCTCCTATCTCTCACAGTACAGGCCGGTTAATTCAAATTTGACTTCTCCATTTGAGGTAGGTAATGGGCAAAGGAATTTACAACCACTCGTCTATCCTCACCAACCCGGTCAAACCCTCCCAGCACACACGCACAGGCACACACTCGTAGAAAGGGAGAGAGAGGAGGAAGCCATTAATGGTATAAATAAACACAGGAGGCCCGAGTCAATTGCTTTGCAAACCCACCTTCCCCCAACCGCGCTCTCCTATTATATCAGAGGCATTCCCCTCTCCACTCAAAGCAACCAGAAACATTCTTGGATTCTCTCCACCAACGGCTCCGGTCTTTCCTCGGACGGCCCCGACAATGGGAAGGTCCCCCTGCTGCGAAAAGGAGCACATGAACAAGGGTGCCTGGACCAAGGAGGAGGACAGGCGGCTCGTCGACTACATCAACTGCCATGGCGAGGGCAACTGGAGATCCCTCCCTAAGGCCGCAGGTAATAGAGAAGGAGGATGAGGGGAGCCGACACTGACGGGTTTCTTTGCTCGTGGCGATGTGTGCCTGAATCAGTTTGTTTGTTTGTTTTTCTTGTTTTCTGGGCAGGTTTGCTTCGATGCGGGAAGAGCTGCCGGCTGAGGTGGATAAACTACCTTCGGCCAGACCTCAAGAGAGGGAACTTCACGGAGGAGGAGGACGAGCTCATCATCAGCTTCCACAGCATTCTCGGCAACAAGTGGTCGCTCATTGCAGCCCAGCTTCCCGGCCGGACTGACAACGAGATAAAGAACTACTGGAACACCCACATCAAGAGGAAGCTCTACGGCCGGGGAATCGACCCACTGACTCACGGTCCTGTCAACGACACTAGCGTCTCTAAGAGAGGAAGAACTGTGACTTATAAGGGTGACGTCGATAAAACCGGGAACACCGGCGGTCAGGGGCAAATCAAGAGGGAAGGAGAGTCATGGATGATATCTATGATGACCGATGATCGGGTTCTAAAGAAGGTTGGGAGCGACTCTGCAGATGAATCCAACGCCAGTAGTAACAGTGGAGTGACTATGGCGGATGAACCAGCATACCGGCCTCCAATCAACCTCGAGCTATCCATAGGCCTTCCTCACGGCAATCAGCAGCCTCAAAACATTTGTTTTGCCACATACTCACCCCCTGCAGATTCAAAAGATTACAATACGAATCAAATGAAGCGGTTAAAGCATCATCCCAACGAGAAAAGTTTCCTGCAGCAAGCTGTCTGTTTGTGCTGCAATTTAGGTTCCCAGAGTAGTAGTGGTAGTAGCCAGACGTGCACCTGCAACCCTGTGAAATCTGATAACATCTTCAGGTTTTACACCCCGTTTTGTTCTTGAAATCAGTGTAGAAACTATCATCCCCGTATTTGGGTGTCCCGGTTCTCTTGTTCGATTATTAATCTTCATCGGAAGCACAGCTACCGATTTTTCCTGATATCTTGATCCGGAGTCACTCAGAAGCACCAGTACGATGGATAGCAATAAAATATCGATTCACTAATCGCAGTCCCCGAGTCTCGTAGCCGATAAACATAGCAACTAACGGAATATCACCTGCGGGAAAGGTATCTGATAGTTGTTCAATAATGGCGATAGGCTGGATCCAGTTCATTTGTTCTCACCTAGCTTCCCCACAATTCTTGTACCGAATGGAGGATTAAAAAATTAGTGAAAGTGTAATCGGAATTGAACTACTGATCTCCATTTTTTTTTGGGGGGGTTCTTTTCGTATAATTTAGCAGGTGATGTCAGATGAACACCTGTGAACCCACACACTGTCTGTTCTCACTTGTCATTATTTAAACTGGTGGTGGTGCTGCTGCGGCTCTCCTTTATTCTTTTCCCTTATCTAATGCTACATCATGTGTTTCTGTATGAACACCTACCTAATTTTTCCACTGTGAGCACAACGTGATATCTAGAGACCCAATGAGCCGTACAGACTCAGATCGAGTATAGTTGATCCATCGATCATGAATTTTTCTCAAACGATCACAAAATTTTCTTCCCATACAAATCTTGAACTCAAAACGTTACCCGGGAGGAGAGGAAGAGAGAGCGCCGGGGCCCTCTCAATTCACAATGTTGGTTGAAATATCTACCTAATTGATCTACCTACCCGTGGGACCCACTTTCTTCTAGAAGGCAGGCAGACATCACATGTCAACTTCACCAAACATATATATTTCAGACAGTGCAAAATGATTTAACAATCAAGCCTTCTAACTGTCCTTTTTAATGGTGTTTTTTTTTGGGCCTGTTGTCCTTGTGATGGTCAAAGTTGTCTGTGCCATACCATATCTTGAAATTGACACATCAGATCAACATCCCGATCCAAATATCCCAGGAAATTTGACGCATGGTTATTCGTGTTCAAGCCGCCTTCAAGATTGTTCCAGGATTGACATTTTCTTTTGTGTATTTTTTGATCTGGTAATAATGATGATGATAACTGCCATGTAAGGTTGCAATTGGACCAAGCTATCCAGTGGAAGAAATCAGATTTGTTCCTTGACCAAGAACAGAACACGGGAAAACTGGAAAAGTTTCCAGGTTGCACCTCTAGCTTACTCAGTGACGGCATATACAATTACAAGGGCATGAAAACTGCCACGAAAGAACTTGGATTGATCCCACTTGGAATTATATCAGCATTCTTCTTCAATTTTTTTTCTTTCCTTCATCAGGGGAGACATCAACCGCTGCGCCCATTTCTTCACCCGTATATCGGTTGCCAGGCTGTGACTGGATGGATCGCCTCGTCCAGCTCCTCTCCCTCCACTTCAGTGCCGATTCAATTGAATCAAGCTGAGGAACAGACCCCCAGACAAACAAAGAGGAGGATAGGATGTAAATCGGGAAATTTATCACCATGCTGAATATTAGACATTGATGCACTCCTGAGGGCAGACAGGCAGCCATGGCAAATATGGGCACTTCCTCGGCTGGTAATGGGCCATCTTGTGCAACTGCAAAAGAGATCGGCTCCTCTAAGAGGACAGACCACGAGGACAGGGATCCCACAGAATGGATGATCGGATTGGTTCCCAACTGCACCTGGCCGACCGTACTTCATGCAAGGCTGGAGATGCAGAATACGCCCCAAGGCTACTAACTCAATTAAGTGCTTCGAGCACTCCCCCTGCCTCTGAGTCATTGAGGCTACTAACTCAATCAAGTCTTGAGGATTCCTTCTCTTCATCCTGAACTTCGACAATCTCTCCATCTTGATAGATCATCGATACAAAGCAGCATTCCATTCTCTGCTCTTGAAGACGGAGGCTGTGTTCCAAGGCCAGGGAAGAAATTGCCTTTCCAGGTGCCCCTTATTAGTTTGGAGAGTCCCATAGGTCTCCGCAGTTAGCATTTCCTGACTTGTTCCACATCCGGTCAACAGGCGAAACGCAGACCCCGGAATGATTCTTTATCCATCCGGCTGCAGCTTCATATAGATTAGAATGAGAGACAGATGGTTGTGTTACTGATACCCCGATTGCAATGACATCACCCCAAAACTCCTACAAAACTGGAGTCGAGAGCCAAGATGAAGAATGGACCAAAGTCAGTAGAATCCAACCCGTCCAAACTCCTAGAGATAGGGCATAAAACCTGTAAAAAATGGAGAGCCTCCCAGAGAGTGCTAGTAGATAATCTTAACTCATCTCAATAGGAAATGCTGAGGACCCTACGAGTCCTCTGAAACCAATCCTTGAGATTCTCTGTAAATAGTTCAATGTCAACGAAGTTTTTTTTGTCCCAATTCATCAATGTACAATGTCTGCAAAGAAATAAATTCAGTTTCAAATAAGTCCCAATCCCCTAGCCAAAGTTGAAGCTGCAAGCTTAGGCCCTAGCTTCGGCCAACCAATTAACCTCAATCGCAACAGGTCAAGAACTCGATGAGATAACCGTTCAACATCAACCTGCTGACCCTTAAAGATGAGAGCATTCCTCTCTCGCCAAATGGTATAAACATGTGGAGACCATAGAAATCACTGAATCAGCGAGTCAGCCAACTAGTAGCAGAAGACCAATGAACATGGTACTTGGGTCAGCCACACAACCAAAGGTTGTCCCAAACCTCACTAGTCATGGTACAAGATAAAAATATGTGATCCTGAGACTCCCGTACCAGCTGACAGAACTTGCACAAGTCAGACAACAAAGGAGCCCCCCAGCTGAACAATCTATCCTTCATAGTTGATCGATTTAACCAAGTAAGCCAACAGATGAAGGAAGCCATTGGAATGTGTTTGGGAAACCATATCACCTTACACCAATCCTGCCGAACTCCCTTGTCTCTAACCACTTCCCATGCACTACAAGTTGTGAACATTCCCTTCGGATTGGGTATCCATAACTGCCGGTCATGCTCTGCAATTTGAATCGAAGCAGCAAGCAGCTGTCTTTGTCACGCTTGGACAGCAGATTGCCTAGGCCAACACCAATGCCCCTCTCCTAGCAAGCTGCCCACAGTGGCATTAATAAGAGGAAGGCTCGGAAACCAACTCCGACTACCCAGGGACTGCAGAAAGGACTCCACCGGAGGGCAACCATGGATCATGCCAGAATAAAAACTTGCCTGCATTACCCACCTTATAACAAACATGCTGCTGAAACTGAGTCCCCAACTAAAGGATCTCACGCCAATTCCATGAAAAATCGGCCAGGAATTTGGCATTCCAAAAACTCTTTTGTTTGAGCAGATACACTCACACCCACACAACCCATAATGAGCCATCTTGCAGCAGCAAGAGCCAAGTAGCTTTGAAAATCCTGACCTTGTCCACTGTTCAACATCCCATATTCCCAAGTAGACCTGCCAAAATCTAGCCCGGCACAAACCTAGCACAATAGCACCGTGCTTGGGCTAGGGCTTATCGTGCCGAAAGTTTATCATGTCGTGCCAGCACAGCCTGGTAATTTTATTGGGCGTGCTGGGGCCGATGATCCCTAGGTTGTGTCGACAAAATAGTCTGATTAGGAAAATTAAAAAATATATATAATAAACTATTAGATACTGTTGAAGGAAAAAAGAAGCCACATTTATGAGCTCACTTGCAGTTACAGACAAGTCACGATCAATGGAAACTATTATGCTATTTGGACGGCCCCGGCTTGGCCCGGCCATATATCCTAAAGTGCCTTGCTTGAGCGTGCCGTGCCGATTTTACACCTCTATTCCCAAGTCCCCCTTGTTGTCAACTAACCTTCCGGCCTTTAGCATCACCCTCCTTCCCTTTCCAGAGAAAAGACGAGCACAGCCACTGAACTTGTCAAATAACTCTTTTCAGGGAGAATAAAATGAGTACTCCAATAATTAACCACGCTGAAACAGCTACAGCATTTATCAATTGAAGGTGTCCCGCAACAATTCCTTATGGCCCCTTCAACAATCTCCTGGATGAAGGGGAGAGATCACTCGAGCTTCAGATGCCGGAGACGCTTCAGGTGGAGAAACTACGCAGTCAACCGGTTCAATTGCTGTCTTGGAATCACAGAACATGCCGTAATGTGAAGACAAAACTTGTAGTGTGAGATCACATAGATATGATTTTTACTATAGGATTAGTAAACCCCTTATGTTTTGAAAATTTAAACTACAGTTAGACTTTACTTTCCTTAAGTGATCAATGGTTGAACCAAACGGTTTATCGTGTGGATCAGCACGGTCGCTTGTTTAGGAGTGTGTGCCCCAACCCCAACATACTGTTCATCCGACCACCTCATCCGTGCCATTTATTTGGGCCGGGCTTTCAAGTGATTGGGCTTGGGCTGATGAAGGGAAGCCCCGTCCAACATCGTTAGGCATGGAGTCTTAGTCCAAACCAGATGCGTCGTCGTAGAAGCATTAAATCTTTTACACACACATTCTAGTGCAAAGTAAGAAAAACAAGAAGATCTTGATCTCTAGAATAAATCTAGCCTTTTCGTGGAAGGGAACCAGCAGAAGCTCTTCCAAAGATCAGTGCATCGAGGCAGACGTGATAACTCGACACTAAGTATTTGGTGTTCATTGTGCACTATGTTTGAATCTCACCCAATCCAAGTATTAATGAACCAGAGCTTCCTCTTCATACCGCTGTTTAAAAACCCAAAAGGAAATTCTATACACTGAAGTTAACAGTTACCTAGACCGCTGATCATATTTTACTAGGGATCCGGACGTTGAGGTATTTCGTGTGACGTCCTTGAGCAATAATTTTTCCATTCTTCTTCCTCATCTCAACAGTAACAGCCGCTGTGCTCTGCCCAATATGTAATGCTTTGGCCTCAATCTCTATTTCCTCCTGCACAAGCATCCCATACATACCGGGTTCAGTGGTGGACCTCAGTGATTGTTGTACAGATGGACGGAAAGAACAGTAAAGCCATCAGAGAGATAAACTGTCTCCAAGCATAACATTGAATATGAAAATATGTCTCGTGGCCTAGAATATGCCCCATTTGAAGTTTCCCATAATCAACATCATTTTCTTTCATGTGAAGAATGCGATAGGTTTGCAAAGAAGATCTTTTATCCCGGTATAGTTGCAACCATGGATCGATGTGGTTACTGTGAGTATCAAGCTGGGACCTACAATACCAATAGCTGTGATCAACCAAATCCTAGAATCATTTCCGAACTCAAACTGAGTTAAAAATTTTTGCATTTTCCTTTATGATACATGTGTGGCATGAACAGAATAAAACTTTCAGATTGCATGCACTATTCATCAGAGGTACAGTAATTTTCATAGAAAGGCTGTTGTTTTACATTTAAAGATGACTGCGGAAAGAATTTTTGCCTGTCTATAGTACATAACTAAACATCTTAAGTGGCAATTGAAATTTTGAAAATGCCTGTACCCTAGAAAGTATCATAAACTTCAAGAAAGGAAAAGGATGGTGTTAAAATGAATCTTAAGGAAGGTAACTTGCACCATTTGTCACAAATAGCCAAAATTGAAATATTTTGTAAGAAAGAAACGCACTTTTGCAAGCTGCCTCAAATTTAGCCAATCCACTAGCCGATCAGCTTTTACATGTAATTCTTTGCCATTTTGTGTGTTCTTCATAGGGGACATCCAGAATTCACTAGTTTAAGCTAGTAATTTCCAAGCTTCAAAGAAGTGCATTAACTAGAATTGCAAATCTCCTCCTCCTTCCACAATCCCTCTAGAATCAAAGCTCTATAAAGACAGTAGCACCACCCAATCTAGTCATAATTCCAAGATATGATCAATATTTCACCAATAATCAAAGAATCATGCTGATCCCACAGATTGTCCTCACAAAACTCTTAATTCCATCTTTCAAATCTTAGCATGTCATCCTCCCACCTAATAATAATTCCTTGTCCTCCTCTTCCAAGTAACTCACTCTAATAATAATAATAATAATCTCTCCCGACTAACTACTACTAACAATAATAGTAATAATAATAATAATCTCTTCCAACTAACAGGACCCTCTAGCACCTACATAAAGTAACCAAGTCATCAAGTACCCACTAAATTGAGGAGGAGCACTGGACTGTCCAAGTTGGGCATTATTTTCCCTCACCTTCACATCTAACATAATATTATTGTTATGACAACTAGCTCCGCATGTACCAAAATCCATCAAGGAGCTGTTGTAATAAGAGCACAGGAGCTTAATGTTGGGGCTTTTATATTAATTGACTCTTAGCCATGCTGCTCTATCTCCTTGGAACACGGAATCAATCAGTTGCAGAAGTTTATACGCTCAACAAAACTAAACTGGAGTTGATCAGGAGACACCCACGATTGCAACAAAACACAAAACAGTATGAAAAGCTGAGCTGGAGGATAATGTTCTTACATCAAGGGAGGGGGCATCGAAGTAGGAGACATTGATCTCCACAGAAACTCCGGTTGTAAGAAGCCCGACGCTGTGGATTACAACCGATCCTATCACGTCCACCAGCATCGCCGTGGCGCCACCGTGCATTGAATTACCATCAGCCTGCGCTAAAATCGTCCAATACGACACGAAAGGGAACGAATTGACACAGCAATAAGAACCCTAATCCGATCGACCGAGGCATAATTAGGAAATCACGAGTCAATAGGCGTGGAGCGAGGGAGGACCAAGCAGTTGTTCCATACCAGCAAGCGAGGAGGAACCTTGAGGGAACATATGACACGACCGGGCTCGAGTAGGAGGATGCGAATGCCTTGCATGACGAAAACCTCGAAGAATCTGGAAGAGAGGCCTTCCACGAGGCCGTCTTCGGCTCCGCCATGGCCATCAGCTCGTCCTTTCTCCAAGTATCGCTTCACTTTCTCCACATCTGCTTCCCCCATTTCTCATCACCGAGCCTTCTAAGTCGACTTCCTTTGGTCGGAGTATTTATAGGCGGACTCTCCTCTCCTCAGTCCTCCCCACCCTCTCCGCCACATAGTTTTTTTTTTAAATTTCTTCTTTAAATTTGATAGCCTTTTAAATTTTTAATACGTTGCCTTTATTAGCAATATTAGCCTGTAATTTTTACGTCAAAATTGAAAACTTTAATATCCTTTTTATTAAAAAAAATAATGCTGAAATGGTATGAATTTAGTCCTGAAATTAATTAGGCTACGTGGTAGAGGTGGCAAATCGTGCCGTGCCGGCACAGCACGATAAGGGCTGGCCCAAGCACGGCCCTTTAGGATATCGTTCTGGGCCAGTACGACACGATAAGATATGGGCGGCCTTGACCCGGCCTGATAACCTGATAAAAAATATTCATTTTGATCGTAACTTATTTGAAACTATAAATAAACTCACAAATGAGATTTTTTTTATCATTCAATATTGTCTAATTATCTAATAATTTTTTTAAAATAGCCATAATCGGGCTATCGTGCCGGCACGGCTCGGGATTATCGGGCCCGGCACGCCCGATAAAATTATCTGACCGTTCTGGCACGGCACGATAAGCACTGGCCCAGCACGGTATTATCGTGCCGGGCTATCGTGCCGTGCCAAAATTTGCCAGGTCTACTACGTGGGCCCCAAAATCATCGCAGGGCCTGTTTCGGCCTGTGGAGGTCTCAATCCATTCCACCCGGAAGTCGAGGAGAGGAGGAAAGGAAATAGGAGTCGGTCAACAACAGGGTGGAGTCAAAACACCCTCTCAACTGTCATACACTCTGCCCTTTTCTCCAGATTAACTCATCACCCAAACTCGGTCATTTTCGAACTTTTTCGAGCCGATCGATCGTATTTCGAGCACGGACGCCATTTGCAGCGCGAACTCGCAAAAGGGGATTGGCTATTTTGCATTCCGCCACCTCTGTAACAGAAAGTCCCTTTGAGGTTTCATCAGCACAACAGAAAGGAGAATAACAACAGAGAGAGAGAGAGAGAGATTCCCATGGCTTGAGATTGGCATTTCCTTTGTCCAAACTGGCAATTCAGTGCACGCAAAAATGTGGCCCATCAGCTTTCCTCCGACTTTCAGCTGCAGATTAACCGATTAGCCACCTCTCCTCCTCTCCTTCCTCTCGAGTTTGTTAGTCTTCCCTACCCGGCACCCCCTTCAAAATCGACACTTCACGTGGACGAGGAGGCAGTCCCCCCGGCCTCGTCTTCTCGTGTCCTCATCACCATCCTGAATGTAGCAGTCGAGTTCCGGTTCCATCTCTTCTGGGTGCATTCCGGTCGAGCAAAAGAGTTAGTTTCTTTTTCCTTAAGATAGCGCAAGAGCCTGCTTGTGTTGAGCTGGATATGATGATCTTGCAGCACTGTCCATGGCATTTAAGGATGTTTTATGGCATTAAAGGATGTTTTTGAAAACGTTTAAGGATTCACTTCCTATGTCCATACTTTTTACCACCTGTCCATGTTCTCTGAAGTTGGGCTGTTACTTTCAGTCTTCTTCTTCCCCTTACATTTTCCCATGTGCCGGAGAATCAACATTTCACCTTTGGAGAGATCAGCTTGAGCAATTCCGGCGAGAATAACAATTTTTATTACGTTGAACACTAAGGAATTGAACTCTTCTGGTGGTTACTTCCTCGCAGATTCCCCGCAAAGTCAATTCTGCCAACAGCGAGACACCGAGCTATGGAGAAAGGCTCGCCAGGAGGGGATTGCAGACCTTTAACAACATTCGTGAGGACCGATGTCAACACTTTCCGAGAGATCGTGCAGCGGTTGACTGGTCCCGGCGATCATTTGGCCAATGCATCTGCATCGCATGAAGCTGGAGGAGGAGCCACAGGCGCCTCCAAGGTCGTAGGCATGAAGAGGCCAACCATGTCAGCATTGGGGCCGAGCACACTGTTCGAAAGAAGGCAACACAATAGGAACAGACCGAAGCTCCACATCGTCAAGCCTCCTTGCCGAGCCAGATCGACTGGCAGTTTCTCCACGGAGCTCCACTCTTTCTCGACCAGCCCAGCGGTCACCCCGACTTCGGACTTCTCAAAGCTGTCCCTTGTCCAGAAAGGCCAGGAAGAGCCAGCGATACCGCTCGTATTGGACAGGCAAGAAGAAGAGAAGGCCATCAAGGAGAGACGGTTCTATTTGCATCCCTCACCCCGGTCTTGGACCCGAACCAGCCAGCCCGAGCTTCTTGATCTGTTCCCTGCGACGTCTCCAAGACTAGCAGGGACCAACCCTGCCGGGGGCATAGATCGGTTCTAGTAGAGAGGCTGTTATGATGTTCGTTCTCCTTAATTAGCTCGACACTTGCTTCCAAATAGGTCACAAGCGATGAATTCACACATATTACCTCAGTAATCTAGTCGATATTTTCTTCCCATGATCCACCATGCTTCCATTAACAATTTCTCTGTGAAACGGTTCTAAGGATGTTTCCCGTGATTTTAGCAGATTACATGGTCACGGCTCACAAGGGGGGAAACCCGAAAATATCCTAGAGACGTCTCAAAGGATCGTCCCATCAAAGACATTTTAATTTACTGATCATAAACTGGCTGTCCATGTACATGGTCCATTGAGAGAGCGTATATTCTGGTGATCAAGATCAAAGCTGGGCCATCTGCTTGACGTTCACTGGGTAGATGTCGGAGGTGGGTCCACTATAAGCTCTCTGGGCGATGATCCTATTGACGGCCTGAGTAGGGTGATAGGCATCCCAGAAAACGTACTCGTCTCGGTTCATGCAGGGGATGGCGAGGGGCAAGCATGTGATTTGACCCTGGTTCCTCCCTATCCCACAGCATCCTCTGTCAAGAACCCTAAACCCTGCGATGCAACGCAATCCCTCATCTTTTTATATATTTACTCAAAGCAGAAATCTCCTAAAAAAAATAAGGGTGCCGGTGATTTGGTGGGCTTGCGCTCAATCCCATCCCATCATCGGGTCTTGGGACAGTAGTGGTCAAAGATGAAAGATTTCAGTAGAGGTGTATCCTTACCGTAGGATTCGGCACTGTTAAGTACGCTAGTGAAGACACCAAAAGTGTTGCCATAGGCGAAGACAGCTCCTAGGCTGCCTACTCTGGCATTGAGTTGATCCACAAGAGAAATCAGCCTATCGTTTAATAAATTGATAATATCATTCACATCAGCAAAGCACTTCCCTGGTGGCAGAGGTGGAAATGCTTTTGCGATTTGGTAAGGCATACACCCGAGCGGCCCCACTCCCCCTATCAAGAACTTCCTCAGCCCCAAACCATGCAATGCCTGTAACATATCCTATGATCAAAACAGGTGATTGGCAGCCAAACTGAACAATCCCAATCCCATAGAACAACTAACGAACTGGAACCCTTTGCTGTCATATAGTTTGCTCAGAAAAATTGAGTATGAACCACTGCATTTGGCTTGAAACTGTCAAATAGGGCGGCATCACTAAGAAACCAGTCAATTTTGAGCAGTCTGCGCAATCCAAGCAAAAGGATTAATGATCAAGGGTGCAAGATGAAAACCGGTCTTGATGATGGAACCTTACAGCCTGTGTTTGTCATAATCCAGAGGAATATCGCTGAAATTTTAATATCCACCACAAAGCCAGAAAAACATTTACATGACACTTTCTGTGTCTTAAAATACTGATCAGAACCCTTTCAATTCTGTAAAAAAGACGAGTAGATTTTTTTGGGAAAGAAGGAGATCGGTCTAGAAATCAATATAGTTCTGCATTTACCAGAATTTGGGCTGTGTAGTTCCTTGCAAGAATGTCGGCAAACTCCCTGGGATTATAGATGGAGCTAGTCTGGTAGATAGAAGGCATCAGGTAGTTGTTCAGATAGTCATTGTTTCCAACGTTCATAACCACCAAAGACTTTGCAAGAAATTCCTTCAATTCCTTTTCTTCCATTTGGCTCTTTAGCTGGTTCATAGTGCTTTTGAAGTTTTCAATCTGCATGTTCAGGCTAAACCTGTCGCCCTGAAACATGCAGCTATTAATACATCATGTTGACTTGATACAGCACTTGAAAAAAAGAAAAAAGAAAAGAAACAGCTTACAAGCTCACTTCCCGATTCATCGAGGATACCAGCAGCAGCTGATGCGAAATTCACTCCCTTTAAAATGCTTCTGTCATTTCCAACTGTACTTACATAGGGTGGAATATAGGGAAGACCCAATAATTCTCCTGCAGTAATATTTGAATACAGGCAATTATTTCACGAGAAGAAACAAATACTGAAATGAAAAGTATTAGGCACACCGTGCAGTTACCAAGGAAGTCGATAATGGTTTTCCCATTGCAGAATCTCCCGTTTGGACCTTCAAAAAAATCGATGCCATAAGGCAGGTAGTTGGCTTTAGCTAAGGAGTTCAAGTAGTTGTTGTTTCCATCATCCATGAGAGAGTCTCCAAACACAAATATGGCGGGAAATTGTGGCGATCCACCAACACAGATTGGCATCATTACCAGCACAGAGATGCTGATCGTGCATAATTGTAGCAATCTTGAGAGCGGCTTCTCCATTCCCATCTTTACCCTCTTCTTCTCTTTTCAGAAATGAAGCTAATGCGTTCCTCGTCCTTTGTTACTGCTGCTTTTGAGAGAATCGGGAGATAGTTTAGTACATAAGTAACGTCAGTTACTCTTCAAAACCTCGCTGGGTCATGCTTTGTTGCTGTTATCTCCCACATCCCTCCTGGTTTTTTGAGCTTCAGTAACAGACTAACTCAAATGGTGCAGTAGCCATCTCTCTTAGCAGTTATCGCTCATTTTTTTCAGATGTCACATTCTGCTTACTTGCAGAGGCGCTATCTCATGATTGAAGCGCCGATGCTATTGGGTTTTTCTTTCTGTTGCTTATTCCATGTGTACACTACGCTTTTCTGACCAACCTGATTTCCAAGAGAACAATACATTTTCAGGGAAAATTAAGGAAGGAGACAGTTCTATATATCCTTTTCTAATGGAAATCAAATTGATCTCATAATATACAAGACTAGATAAGGCGTTTCACATGTGAGTACACTATCAATAAACCGACCATATGGATATGGACTCGATGAACTGAAATGTCATGAATAATCGACTGCTTCAGTAAGCATAAACTCTACAATCTAAGAACTACTGGTGTGAAATGTAAACATAAAAGCCAGACGCTTTAAGGCATTTTCTGTTGAATAAATCGTGTTAAATGCCACACTCATCATCAAAGGAGATGCAAAGCGCAATGGTTGGTCTGCTGCAATGTTAAACAGAAGATAATAGAGGTGGGCATGATGAAAGGAATTGGTCTGAAGGCAGAATTTATTAAGTTAAACAATTGACAAGAAAATGATACAGCAGTACAGTGATCGAGAGGAATATCAAAGGCGAAGTTGATAATCGGCAACATCTACACATTATTTCACTGCGATCAACTGTCCCAATATTCTGCATATCGTTTAATAACCATGCCTCCCCCTCTAGAACAAGAATCAGCTAGAAGTGGATGAAAATCGGTAAGAGGCATAAGAGATGGTGCCGAGACTCCAGCTGTGGTGCATTAGTTCTGCCTTGGGATCTTCACCAGCAGCAGCAATTGCTACATGCAGTGGATAGAAGTGCTCAGGCCATGGATGAGCTCTTTTCGCATGGGGCACCTTCTTCTGGTAGTGATTTATGTCATCATATCTACGGGGCCATTGAAGAAGAAAAGAACAGAGTATATCATGTGAGAATAATCTGATAATCTGATCATCATCAGATTGTACTAAATTATCTTAAAGATGACAAACCCATCTTCAGGAAGATTTGTTGGGCAATCTACAATAAGCCTAGTTATCCATGATCCGAACCAATGGAAGCTTGATGCTTGATAACGACCTAACATACAGCACTGCCTATGTACTGAGCTATCCTCAGTAAAAGTTTGGATGAGCGGCCCCTTAAGAAAACCTAATAATTTTCAATAGCCCATCTCAAAACAGCAGAACCATGAAAAACTGTCGTATTTTCACCAAATCCCAATTGTATCATCATCAAGGCCATAACCAGTTTTTCCACACCCATCCCCATCTTAGAACAGGTGAATTGGTGGAAAAAGATAATGAACTTTTAGCACCATACTTAATTGCAGCTAAGATAACTGATATTTTTTCAGAATTAAGTCTCTTCCTGATTGTGCTTTTGTATGGGAAACAACGTTTAAGGACCCAACCATTTTGTTTACGACCTTTTCCAGCTGTAGTCCCAGCTTTCATGAGCCCAATAAAAGTAAGTTAAGCACTTGATCATTCTATCCAAGCATGGAAAACAAGTCAAAAACCTCACCTTCCCTGAAGAAGGCTATCTTTGAGCCAAGTATCAAACTGATGAGCCCACCGGACAACAGAATCATCAGAACCGAAATGGAGGTCCTGCAAGTTGTGAGTGGCACTTCCCGAGCCAAAGACCAGCACGCCTTCCTCCCTGAGAGGCCTCAGAGGCTTCCCCAGGTTGTAGTGATAGATGCCATCCCGATTCGGCTGTACAGAGAGCTAGCAGACTGGGATGTCCGCCTCCAGATACATCAGCGTGAGTGGGACCCACGCCACATGGTCAAGCCCCCGCTTAGTGTCCTCGTTGACGTGCTTGAAGCCGCTTGCAGTGACCAGCTCCTTCACCCTCTTGGCCAGCTCGGGGGCTCCTGGCGCTGTGTACTTGAGCTGGTGTTCGATTTAAAGAAGAGTATCAAGTAAGGAGGATTCCCAGAGAAAAACAATCTCTAATCTTCCCGTATCGGGTGACAACTCCATGTCCAATGAAATGAGGAATTCTAATTATACATTCCACCACCACTTCCCTCGCGAAAGCTACTTCGATCATAAACTTAAGATTCCAGAGCAGAGAACCATCTCTCATGAACAGAAGGCAGAAGGAAATTTACCCTGTACTGTGATATCATGGGCCAAAATATGACATCCACAGTACAAAAATGGGACCTTTCTACGCCGGGTATTTCTTCATAATTGAAACTCTGATACTATTTTGTGTGGAAATTAGCACGCAAATCGGATTATACAGAATGAGGAAAAATAAAAAGACTTAGCTTTTACATGCAATGGATGTAATTATCATGAAAGAAAACTAGCAACGGATGAAAATCAAGAGATAGGAAGGGACGATCACGGGCCTTGTACATTTGGTCAGGGAAGCCGTAGAAGTCATAGATGGTCGAGTGCCGGCCCTGGATGACGTTGACGGTGGGCTCAGCTCAGCCGTCTCCCAGTGGGCGGAAACGACGAGGATGGCGGTGGGCCTTTGAGGGAACACCTTGTGCTGCCAGGACAGGAGGAAGTGCCTCGCCGGAAGCGAGTCGTCGATCGAGAGAGTCGGAGACCCGTGGGATATGAAGAAGGTGTCCATAGCCACGTGACCCCGAATCCTCCCCCCCTCCTGTGTCAGAGATCGGCGGTGAAGGCGGCGGAGGAGACTCGAAGATAGCCCGGCACAGGAAGAGCAGCAGCAGCAGCAGAATTAGGATTTGCCTCACCCTCCTGTCCCTCATTCATGTCTGCTTCCACCGAACCCAACTCGCTGACTCTGACTTCTCTCCTTCCCTCCCCAACCCTCCTCCCACTCTGTCGACATTCATTTTTTATATTATTTTTTCCTGCTGATCTGTACACAGTACACGCCATGAGATTGCTGTTATTGTAATAAAATATTCAGATTTATGCTTTGAGGGTTGAATGTTCATATGGTAACTGACGCATAACATGTGGAGATGAGAGATTCACTGCTACGACTTGGACAATACACCGACCTCAAAAAATATCTAGTCAGCTGGACCAAGGAGGTTCTATAATTGTATCCTCCTCCTGCTCCAACAAAATATCTCGGCGGGCAACGATGGCAGACACTTCGAGCAGACGATCGCCAGCCACTGGCCCCGGTGGAGGTGATCCCCTGGCCGCCGTACCATGGACGACACGTGCCGTGGTGTCCATCTTCTTTAAGATTCGGCGTTCGGCATTTCGGCCGGATGGCACTGTTAAACGCTGGCTCCTCAACCTCATCGACCGGAAATCTCCCCCCACCCGGGAGCCCGTCGATGGCGTCAGCTCCTCCGACTTCACCGTCGACCCCAGCCGCAACCTGTGGTTCCGCCTCTTCATCCCCACCACGGCCACCGCCGGCGGCGGCACTCTCCCGCTCATCGTGTTCTTCCATGGCGGCGGCTTCTCCACCTTTGGCCCAGCGTCCCGGCCCTACGACGCCTTCTGCAGGAGACTCGCCGGTGAGGCGCCCGCCCTGGTCGCTTCTGTCGAGTACCGCCTGACACCGGAGCACCGGTTCCCCTCCCAGTATGATGATGGATTCGACGCCCTCAGGTTCATAGCCGAGAACTGCCCTTCGCTGCTCCCCGGGAATGCAGATGTGACGAGGTGCTTCATCGCCGGAGACAGTGCCGGCGGAAACATTGCGCACCATGTAGCAGTAAGGGCGGCGCAGCTGATGCCTGGGCAGATGAGAGTCAGGGGGCTTATAGCGATCCAGCCTTTCTTTGGAGGGTCGGAGCGGACCGAGTCCGAGATCCAGTATGGGAAAGAACCGTACATAACTATTGCCCGGGCCGACTGGCACTGGAGGGTCTTCCTGCCCGAGGGGGCCAACCGAGACCACTGGGCAGCCAACGTCAGTGGACCCAACGCGGTGGATGTCTCGAGCCTTGCAAAATTCCCAGCGACAATCGTGTTGGTCGGTGGGATCGACCACCTGCACGATTGGCAGGTCAGGTACTACGAGTGGCTGAAGAGATCGGGTAAGGAGGCAGAGCTTGTTGAGTACCCGGGCATGGGGCACGCCTTCTACGTGTTCCCCGAAATACCCGAATCGGCTCAACTCATCTCGAAGGTCAAGGAATTTGTCACTAAAATGTAGTCATCATCAAATCAAGGGTGTCCTCCTCGGGTACATATCCTTTTCGATCTGTGTTTTGCTTGTGGAGTTTTCCA
The DNA here is from genome assembly GCA_900006705.1 of Sonneratia caseolaris. Lineage (NCBI taxonomy): Eukaryota > Viridiplantae > Streptophyta > Magnoliopsida > Myrtales > Lythraceae > Sonneratia > Sonneratia caseolaris. The sequence goes on along the minus strand of CXYZ01009109.1, from coordinate 1,468,389 downwards.
TTTTACATTCGACCGTTGAAGTACACCTTCATTTGAAAAGATGCTCGAGTGGCAGTCCGGTCCTGTCTATAACATGTTCGATACATGTCCGAGATTCTCGATCTTCTTGCTAGGTGCAACACAGAGTAGGGATGCGGCAAGAATGTGAAGGTAATCCCAGAATTCACCTTCTGAGATGCTTCAATTCATAGTAACTAGTTAGAAGTAACCATAGATAATAAGGTTATTCCGCAATTAGTACTGACAAAAGCCGAGCACCCGAACTCAAGTTGATCTCTACAGAGCCTTTCCGAGCGGGGCACCTTGGAGCATCTGTTCCCTTTTTCATCTCTGGGCCGATCTCATGTCAGACGCTGAAACACCTCATAGTATGGTTCTTTTCCCGAATCAAAGTCAGTGATTCGATCCATTAGAAGGTCCCTGAGGAGGGTAGCATGTTCAAGGAGAAATGGGAATTGCAGCATAAAGGAGGATAACTTATTTGTCACTCTCACCGAAAAATAAAGCGACAGCAGCTCCTCAGATGAATAACCATCCGAAAATCTAAGTAAGAGGTCTGCTTTCAGAGTTGCTGCTACCAGTGATAGGTCGATCTCAATATACCAGTCAGTAATGAGGCTTGGCTTGGGTTCTGACCGACCATCCACACCTTGAAATCAGGAGGGAAGTAGTGTGCATCACTCCACAGTTTCAGCATCTCAAGCGAAAAAGGGCCTTGTTGATAACCGCGTGGATCCCTATAGTACCAAACCATGCTTCCAAGGCCACAAGGGGGGCCGATATTGCTCCCATGCGGGGGATCTCGAGGTTTGATGCTATCGTCCTCATCATCACTACTAAGATCAATCACTTGAGCAACAGCCTCAACTTTCTTCTCCGTCGTCCCTGAGACACCAACATTCAGATCCACGGCTAAAGGCCTCTGTCCATTACTTGAGTTTTTCTGTACTGGCCGGTTTTGAAGGTTTTGCTGCACTCGAGCACCATGCATAGATTCTGCAAACAAAGGAAAAACACAAGAGGCACAGCCGATAAAAACTGAAACTCGTCAAATATTCTGCAAAGGAAGGAAAAAAAACAGAGGCACCGAAACTTCTCAAATAATTCTGCTTACATGTAACAGAACTTATAAGCACGCAACCCTTGGTTTCCATCAAGTAAATGGTACTCACCTCCATAAACTTCACATTAACAAGTGCATTGATTTGCAATTCTCGATGGACTAAAACATATCTACATTTAAAATTATGTTCATCCAGCATACTATGTGAAAAAGAAGATTGATTCTTGAGCAGTTGAAATCAGCTGTATACAAAATCATTAAAGCCATAGACACCCTTCCATCAACATGATCAAAAAAGTCAGATACAAAGAGAAAGGATTTTTCTGTGGTAAATTCAATTCAAAAAAGAGAGAAAAGATGACGATAGGAGTTGTAACACAGGAGGGTACAGAGAGAAATTATAGCACAATATTTTATTCTTGGGTCCAACTTCGCCTTATGATTTTAATATGTAATGAAAATGTTAAGGTAAACACAAGGGAATGAGGGGAGGGGTTGCTTCTAAACAGTAGAGGTCAACTGCTAAGAAATGACAGATACCTATAGAATTTGTTCCCAGAGAAATATCGGTCAATGCATTGACTCCATTTGATGAAGCACTGAATCTGTTTGTTTCTAGCATAACTGAGCTGAAATCTATCACTTGAGAAGTGTTGACTGCTGCTTCATCAAAGACTTTATTCAAGTCCATAATTGCAGGGCTCTCTCTATTGTTCATGATGTTTTCTATGGTATTCTTTGTTTGCGGTTCTTGAACAAGGGCACCAGACCAATATTCTGCAAACACATGAAACTTGACATAAATGGTCCACCACATTTGAAGATCTAATCCATATCAACTGCTAAAACATGAGGAATACCAGCAGAAGAAACGGCTCTCCTGGCCAAGAGATCTGAAGTTCCATTTGATGCCACACTGGATCCAGCCTTGCCAGGCTCGCTGCTTCTGAAATCAATCATCTGTGATGCCTGCTGCAGCCTGCTGGCTGTTCCTTCATAACTTTGAGCAAAGTTTAATTCCATGCCCACGTCTCCCCCTCTATTAGTCTGATTCTTTTCCAGAAGTTGCTTCCCATGTCCTTGAAAAAGGAGCATTGTAATAAGTAAGTTTGAGACCTTTCTTTCCATGATGTTAATACAGCTAACACTGGGTTACACTGGACACAATTCAACAAAAAGGGAAAGGAAAATCTACAACCCAATTGACAAATATGCTAAGCACCATTCTGGGTTTGAAAAGCTATAGACCAGTAGAACTGACCTATCAAAATGGACGCTTTTGCAGGGAAACAAACATCAAACCAGTCCAAGCAAAAGAAATAATGTAGCTTGTGCCAAAAATTGATCTTAATCGTGAGAATGGAATATCAGTAACTAAATTACTCTGCCATCAAAACTTGCAGGTTGAGCTGTGGCTGAACCAGTCCTTTCCAGTTTGATTTGTGACGGATCCAATTTCTAAATGTATATGAATAGCAGAAAATTGACAATCATTACCACCGAAATCCATCATCCTGGCAGAAGCAGCTTCATCGGACACTGTATTAGACTTGGCAATTTCTGGACTATTCCCCAGAGATGCTTCGGATGAACTAAGTGAGTCTATATCATCTTCTGGAAAATCCTCTACTGCAGAATCATCTTTTATTTGTTCTGGAATCACTTGAGGAATCTCACGGAGCAGGCGTGACTGTTCAGCTGCAGTTTGAAGAAGCTGCTTTCTTTCCAAGTATTCAGCCAGTGTAAAAGCCAAAATAGGTTAAGGATTCAAACCACATTTAAATGCTTATTCACCAGCAAACAGAAATCCTCCGCACTGACTGAGTTTAACTACATTTTCAACAGAAATGGCAATCAAAAAGGATGAAAAATGTAAATGAAAAGCACGAGATTGAGAAGAATTGGGAAGGTATACTCAAACAGAGTAAAACACTTTGAAGTGGAAGAGGAATTACTAAGACTTCCCAAAGGATATTCTTTGCGCCAGCCTTTCTCATTGGCTCGTTCAATAAGGTTTTGTAACAAAGCAATTTCTCTGACAATCCTCTGAAAATGAACCAATAGAGCATGGTGAAAGATGGCAAATATGAGCTGAAAAAATATTCAACTCAATCCAACAGTCACATGAATTCCACGCAAAAAGAGGAAAACATCATCCGTAATTTATTTGACCCCTTGGTGGCCACTAGTCCTTGCATCACTGCAGTGACACCGCACCTCTGAGGATATTGGACATAGCATGTGCCATGGACCATTGCACATGCTGAAATCTTGAAGAGTTTACATATACAAAATAGTTCATGTACAAGCGGCTAATTCTAGAGAGGATTGTCAATAAAGCAGAAGAATAATAAAGAAACTAACATAAACTGAAAATTCAAAATCTACTTACATGCTTTGTTATGTCCTCATGCAGCACCTGAACTTTCTTTTCCAACTCCACCTGTAAAATAAGCATGTTTATTGGGTAAAGGTAATAATAACAGCAAAAGTCCCAAGGACATGGGAGAAAAAAAGGGAGATGACAGAAAGCAGAACGAGTCCATATTTTGCTAAGAATAGCGACAGCAGAATATTTCAAGATAGTACAAGGGGATCTTCATGGAAACACTTCGCTCATCCCATATAGAGCATAATGAGCCCCAAATCCCCAAGAACAAAGGATCTACAAGCAATCGACTAAGCTCTAAAAGTGGACAAGCATATGTTAAATGGGTGCTAACCTATAAAGAAACAAACAGCAGAGAACATTCAGTATTAGAACTCCAAAAGTGCATGCTTATCCCTATCATAGCTTTCTGGGCAGAAAATATTCTGAAGCAAAATCTTTTGGCTCCAGTAAATGGGAAAACAGCAGTTGATCAGGAAAACATAACATAATGTCTTCTCTAGTAGTCAGAGAAAATTCTGCAAAAATTAATTGACATATATACGACTTTGTTGTGAAACTAGAGAACATACTATGGTTAGCTTTTTGTATACTCCATCCTTTATTTTTTGGCACAACTCTTCGCATTCTTCCTGCAGAAAACATGAGATGATATAAATTCGCACACTAAAAAAGCTTGTCAGAGAAACACAACTCAAACAAAAATAGGCTCCAAATATAGCCGCATAGCACACTGACTTATATTTCAGTACTTTCATGGTGTCTAGAATATGCCAATCACAAAACGTGACTTTCATTATTCACATGATAATTAACAAAGCCCCAAAATGATCACTAGGCTTCAGCTGTAAGAATGTATGTGCCTTTATGTGCTGATTACCTCAGTAAAGCTATCTTCTGACAGTGTGGAAATACGAATATCTCTTACAGGAACACGGAGGAGAACTTCACTGCTCACATTAGCACCTTTAGATGCCTTCCTGATACCTGAAAGTGAATATGATAAGAACTTCTTAAGCATCTAAGAAAGTTTATTATGGAGTCAATTTCAGATGCAAAACTGAATAAGTATGGCAGAGTTACATCTAAGGAGATAAGAATATTAAATTTATGTCTCTGAAAAAAGAGAGATCTCCAAACAGTAACAAACATGCGGGAAACAAAGGAATATTACAGAGATACTGTAATAGGGGATGACTAATGCATTTACCTGTAACTTGCAGAAGCTGGTAAGGATTTTTCTCTAGGTAATCATTGGGGTCAGCCTTAACCCTCACAAAACTTCCAATTACCTTTTGTTCAAAGTTGTCAAGATCTTTCAAAAGATCTTCAACTAAGCTCCTCTTCAAATAAACAAGTTTCAGGTTGTCAGGAACTATAGCAGCATATGGGCTAGTTGAAGTTTTCAAAACTCTATTTTTCAGTGGTTTTCTTCCAGGATTAAGTCGACCACGCTTCGTTGGCACGTCTTCATCCCCTGAAGTCAATAGAAAATCATCATCTGGTGCCTTCTCTTCCTTGGCATAATGTGCTGAAAGCAAGTTGTATATTTTTATTCGACTGAATCGAAGCAGCTTTTTCCTCCCAAAGAGAGATATAAGTCTTGCATCACAATTGACTCGCTTTTTCTTGTCAGGATCAGTAAGCTTATGGTCATTTATATACTCAGTTATAATATCCGCGGCATCATCTTGAGAGATTTGATGACTCGTCTCTTTTCCAATTGATTCAAGAAAACCGATGAGCTCTCGTGACCCCCACCCAATAAATTCTTTTTTCCTGTGTTGGTACTTTCTTTTGGCTTGTGAAGGAGGGAACGTATCCCCATTGCAGTCCGCAACCCATTCCATGAGATCCAATTTCACTCTGTTTCTTATTCCAGATGAGGCATCAGCAACAGTAATGCAGGTTCATCAACTGTGTCAAGATGCAGTTTTTTCCTCAGAAAACCAAATGGGCAAGCATGTTCACAAACTGCACATAAAACGACATAGCATGTTAATTTCCTCTACAAACTCCAAGTCCAAGAAATGGAAAGTTCCTTTCACATGTCACCAAGTTCCCTGCTAGGCAATACAAATAGAAATAAACTCTTGGATCAACTGTAGCCAGGCTGAGGCCAATGTAGTTAGACTTCAGAGTGGAGTTGTCATATTTTACAAGTCTTGCAACAAAATCCTCAAACTCCAACAAGGAGCAGCAGCTAGACATCATACAAGTTAGAAAAATGCAATAAAACAAATTCCATCAACTATTAACTAAAAAGCTGGAAACTGAACAAAAAATTGCTGTCCTCTTTGGTGAATTTCGAAAATAAATTTCACAGGTTCACAGGAGGGCCTACAGCTTTCCGAATTCCTCTCACCTTCATGGTCTATTTCTTTCTTTCCTTTTCCTTTCTATTTTATTTTTTTACGAGGGATACTAATCCACAGTTGCCAAACCCCGGGCTCTTAACACATCACAAGATCATGAATCCTAATAAGTCCGCGTACAACCTAGTGGAGGCTTTCCCCAAAGCGTACCCAGGTTTATGCCACTACCCTAAACATTGAGGATTCTTCATGCATATTTCAGAACAACACCAGGACCGAAAAAATTTTTCAATCTCTCCCAGGGGTAACAAAAGGAAAAAGCCAAAGCAAACAAAGCAGCAAGCTAGCGGAAAAGACGACGACACTCAGTCGTCACTGTTATCTTCCTTATGCCCTGTATATAGAATCAAATTGATCAAGAAACCAGACAGAGGAGGCCAAAGCAACTTAGCATGCAACAGCACTTTCACGCTTAAACAGACAAACCGAACAGCGGAGCTAATTAGATGGAAATGATACAGGACCTAACTTCCAGCTCAAATAACGCAGCAGCAGGACAACAATTCGAACGGCACGTGAAATGCGAAAGTGGGAACAAACGCATGAAACAGGAAGAAACTGGAAAGGAAGGAAAAGAGGATGAAATTCGTGAATTACCGGAGCTTCTCGACTCGATTTCCCCAGCTGAGGTCGGCAGCAGAAGTCGAAGCTAGAGGATCTGAAAGGCAGAGAACGGAAGGGGCACAGACAGCAGACACACAGACAGACTTCACTCCGCCACTTGGCGCCGAGGATGGTTCAGACAGAGGGGAGGAGTGCGTTCCGGTCAGCGAAAGGTCAGGAGATACCGGAGCTCAGGCCGGTCTGACGATGGCGGAGGTGAGAGAGGGGCGGGCAACTGAGGAACATCTGCGAATTGGGGACACGGAGGGGTCATTAGCGGGGCCCACCCAGCTGGTTGTTATGTTGTAAGGGCACTTTCGTCATTTAGAATCAGGCATCTTGCGGCTCCTACCTTATCGCTGCCTCGAGCACCCCCTGTACCCTCCATTTAACAGATGGTCTCGACTCTCAGCTCATAATTAGTAGTAAAAAATTCAGTAAGATTACTTTAATTATATATAATTACAACAAATATTAGCACCCTTCCATTTATTTATTTATTTTAAATAAATAGGTTAGGCTAGGCCAGAGTAGGGATTATGATTTTTGAAATTTTACGTTTTGCACCCTCAATCTTTTGTCATGAGTTTATTTTTCACCTGAAGTTTGCATAAATAACAGCTCCCACCCTGAGGTTTTAGCATTTACGCCAATCTCCCGCTATCGATAATCAGATTTTCATTTTCACCCTCCATGCAGAGAGTCCCTCGCAAATTTTCTTGGAAAAAAAAAAAACAACTCCTTGCCAGAGAGCGATGGCTAATTTTTTGGTCCCAAATTGTCGATTCTTCTTTTATGTAACAGTGATATCCTGAGAAGGGGTAGAAGGGTAGGGCATGAGATATACCGGACAAGGAGGAAGATATTCAGTGGATCTCTATGAACGTCCTTCCACATATAACAATACGGTTGACGATCCGATTTGACTTTCCGACGCTCAAATCAGGCCCTAAAGATGGGAGGAATGAAATACAACATCAGCGAAAATTGGAAAAAACAAATACATCCTTACTCTCGTAATTTACCCGCGTTGTATTTATAGCGTCGTTAGAGGGCACATATTAGAAATCACAAGCTACAATCATCCCATTGTTATCACCGGCTGAATTGTGAAGGGTCTTAGATTTACTTGCTATTAACGAAATGATGAGCTTGCCACTAATAATTTTATCCCTTATTATGAAATTGGCATTTAATTTTATTGTCATTACGATTAAATGCACAGTGAATTTCACATATCCATAGATTTCCTTTACTTCTATAGAGGACAAAGTTGACTTTGTTTTGTTATTTTAGGATATTTGTAAAAATATCAATAAAAAAGGAAAATATTTGGAAAATCACAAATTTTTTACTATTTTACTAATTTTATTATGAATTTCTAAATTCAATTAAGATAATATCTTACAAATTTGTTATAAATTGATAATGTTTATTATAAGTCGGTAAGGATCGTATTATAAAAAAACTTTCAAAATGTGTTTAACCGTTCATAAATTAGGTGGTTTTTTTTTATCTACACCCGTGCAAAAAGAAATCCAACGATTTCAGTAATTCTCAAACAGATGCAATTCTCTTCTACGTACGTACGATCCAGTATACTTGACAATTTGATGAATTATTATTAATTTAAATTTAAATCAAGTTAGGTAAATAAAATAAAATTATCCGATATTAGTTGACATAAATTAATTAGAATGGTAAAATATTTTTTTTCTCTATTTTAAAATTGGTAAATAAAAAATTATGTTAAATAAATTTTATATTTCAATAAATTTATGTGTTCAAATATAAATTAGGTAAAATAAAATGCAATGAATAATTCAATGCCATTACAGTTACTCATAATAGTTTGTATAATTGATCTATAATTTCTACCGATTCCAGAGACAAGGCCGGTGTCAGGGCATCAAAAGTTTTCCATTTTAATGCCGAAGTTTAATTACGCTATTAATACTGTCCGGCACGCATAATTACACACGGCTTCCTGTTTACTTTTATATAGCCCAGGGATTTTTTTAAAATAATATTTTTACGTTAAAAATGCATGAAAATGTTATATTACAGTCAATATTACAATTATTTTATCAATGTGTATATTGAACGAACCTTCGAACCAATTTTATAATTATCATTTCATCGGCATTTTTTTAATCACTAATCCAGTATAATTTTCAACCATAGTAATCATACATAACAAAAATCTCGATAAGTCGAAGGTTTCGCATTCAAACATAGTTTTTAAAACCGGACTCGTTCGACCGGGAACCAGCCACTCACTTAGTCCGGTTCTCACAAAAAATCCAATTATTATTTAAATGAGGTCAAATCTAATTGAACCGGCCGGTTTTTACTTGAACCAATAAA
>CXYZ01009109.1:1408666-1449121 GCA_900006705.1 Sonneratia caseolaris | reverse complement strand
GGGGGGGGGGAAAAGGAATCTCCATGCAAAGTACAATTTTACGGTGTAGCCGCCGCCCGGCCCACTTGTCGGCTGATTCCCAAACTGAAGAAGTCTCAGGTGTCAGCCCCAGTTCTCTTTCCTCAGCTATCATATTTGACCGGACTTTTGTCTTTACTGTCAAACCTCTCGCACACTACTTTCCATCTACTCCAAATAATCAATCTGTTCCTCATAATCTAGTGTCAAAATCAATTTAACCAGACCAACAATCGAGCTGGTAGAGAATCGTGTTCATAAATTTCTTATGTTCGTTGACGGCTCTAGTCTGTAGTAACCGATGGGAAACTAGAAAGGGAATGGCTGACTCTTGAGCAGATTAAGCGAGAAGAACTAAATGTTGGTAGAATATGGTTATAAATGTCGGATCTCACCCGTTTCTGCGTCAGTGGACCACACCCAAGGAACTGTTATAGGTTGGAGCTTTGCATTCAGAAAACCTGTACTGGTACGAACACAAAGCACAAAGCGATGTAAGGAGGATACAATCGTAAGAGGGTGCACTATGCAGACTTATCCACACAAGTGGTCCTCTTTTTTCCCTCTTGCCAAGAACGTTGTTTCGTTGTCTTGCTTATTTTTGAATTGTATGTTTGCCCGAAGAAAAGGAAAGACCCAAAAGATAGGAATAATGCTCGACTGTTGCTGTCAGCTGTCACCCCAACAGGGAATATCAACTCAGCTCAGTTGATGAGTGGGAGGAAGCTTCTAAACATGGAGGATCCTCTGTTCCACTCACTCTCACAGTAAGAAGCATCAGCACAAAACCACGAGGTGCGATGCACTTGTTGATCCTCATTCCCTGTGAACAGACTTAAATTTGCAAGCTACGACCCGCACCCGGGATAACATCTCATGTCTAGAACCAAGCCGATCCTCAAACAGAGATCTGTTTTACTCAATAGGAGGAGACCCTCTACGGAAATTGCAAGACCCTGTGTGGGAGTCAACTCACGACTGTGGCCAAGTTGGTCTTTAATAGACCGAAGGCATCTTGTGATCTCAGTACGAAAGAAAAAAAGAATCAGCACCATTTGCATAAAGGAAGAGGAACGAACTGCGAAGAGGATAAGGGATAATGGCAAGCTTTAATTGCAATTGCAAATCAAAGTAAAGCAGAGAGGGAAAGAGAATGAAAGACAGAGAGAGATGGGGAGAGGTCCATTGATTGAGTGGGATTCTCATTCTCCATTTCCCCCACCACCACCACGAGCACCAACCAAAAGAAAATATTCATTGATCAAATTACAATTTTTAGCTTCCATTATTCTTCTTCTTTCTTCGCCCTTTTCCTTCTCAAATGCTTCGTGGGCTCCACTCATCTCTCAAATCTATGCGGTTTTCATGGTGATCACGGCTGTGATTATGTTATATGCACGCTTTTCCTCCTCCTCCTCCTCCCACTGCTTCCTCATCTACATACATGTTCTGGGTCTCGCAAGCTAAGGCTAAATCAGGCAAGCTGTGTCTCTCCTACTTCTACTATTCTGTTTTGTTCTGACTCACCACCCTTCTTGATATGGAAGCGAAAAGCTTTGCCATGGAGCTTATCACTATTTTAACAGTTGCTTACCCTCACTGTTACATTCACAAGAACGCTTTCAGTAAATTGAATAGCCTCATGACTCATTAAGGGGGAGTTCATAGAGGGTCTCTGATTTTAGTGACGACGTCATTTGATATGTCCAAAATTTTGATCCTGTATATGCCTATAAGTTATTTCAGAAGTTGAAGCTTTGGCTATATGGACTTGCTAAGTGTCAATGCTTTCTTCAAGCATCCTCTAGAGATTAAGTGCGGTTCAAGATTGCGTGGGGCTCAGTTTTCCGAGCTAATTCAATCCCTTCGGGAAACCACACGTGCACCTCATCTACTATTTCTACGTTACGCTTATACACACAAGTTGCATACTTAAGGAAAAAAATGGTTTCTCTTCTTTAGCAGAACTGTCAGGAAGACACAACATGTTACGAGCCAAATCATCAAGAAACTTCCACAGTTATAGGCTCCATCTGAATCTAATTACTCGCTTGCTCGTTGTTCTCATCTTTTTGAGGATAAGCTATTCATCCAACGCACCAGATGTCGAAGGTAAGATGAAATTTATCTTCTTTTTTCTTTCTTGCATATTTGCCACAACACCTTTTGTGTGCCCAGTGGAATATCCAGGGATGACTGACAATTCTTCTGTTTCTATGTTCGTCATGAAGATTAGGGTGACACCTATCCTTAATGCTTTTACGGTCTGTATCAATGTTTCAGGTGAAGCTTTGATTGAATTCCTTAGGTTCCTTAACGATTCTAATCACCTTGTTAATGACTGGAACGATCACTTTGTGAGTCCATGCTTTAGTTGGTCTCATGTCACCTGCAGAGATGGAAATGTTGTATCCCTGTGAGTGCACTAATATGTTCCATTTCCATTCATTTCTGTCTTTGTTTCGGTTGGTTACAAGCGAATCTTTTGTTTCCCCACAAATTGCAGGGCCCTGGACTCGAAAGGGTTTTCAGGAACTCTTTCTCCTGCAATTACCAAACTGAAGTACCTAGTCAGTCTGTAAGTTGTCGACCGATAATAGGTCTTTCTCAGGCCTGGTAGTTACGGTTCTGCTGCAGAGTTTTCAATTATTTTGGCCAACAAACTCGTCTTGCCTTTTCCACTGCTGACCTTTTGTTTTCTCAGAGGAATCATGAACACCTGTCCTCTTCTGTGTGGAAATGTAACTTAAACGTGTTTCGACAGCGAAAGCCATCCTCAAGAATTACAGGTTGACCTCATTTGCTGCAGGGAATTACAGAACAATGATCTCACAGGTGAACTACCTGATTTCCTTGGAGATATGGAAAGCATACAGATTCTGAATCTCGCGAATAACAAGTTCAGTGGCAATTTACCAACTACATGGGGTCGACTCTCCAATTTAAGGGATCTGTAAGTGTATTTCTGTGCCTCTTAAAAGTTGAACTTCTCTTATTCGCGTCGTAAAACTTTTACTCACGGTGTAGGATACTGAGTGGAAATCACTTATCTGGGTCAGTTCCTGACACAATGACGAACATCACCAAACTGACAGAGTTGTAAGGGAACCTTCACCAAGTATCATGCTCTTTGAAGCTCCAACTTCTTGTCACTAATATTTTCTTTTCGTTAGGGACCTTTCATCCAATGATTTGACAGGAAAAATTCCGGCTCGACTCTTTTCACTGCCAAATTTCAAGTAAATCCCTTTATCGTTGATCTCTTCAAGACTTTCGGGTTACAATCAACAAGCCCAAAATTGGTGCCACTAGAGATTTGAAATTTATCTTAGCAATCATATGCAAGTGCATATACAGTTTTTTGACTACAAGAGCAGTACTTTCCCTGTCAGTTTCACAGGAACACATCTTCTGTGCGGGGTGAACCTGGATCAACCTTGTGTATCGAGATCACCGGTTCCAGGTTTCATTCTTCTTTTCCTTACATGTCCATTTATGAATTTGTCTGCCTGAGCAAACAGTGAAAAAACTCTGATGGGATGAACGCAGCAGCATCGCCGAAAAAGCTGAAACTCTGGCTTGTAAGTGCCATAAGCTGTGGCATTTTAATTCTGTTCACCCTTGGGGCTATCTTTGCATATCGATACCTCCAGGTTCACAAACAGAAGCACGATGTGTTTGTTGATGTTGCAGGTCAGTTTTTTAGTTTTCATTTTTCCTTCTTAGTCGTGATTTGCGCAGCTTTTCATTGTTGGGATTCGACAACATCTCTAATATCTATAATGTCCATGCTGTTTGGTCTGCTGAGCTGAATACTGCGGGGAAGAGAATAGAGCTGTTCTATATGGCGATTTGGTTTCGTTTTATTCCTCATGCCAAACCTGGCCTTAATCCTCTATCAATTACTTACTGATGGGAGCTCTGTTCTATGAATATAATCTAGGCGACGATGATCGGAAAATCTCTTTTGCTCAAGTGAGAAGATTCTCATTGCGAGAAATGCAGCTTGCTACAGACAATTTCAGCGACAGCAACATTATTGGACAGGGAGGCTTCGGCAAAGTTTACAGGGGTGTCCTTTCAGACAATACAAAGGTCGCTGTCAAACGGCTTACCGACTATTACAGTCCCGGGGGAGAAGCCGCCTTCCAAAGGGAAGTCGAACTCATCAGTGTTGCTGTTCATAGAAACCTCCTTCGACTGATTGGATTCTGCACAACCTTGTCGGAGAGAATACTAGTTTACCCGTACATGCAGAACCTCAGTGTCGCTTATCACTTGAGAGGTAACTTTGTTTCCCATGATGGAGACGGAAAGAGGCTCAGAGATTCTAACTCCGATTCTGATAAGTATACTATGTTCAGATCTGTACACTGCTCTAAAAGCTTAAACTGCAGTCCAAGTGCAGTTAGATGTATTTGTTATCGAACATTAACATATCTTCGGTTTATGCAATCTTATTTATGTAAAGGATTTCCTGATGCATATTATATGATTGGCGACAGATCTGAAACCTGGGGAGAAGGGCTTGGACTGGCCAACAAGGAAAAACATTGCATTCGGTGCAGCACACGGCTTGGAGTATCTGCACGAGCATTGTAATCCCAAGATCATACATCGGGATCTGAAGGCTGCTAACATCCTCTTGGATGACAATTTCGAGGCTGTCCTCGGCGACTTTGGACTGGCAAAGCCAGTCGATGGAAAGCGTACTCATGTTACCACACAGGTCAGAGGCACCATGGGCCACATTGCACCGGAATATCTGTCTACAGGTAAATCGTCGGAAAAGACTGATGTCTTCGGTTATGGAATTACACTTCTCGAACTGGTGACTGGTCAGCGGGCCATCGACTTCTCCCGGCTCGAGGAGGAGGAGGATGTTCTGTTGCTCGACCACGTAAGATTTCTACCTCTTCATTTTCGTATTCCGCTAATAAGTAAGAGTAAGGTTAGTCTAACTTGGGATGACATGGAAAGAGACGAACATCAGTGTCAACCAAATTCTATCTGCCGACCTTTCAGAAGAAATAAACTTTTCATGAACTCGATCAGCTGATATATATATCTTACAGCCGCCTTACAATAATGAGACACTAAACAGCACACAGTTAGCTTTCATTAATAAATCGAACCGAAAAGAATTTGCACAGATCAAGAAGTTGCTGAGAGAAGACAGGCTCGAAGACATAGTGGACCGGAGCCTGATGGTGTACGATCCCAAAGAAGTCAAGATGATCGTGCTGGTGGCCCTGCTCTGCACCCAGAGCATGCCTGAGGACCGGCCGAAGATGACTGAGGTGGTCAACATGCTGCAAGGAGTCGGCTTGTCGGAGAGGTGGGCTCTGTGGGAGCAGAACGAGGGGGAGAGAGACCGGCAGTACTCGCACATGTCTCATCATTTCCCCTGGGCCGAAGAGACCACTCAACTCGAAGCCATACAGCTATCGAGGGCGAGATGAAAGGGCTCCAATTATGACCCCGAGCCAAATTTTGAAGACGACTACCCAAAAGATGAGCAGCTCTGGATTGGCATGCTGAAGACAGGAAGGACAAGGAAGCAGAGTCTCACACTACATCATCTTACCCTGTGTTTCACTGGCTTGCAACTGTATTTACTGGTTGGTGACGTTAGTTTGAATAGGATTTCCTCTGACTTGGGGCATATGCACATAAATACCTATGTCTTCCCACGGCATATCTCTCAATTTACTGCATATCTTAGAACACGCCCCGGTGCAAATTGCCGAGCTGCTGACCGGAATGAGAATCGGTCTATCTATGATACGAGTCATAGTTGTCGGTCTCGCTTGTGCCTGGGTATGGGCCTGAGTCTGGAAATGATATTGGTATTGATCCGGCCCAGGAGACCCGACCCTTTGGGCTGGCTGGCCGGCCTTTGAGATGGACTCATTAGTCTCTATTCGCGTGGTGCATTGGGGCGGTAGCCGGTTCGCCGGTTCGGAAGCTCCCTGCTCGGATTAATTCTCCCGGTTTATTTCCGCGCATTTCACTGCTCGGTGAAGCTGAGGAATCAATGGCTCGAAGCCTGTCAAGGTCGCCGTCGCACCGGCGAAGGCACTCTCCGTCGCCAGTCAGCCGCCGTTCCAGCCGGAGGAGTCGACGGGACCGGAGTCGGTCGCCGTACTCCAATTCCCACAGCAGGTACCTTCTAGCCCCCTCCAGTTTACACAGTACGCGGAGCGCTCAATGTCGAGGCGATGCTCCAAACCAGTTGTGTTTTCATGAAAATTACTCTTCGCAAGAACGTTCTTGATTGTTATATATACTCAGTGGACTGAAATTTCGTTAATTTCTTGAGGGAACATAAGGTAAGAAATATAATTGTAAAAATTGAATCTTTCTCCTTCTACCTAGTGGTTAAGGTCCTAGATCAAGTGTCTGTGTGATCTCAGTTGACTTTCTCTGGTTCAGAGGCTATTTCCAGCTAGTAATTTGAGTAGCCTGACTCTTTACATGCTTGTTGTCCTCCTCGGAGACGAGTTTTGCCATTAAAATTTCTGTGTCGGGAATTTTTTTTTCCCCTCTCAAAGGGTAATCTATTGTGTTATTTCTGCTCCAGTTAGCAATAGTGATTATTATGGATTGAGGTTTGAAGGAAGCAGATCCTCTGTTTATATGCAGAAGGCGAAGTCGGTCGAGCTCTCCACGTCGCCGCAGAAGTCGTTCCTCATCCTATAGGAGGCGCAGGACGAGATCCCCAACACCGAGGAACCACAAAAGACGGAGAAGTCCCAGTATCTCCCTATCCCCTCCGCCCAAACCCCGCAGCCCCAGCCTTGCCTCCGCCGAAAGAAAAAATGCCATAGAAAAACTCAAAAAAGAGGAAGAAGAAAAGAAAAGGTCTTCACTGATTTAGGATGTGTAATATTTGCTCAATACTCTCTCATAGTATCATTTGGTTCGGATATTGAGCCTAAAACTTAGATTGCAAATGATTAACTTTCTTAATAATTAGTCGGTTTCTTGTTGAAGAAGAACGGAGACATTATTGAAGTACTCGCTCTTTTAAGTTGCTTTATTAAACTCAATTTATTGAGTATTTTTTTAATTTAATTTGGTCCTTTTGAGGACTCAACCTTGTTTTCATTGCTTAATTACTTTGATTTGCTGCCAGGCTTCAGCATGAGGCTGAATTGAAACTTTTGGAAGAAGAGACTGGCATGAGACTTGAGGAAGCAATCCGCAAGAATGTTGAGGAGAGGTTGAAATCCGAGGAAGTTAACTTAGAAATAGCTAGGAGAATAGAAGAAGGCCGAGCAAAATTGTTTGCTGATGTTGCAGCTCAACTTGAAAGAGAAAAGGAAGGTGCTCTAATGGAAGCTCGACGGAAAGAAGTAAGAATCCTGAGCCTGCTACTGTTATGATCACATAGCTTCGTATAAACGAGGAGATGGAATGGGTAGTCCATATCTTGTAGTAAATCATTCAAAATGTTAAGGTTTATTTTCCCAGATTCTATGGCCCTCCATCGGTGGAATACAGCCAATTGCTATTGGGCTTGAGGATTTGAGATGAAAATAAGGCTTATTCTCCATTGACATGAAAATGGAACACAAGAAAAGACAAATAGTTCACTTCCATTTTTGTTTAATTCTCACAGAATTCATGCTAATTGTGAAAATTAATCATCATTGCAATATTTTACAGGAACAAGCCCGAAGAGAGAGAGAGGAGCTTGACAGGATGCTGGAGGAGAACAGTAGGCGGGTAGAGGAGGCCCAGAGAAGGGAAGCTCTGGAGCTAGCTCGTAAGGAGGAGGAAAGGCTGCGTGAGCTGGAGCTGATTCAGAGGCAGAAAGAAGAGGCTGCTCGTAGGAAAAGGTTGGAAGAGGAAGAGGAGCATACTGATCAGATGAATTCACTGGTCAAAAGTAAATCTCGGTCAAAAATGTCATACGGTCTATGAGGGGCATTGTTATTTTAGAGGTGCAACTCTCTTTTTCTTCAGTTATAGGTATTCCCCTGCCAGATATCTATGCAAACTAAGAAAGATGCTCTGTTTGTGCATTTGGGATAGGAGGTTGAAGTAATTCTGCAGTATTAAAGATTGTTGTCTTTTACTTACGAGCATTGTTATGTACTCAATTCCCTTCACAGTGGTACTGAAATTTAAATCTTGCTCTAGACGCCTATTAGATTTGCATGACTGCAAGAAATGTACCAGAAATGTCAGATGAGCTCAGGTGTCACTCTCTCCAGAGATTGTGATACTGCAATCAGATGATCGATAGGGTACACGGACAGGTACCTAGATTGAAACACAACATCTCGAGTGCCGGTTTTGAGATTTGAGTTAAACTGTCTTGTTTGTGTTCTCACTCTCTTTTTTCTCCTCGAGTATCTTCCCATTAGCCTTGAGGTAGATGATAGGGGCCTCCCTAGAAACTTAAAACAAGACTGTTTGGAATATGGTCTCCGCTTAACTGCTTAATGGCGTTTAGTCATCCAGGCTTCTTGTAGCTGCATGCGTGAGGTGTAGGTTGTGCATGAGCATACGTGAGAATTCTTGTATTTGCCTGAAAATTATGAGACCTTAGTTGGGGACTGAGGTCGAGCACTTGCAATTCAACATTGCATTTGACCTCAGCTGTGGGTAAAACACCTCTGTGCAGTTTGAAACAGAAGCATAACCAGATTGCTAAGTTCATTTATAGAAAACAACATTTGTCGAGATAGTAAGATGTCTCTTTCACAAGTTAGGTGTTGGGTCCGAGTGTTGCGGGTTGAGAGAGCTTTTGGTCCTTGACGTGCATGCCTTGTTCAAAATTGATCTGTTGTCTGTATAGCCAATGCTTTAAGAGTCCCAACAAGAACTCTTGACCTCTTGACCTCTGTCCTAGTTAGATCAACCACTTCCCTTCCCATCACAAAATGTTTTCTCTACCTCCACCTGTCTTGATATTTAATCATCAGCTATCCTAGCTCTCATATGGAATGTCCACAGCCTGGGGCAGCCCTGTTCTTCTGTACGGGGAGGAAGATATTACCGCCATCCCAAGACGATCGTATCAACTCCTCCCGAATGCTTCTTTCCGTCTTACCGGGCACATTTAATCAATTTCATGATGCGCTTCACTTCAGTAAGTTGACGCAATCCATGGCCGGAAGTACCCCAATTTCAAAAGATGCAGGACAAGCTAATGGCATGCACGTACCATCTCTGTGTCCTGAAAATGCTGGACAAGATCGATACTCGATCAAGAACAGTCTTAATAAGTTGATAGCATCTAAAACAACATCACTAGAAATTTAATCCAGCTTATGTTAAAGCCATCCTTCATACCAAGTTGCTTCAAAGCATTCATATGTTAGATTAAATATTCGGTGCGTATTATTCATTGAACTTATTGGGTAAAAATCAGTGTAAGAGAGCAGCTGTACATGTGAATTGCTTACGTAGTACACAATACAAACTGAACATGATCTCTCCCCCGTTGAGACCACCGCAAGGAGAACAACACTACGACAGCCTTTTCAAAAACTATTCATCGAAGCTTGAACTCTAATCTCTGCTCGTGCTTTTGGTGCAACTGTGTCTTCTTCTTCTTCTTCTTCTTCTTCTTCTTCTTCTTCATGGACCCAACCGTGGAGATTTTTTTTATTATTATTTGGATTGTTGGGACTTCCCGAGCCTATATATTTGCTTCTTTATCCCGTCTACGTTCAACTTATAGCGGGCTTTAATTCTGCTTCTTAGTCTTCTAGTCAGTCACTGTCTTTAATTTAACCATTTGGCCCTTCTTCTTCTCCATTTTTGTGGGGAAGCGTTACGCTCTTTTAAGACCATTTCCTCACGGTTCGTCTGCGTGTGTGTGTGTGTATGCATATGTATATGTATACTTAATATATTCATCCTTCGCGTCCCTCCGATCTTCCCAAAATATAGATGTCTGGTGGATTTTGAGGATCGGTGCTCTACTGCTCTCTCTCTCTCTCTGTGGTTATGGATTCACTGGGCAATTCCCTGTCGCTTTCGATACTGGTGGTGCTGGCCATGGTCGCCTCCTTCGCAACTCCGACGTCGGCCACGTCGAGGCGGGCTCTGCGGATGAACGAGCTGGAGCACATCGGTTTCAAGGTCACTTTGAAGCACATCGACTCCGGCAAGAACTTCACCAAGTTCGAGTGGCTGCAGCGCGGTGTCGCACGTGGCCAGCTCCGGCTGCACAGGTTGAGCAAGACGGTCCTGGCGGCGGCTTCCACGGATTCGGGAACGGAAGCTGAGTCCCCGATCCATGCGGGAAATGGGGAGTTCCTGATGCAGCTGTCCATCGGCACTCCGGACGAGAGTTTCCTGGCCATCATGGACACGGGGAGCGACCTGATCTGGACCCAGTGCAAGCCCTGCTCTCAGTGTTTTGACCAGCCAACACCAATCTTCGACCCCGAGAAGTCGTCCAGCTTCACGACGCTGCCGTGCTCGAGCGGCCTCTGCCAGGCACTGCCCTCGGCCATGTGTGGCAGCGGCGGCTGCGAGTACCTCTACTCCTACGGGGACTACTCTTCCACACAGGGTGTGATGGCCACCGAGACGTTCACCTTCGGAGACTCTGGCGACGGCCAGGCTGTCTCAATCCCAAAAGTCGGGTTTGGGTGCGGGCAGGATAACGAGGGCAGCGGGTTCTCCCAGGGTGCCGGGCTCGTAGGGCTGGGCCGTGGGCCACTCTCGCTCGTGTCGCAGCTCGGCGTTCCTGAGTTTTCGTATTGCCTGACGTCGATCAATGACGACTCGAAGACGAGCAAGCTCTTGATTGGGCCCCAACCAGTCGGCAACAACACCACCACTAGCAGCAGCGCATCATCGAGCACAATCATAGCCACCCCACTCATCAAGAACCCATCGCATCCATCATTCTATTACCTTCCACTCCAAGGCATCTCTGTCGGGGGCACTCGCTTGCCCATCAAGAAATCCACCTTTTCCCTCCGGAGCGATGGCAGTGGTGGCCTCATCATCGACTCCGGCACAACCATCACCTACCTCGAGGAGAGCGCCTTCGACTCGGTCAAGAAGGAGTTCATATCCCAGACAAAGCTCCCCGTCGATAGCTCCGGAAGGGCCGGGCTCGATCTCTGCTTCACCCTACCATCCAACGCGACCCAGGTCGAGGTGCCGAAGCTCGTGTTCCACTTCGAGGGCGCAGACCTGGACCTGCCCCGGGACAACTACATGATCGGGGACTCAGGCCTCGGGCTTCTCTGCCTCGCCATGGGGAGCTCGACGGGGATGTCTGTCTTCGGGAACGTGCAGCAGCAGAACATGATGGTCGTTCACGATCTTGAGAAGGAAACTCTCTCTTTCATCCCGACGCAGTGCGATCAGCTATGATCAAATCTTTAAGCAATGTGGTCCATGTTACTTCAATCAATAAAGAAGGAAACATCTCTGTCTAAGCTTGAAAATTGCACAGAATCTTCAGTGGACGAATTTGATCGAATTTCTTCGTCAACCGGGCATGAAGAGATCTGTGAAATTGACTGATCGGGTTACTGGCATTAGAGTTGGAAAAGCTTCTATCATGGTTGCTCAACTTCTCGAGGACCTGCGGGAGTGTCTTCCGATCGACGATTTGTCAAAATTTTAGA
Source organism: Sonneratia caseolaris (assembly GCA_900006705.1). NCBI lineage: Eukaryota > Viridiplantae > Streptophyta > Magnoliopsida > Myrtales > Lythraceae > Sonneratia > Sonneratia caseolaris. Next base: position 1,437,494 of record CXYZ01009109.1, on the reverse strand, counting down.
AACTTAGAAGAACAAGACACCCTGAGAAAGATGTGTAGCTTTTAATAAAAATAAGTAAAATCTCTAAAATTTACGTATAATATATATTAGTCCGTTTTAGAGTATAAGGAAGACCATTAAAATGACAATTTTAACCCGACCCAAGATCCGATCCGATCCGAACCACGATCCTTCTGTTTGGGTATAAAACAAAACAAAACAAAAGGATCTAGCCTAGCCCGAACCGGATTGTCTCATTCTAGTATATATTATATGCATTTTAAGTTAAATGATGATCCTAATTTCTAATAATAAGGGTTACAAAATTCGTAAGTGAGGTAAGCTAATTTTAATCGGAATCGGGAAGTTCCTCTGGTAAATCGATCTCCCTTCTACATATCAATTTGACAATGATCCCTTTTCTTTATATAATAATAATTTGGTGGACCGAGGAGGAGAGTCCAACCCGAACCCGACCTGTATGGTACGATGCACGGATGGGATCGGAGCAGATCATCGGGCCAAATCCATAGATTAGATGAGGCCGGCCCGGGTTTCCAGGTATCCACCAGGGCTAGTCGGGTCCGAGCATACTCCATTTTTCATGGCACCCGGATCACGCAAAGCACAGGACTTCTCAAGTTTCAGACCCGGACGCACTGACAGGCAACGGCACGATGATCAAGTTCATATGGGAAAGTTACGATCGATCGTGGACCAGTTCTCCTCTTACGCTCGATTCTGGTGCATGTATCAATCATGTGTCGTGTTACGGTTGCCCAACCGATCTCATCTACCGCCCCTGCATACAACGGACTGGATCATAGATGTCTCTTGGATTTCGTGCTGATGGGTTCCCGGATTTTATAACAGAAATTCAAAAGATTACCATAATGAGAATATTGTTATATTAAACTCATTTTTATCTGTTGTTTGAATGGTACCACCTGAAAAGACAGAAATCTGCAGTAGCATGATTCTATTGACAACTAGTGACAGCATACTATGATAATTTTAGGCAAAATATGCGGACCGGTCTTCTTGTGAGATTCGTGGCGCCTTGTTTTCCTTTTCTGAGTCTTGCCTCTGCCCAAGTTGGTGGGTCAAACTAATAGAGGCCACAGCCGGTGGTAATCATGCACTGATCTGAACTTCAGCAGATCCATTCGACATCGAATGGCTACGGTGGTGATGGACAGTGGATTATTGACCGACCCAACGGTGCATATGATCCGGCACGTATCGATCGAAATCGAATCGACCAAAGAGCTCATTTCGTGGCTCTCATGAAAAGTAGAAGAGGAGAAGGGGATCCGACCATTTTCCACTCTCCCCCCAGTTCACAACTCATTCTTTTCTTCACTTTGATTTTATTTCAGGTCTCTTCCTGTCCTTGGGACTTCGGAGCCGGAAGTACACTGACAGGTACAAAGGTTTCTCCACCAACAGGGAATAATGTCTTGATGCATCCTTGCCCACTGTCCCTACACCCCTTCAACGATCCATTTAATATTTTAATCAACTGTTCATGATCAATAGTATATATTAAGGTTGATTAAATTTTCTTTTCCCGTAAATCATCCGATTACTAGATGGTAGAATTTTCTATGTCTCCATATATATCTGTAAATTTTTAGATAAATATATAATATAATATATAAAAAGAAAGAGTGCCCATTATTAAATGGGATCTCACTTTCCAAACTTCCACGTGGTGGAAATTTGTATGGACAATTCAATCCTGAATTAATCAAATCCATTACAAATGTTGGAAAAGAAGGTTTCTAGAAAAATGAAAAGGCCCCAATGGTTGTCATTACATAAAATTTATGATCAAATTTTAAGTAAAAACTGAGCTATTAAGTTTTAAAATTTATTTATTAGTATGTCCAATCACTGTCAACTTAAGATTTGCAAGCTTTATATTTGAATCATATTCATAAAATTTTTCATTTTAACAGTATACATATATATATATATATATGTTTGTCATATATGCCAGCATAATTTATAGCTGAAATGGGCAGTCGAATCAAACTATATAATAACTAACCGGAAATAATAAAGTCATAGAAGAAAATGAACTCGATGCAATAATATCATTATCGACATAATAATTAATAGATTGTCGATTTAATTTTTATCATTATCATGGCCTGTGAGTGAAGTGGGGAGAATGAGTGCGCCATTACCGACCAATGAATATGCAGTCCGCACACTAAGGCAGCTTCTCCTTACTCACTACTGCACTCTCACTCACACATCCCTTTTCGTATTCCTCTCTTTGAAATCTATCGAGATCTTGGCTTGATAGGGACTCGACTCGGCACTTTCGTCTCCCCACTACTCCATTTCAGCCTTCTTTTTTTTTCTTCCCAAAGTTGATTATCTCGTATTTGGATAATAAGATAAATCTTTGTTAGCTTATGAACTTTCGGATTAATAGATAAAATTCTTTCGGTATTAATTATTTTTATTTTATATTAGTTGTTGGAGAAATTAGCATATGTCAAAACCCAAAAGCAACCGGTGCCTGCCTACATTGGTTGATTTTCTTTATTTATATTGCATCTTTCTACATAATAAGTTTTATAATTTGATAACTTTTTCCTTCGGTGACGGCGACATTGATTTTTAATGATAAGCCACCGGTGGTTAACCTGCACTCACTAAACACTAATCATTCATTTAACTTGACTTTCTATCTTCACTACATCGAATGGGATGGCTTCTTCGTCGGTAGCAGCCACATCAATTAACTCGGCCAGTCCTTTTCATCTTTGATGAAGTTGAACTTTAACGGCCCAACCCTGATGATTAATGGTGCACTGAAGCAAGAAAAAGGACCAGTTCAATCCCGACATACAATTCATCTTAGAACAATATATATATATATATATATTTGAAGATAATGTGTAAAATAGGGTATTGAAACGATGGTTACGTGGAGTTGCCCCTGTTCGAAAACTATATAATTTACCTGCTCGGATCACAACTATAGAAAAATTAACACAGGAGGAAGTCTTAGGATGCGGAGCCCTATAACGGAGAATAGAATAATAGAGGAAGAGAGGGCAGATCGAGGTCTACGACAGCCACCGTGCACTTAGGGCAATTTTCGACTCCCCCGGATATACTAAAGTGATGCAATCACATGTCTCGTAAGATATAACGATTCGAATGAGTTGAATGTAGCACAAAAGGACATCTTAATTGTTACAAATGTAATACAGAATAAAAATCAAAATTCTCGTACTAGAATCCCTACACTTATTTAGTATATAATATCTTTTTTAACCAAAATATTAAATTAAAAAAAATCTTCAACACAGTTAATTACTATTAAAATCACGTTTATTTTCTTGATATTTAGAACTTCATCACTCCATCTGAGCTTCGCGGAACATAATTTGTTGAGGGTCAATTTCACTAATTATTTATTCTGTTACGTTAATATAAATTTATAAATTAGTTGAGATGGTAAATAATATCTTGAGTTCAAAATTGGTTAATTAGAAGAATTTATATCGAAAAAATTGTAACCATTAATGACCAGACTTAACTTGAACTAGTTATAATTTAATAATTTTTTAATACTAATTACTTTATACCAAAAATATTTCCATACAATTTTTTTCCTCAAAAGGTTTCATTTCGAATTAATTTTTCATTTTTTTGTAGGAATGGGATAGCCATTATCTCTCTGTATCGCGTGCCAACATCATTGCGTTTTCCAGCTTATTGCTTTATTATTGCTGGTCAGAAAATTAAATAAATAAGTAAATATTTTAGACGATAAAGCCATAAAATTAATATAAATCAGGAATTGTTTATGTTCGCACTTATTGATACACCAAACCTTGCACATAAGATAAGTTTGGAGTTGACAATTTTTTACATGACATAATAATTTAATATGACACGACATGAATTTAAACAAGTTCAGACCAAATTACAATAAAGTTATTTAATTCGATAAAATATAATTAATTTTATATAATTTAATATATTAAAATATGTACAAAAAATTTTAATTTATTATATTTATTTAACGATATATATTATTATTTTAATTTATTATAGAAATATATTAAAGTTTATTTATAATAATTTTATTATTACAATTATTGTTAAGTATTTTCATATAATTAATATGCTTAGACACATTTAATTTATAAGGGTTAAACAGATAGGTCAAAAATTAAAGATTTGTTTTTGTACAATCATCTATATATACAATATGGTACGAATTACGAATTTTAGATGGTATGCATTTACTTTCTCCTAATAACTAATTAAAGTATAAGAGATAAGCATCAACCAACTAATTGATTAATTTCCTAGAAAATTAAATTCTTGGCCTTTTTTACTATTTTTTGGTGAGGAAAAATGATGCGCACTTATATGTTAAACTAAAGAGAAATACCAATTTGCTCCGAGCATCCCTCTTTCGTGGAGCGGATGGGAGACTTTCGACGCCGAATCTGGCCCAACTCTCTTGTATTTCCCATTATGAATTTGGAAGTATAAAGAACGGGGTCGTTTGATCAATCGAAACGGTTACCACCATGAGCGGGCTGACACCATATGCATGCACGCAAGTTTCTCTTAAACAAGATTTTTGATTCTGATGTTGGATAAGTAATTTAAAATATGACTAATCTTACTTGAATTTAAATTATTAATGGTAATTACGAGGGAAGAAAAACGTGAAAAATTCAATTAGGCATCTAAAAGATAAAAAAAAGAAGAAGGAAGAAAGTGGAACGTAGTCGACCGGTAGAACAAATTTGGGTGCCGATGCCATCTTCGAAAAGGCATCTCCGCTTTTGTTGGGCTCTCACTTATCTTCTCCTTCTTAAAAAAAATTTATCGTTAATAAAATATTATTTTTAATATTAAGATGGATTGAATTTGAATTTAAATTAATTATAATTAATTTTTTTAATTGTAAGTTAATATATTAACCTACAAGAAAAGCCTCAAAATTATAAATCTAAGTTATTTATATTATCATAGTTCATAAAATACCCAAATTGTTCACACCCTCACTGTTTGATGCAACACTGACAGCAACGCCAACATATATCGCATCCATCATCATCATCATCATCATCATCATGTTGACGCACTAAACCCTCGACTTTGCACAGCTAAATGGTTTGAATATTCATTAAAATGATATCGAATGCGTACAGTGAGTGAGAGACAGGGCATGCGATGGCGCCGATGACTCCGAGGCCGAGGGGGACATGTCCGTACCGGGCATGGCTTGGGGTTACGCGTTTGACTGACTAGTTCCCTGTTCTTCTGACTCGGGTTCATCCACTTGTTTCGCCAATTAATTAGTTGATGATCGATTCTGCGGATAAATCGTGCCCTCCCTTCTCTAGTCGTCCAGTTTAGATTAGGAGCAGCCGTTGCCCTTTTGGAAAATCGAAAGGTCGACGATGCTGCCGTGTGTCTGTGTCCGACTATGATCCTCACTCAAATATCATTTGCCCTTTTGCCTTCAGAAATTCAGATGTACAATGATGGCGTCCTTGACGACTTCGCGAGGTTCAGGCGATCGAGTATGATGGCTCACCGGTGGTACACTCCGGCATCCATCTTCTTATCGCACCTGAAAAATGAAAATTTAGTGGGAGGGGCGCAGAGGCTGGACTCCTTGCGGCGCTCTATTATTTCGTCGACTGCGACGACTCTGTGCCACTCCGAAGAGTTGCACTCCCAATAAGTTATTGGACCACCGGGACCATGTTATTATAGTTTTTTCTAATATATATAATATATATCTCTATATACAAAAAATCTTTATGTATGTGTTTTCATTCCGTATATACGACGACCAGATGCACAATTTTTTTTTTAACAATTTAACCCAAAAAAATTGACAACCTCTGCTTTTTTTCTCCTTTTTTTTTGCTTTTGTATAAATGTATGTACAACCATATATTCCTTCCTTCAAAGACACCAAGTCGTTCCAATCATTTCTCTGAGTCCTTGAGGTCGACGAAGGGTTAATCATCGAGAAGAAGAAGAAGGGTTCGATCGTCGTCGTTCGGGTCGAGAGATCGGCGATGTTGGAGGATAACAAGAAGACGAAGGTGAAGAAGGGGTTCTTGGCAGTTCAAGTGGGGCTGGAGGATGAAGACGGGGCAGTCGAGAGGTTCGTGATCCCTATATCCTACCTGTATCACCCGCTCTTCAGGAGGCAACTCGACGAGGCGCACGAGGTCTACGGGTACCACACGAATGGCCCGCTCCGGCTCCCTTGCTCAGTCGATGACTTCCTCCACCTCCGGTGGCGGATCGAGAAGGAACCCAGCGGCGGCAGCGTCCCCCACCACCACCATCACCACAGCCGGCACCACCACCCGCACCTGTCTAGCTCCTTGTCTTTCCACTCCTGTTGATAGTAGCATAATCAACTACATCGGCGCATGTCTGTACACGAGAGCTTAGGACGAGCTCCGCTCATTCGTTTGGCTGTGTAACATCAAATCAGAATCGACTTAAAAGTGAGGATACGTGGTGTTCACCGATTTTGGACAGGGTCGTGGAGGGTTTTCCTTTCACATTTGGAGGGTTTTCTTTTGAGGAAAACAGCTTTTTCTTGCTCTAGGTTGAGAGAGCAAGTGGAGGAGTTGTCGTTTCTCAGCAGACTAGGCTTTATCATGTCCAGTTTTTTCTTTGTACACAATCGGTTATCAATGGAAATACCTTTGTACCAAAATGAATGTAGAAATTGGTGTGTCGTCTATGATCCATTATCGAATCACGGCCTCCTCTCGAAGTAGGTTTCATGGTTTTCGAGATCTGATTTCCACTATATATGAAAGGAAAAAGAGCTCTCATGGTAGTGATATATGATCATTTTGTATCCAATAAAAACCTTAACCAATCCACATATGAACTAAATCAGTCCACTAGAGATAAAGCACTCCAACACTTCTATTTTGAGGGAAGGAGGCAGTGAATTTGCCTGAATACAAAGTGGAAACTTTAGCATCCCAGAATTGATTAATCCAGACTTCGATGGTGTTTGACTTTCCAGTACAGGGCAAGCCCAAGTGACACGCTCAACCACGGGAGGGGCGAGGCCAGAACCGAGCGATACAATGGTAGTCTGCAGTGTTCTCCGAAGAAGAGGAAGCAAGTAACAGCCTCGACAAGGATTCTGACCGACAGACTTCATCATCATCATCGGATGGCTTCGGCACTCACCTATGGAAGGGAATTTCAGGCGTCAGAAGCTGAGCAACGGCTAAAAAGAAGTTAATTTAGCATTTGATGACCCTTTTGCGTGCAGGCTGATCGCACAGACAATTCACTGGATCAAATCTCTTCGTAAAAGTCTCGCTGTCCGCCACTAAACTCTCATCAAAACTACCTGTACACTATTGTCGTTCGGAGCGACAAAGAGTTAGCAGTATTCAGAGAAAACCATTTTCGTCCTTGAAGTTTTCAGAGTAATTATTGGATGTGATAATGGCACTCAAAATCGAATTTGCGTGTCAGAATCAAAATCTACCTTTGAGAACGAGGGGGCAGACTGAAACATTTTCTCATAATTTCTTTCCATGCAAGTGTGGGTCATTCCATTAATTTATAGCAACTGGATTTTTCGCCCTCTCGGTCCGGCCAAACTCTCTCAAGCCCACCGATCTCCACGAAATAGAAGAACAAAAATGAAAAAGGGCGAAAGAAAGAGCAGCATTAGATGGACAGGACTAATGAATAGTAGTATTCTCTATGATTCTATACTGTCTATACCAATTGATCACACTCCGCCTCTTCTCCGTGAAAATGCTGTCGCCTTGAAATTGTTGTTCCATTACCCACCCAGATGGTTTGATTGAATTAGTTTAACACCTCTCATCATTTGTGAGTCGTGTGACCGGAAATTGACAAAATCCAAGCCGAATTGCCTTTTGTTTTCGAGAAGGGAGAGATATGCAACAACATTCTTACCATTCTACGCCAAATATCACCGTTTTCCACTCAAAGTCCATCCATCTGCACTGCGAGCAAATCTAGGACTAAACCGCCAATCTTATACCATTTGACAGGCCCATGTGCGGTTGGAATGCAAACTGAAATCATTTGGACATTGAGTCAACGATACTCCACATGACTCCCTTAAATCTTTAACAGTGATAGGTCCGATTGGATCACCCCCTCCCCCCACCAACACCCACAACCCCACAACCCCACCGCCCCCCCAACACCCTTTGCCTCAGTTATTCTGTAACAAAAGATCGGTCTCTAGCTGGCATGCGGCCGCTTAAAATCATCACGATCCTACTGCCCAACTCCATTGATGCCAGCCAAGTGATATCGCTTCGACGCCCTCAGTTTTCCCTGACGACTCGATGAAGAGAAAAGAAAAACCCGGTGTTTCCATCTCCTGGATACATCCAAGCAACTACGGACTTTTGCCTGAAAAAGGGCTTCCTCATCCTCAGCGTAGCTGGTGGCTCCACCTGTTTGCAACTGGTCTGAATGTTATCTTTCATATCAATTCACCTAAGATGATGAGTAATAACACAATAGGGTTTTTATACGACGCAATTTGCTACTCTGAGACGATCAATTATGGTTGTATACACCTCGTGCCCACAGGTCGACACCGGCTGAGACCACCTGGGACGGTGCCACTGGAAAATTATATGTCTGTGTACATATATATATCGACCAGTCATGCGTGATAGGTGGCGACATAGTTGTCGGAGACAATTTCTCAGAGTTGTTCTCTTCTGATCTCCTACTGAAGGACACACTTTGATTGCAATCCCGTGGACCACAGATGTGTCCGTATTCTGCACAGTAACTGAAAATGGTCCATGGCCCTTCCAAACGCTGAAAGTGAAAAAGACATAGCTACCGTATAGGTAGATGGAATTGAAAGCGTTAGACCATGCAAATGGCACAATCCATCCACACTACTCATATCATAAATAATGAAACTGAACCGATGCTATATTTCATCTCCTATTGTATCGATCTAATTTTAAAAATAAATTAGTTATATTTTAATAAATTAAATATAATAGGTAAAACATGCAAGGACATTCCGACATTGACCCAAAGGGAACGTATGGGTGCTATTCATTTTCTATCAAATAAAAAAATACTGAAATATCTCAGTCGACCAAATCATAAGATCTGCCTATTTTGCCCCTAACCCAATCTGGGCCTTTTATTTCCATAATTATTTATTTAGTTATTTTAATTTGATGGATGAAAAAAATCTGCCCCGAGAAATCCGCAATATAGCGCGCGGGACCAAATACCTTGAGTGGCCCAGCTCCGATCCCATTCGTCCAATCGCAGTCATCATTAAGGCATGATTAGAACACCGAGGCTCGATGGGCCCCACAGCTGACCCTATACGACCCTACCACGTGAACGGAGCCCAACATCCGCGTGGTACGGTCCCTCCGGACGCACCAGCGGGAGGCATTAAATCCGACCAACGTGGCAGTGCCTGTAGCGTACGGTGAGCGGCAGAATCCGACCCGTCGATCGCTCATGTCCACCTCATACCTCCAGATTAAAAAAAAAAAAAATCGACCCGAGCGATATTGAAAGTTCTATCGACCAACCAATCGCTGAGCTTTTCAAATCCATAACATATATTAAAAAAATAAAATTATTCATATAAATTGTTCTTTGCTTTTGAATAATTCGGTGACAGGACATGGACAGGTAGGTAGTTAACTTTGTTTTTTATTGGAAAATTATGAATTAAGGGAATTTAAATTTGATAATTTATTTTTTTATGTTATATAATTTTTTTAAATGCATTTTCAAATATTTATTTTAGACCTATTAGCCTTTGTAATGTCTTTTATAAAATTATTTTAAAAAATTATGGCTAATAGGCTTAGATCTTGTTTTAACTTGAAATCATTTCTCCAATCCAAACGGCCTTTGTATGGGAAAAGCGCATTAGTGAAAAATCTGTTATAGCCCATGAAATCGTGCACTTTTGGAAGGCTTACAAGGGCAAGGATGCAAATCAAAATAGATATGGAAAGGGCTTTGGATCGGGTGGAATGGAATTTCTTGTTGGCAACAATGGAGCACTTGGGTTCTCAAGAGCAATGGAGGCATTGGATCTCTCCATGCCTATCAACCGTCTCCTTCTCCGTTCCAGTGAGCGGCAATCCTCAAGGTCTTAGTAAGCCCACACGTGGAATCCGGCGAGGCGACCCACCATCACCATTCTTCTCCTTATTGGTGACCGAAGCTGTGTCTCGACTCTTGACAAGAGAAGAAAGTCTTGGCAACATTGAAGGAATCAAAATGGCAAGGGGAAGCCCATCCTTTACCCATTCGTTCTTGGCCGATGATCTATTTCTTTTTGCCAAAGCAACGACAACAATCTTCACGCATTTGGACACTTACCATAGATGGTCGGCTCAGTCAATCAACAGGGCCAAGCCTGCGATCTTCTTCAGCTTGAGCACTCCAATTGCAGCACGAAGACACATCTGCAGAATGCTGAACCTGCCTAAGGGACAAATGCATTCAAAAATACCCTGGACTCCCTCAACATATCCAGTGTGCCTCAACAGTCTCCTTTCAACCGATCCTTGAGAAGGTCTCCAAAGAACTAGCATCGTGGAAAGCTTTAGTTCTCTCCCAAGCAGGTAGAACAGCCTTGATCGCATCGGTGGCTTCCTCAATCCCCCACTTATACCATGTTAACCTTCATGCTGCCCCTTAGCATCTGTTCAAAACTTGATTCCACACTTAGCAACTTCCGGTGGGGCAGCAATAAACAAGGCACTCCACGAAAGCATCTGAAGGCCTAGGATTTTCTTCGCAGACCAAGAGAAGTGGGAGGTCTGGGACTTCACTGGATGCATGATCACTATCGAGCCTTGCTAGCAAAACAGGCCTGGAAGATTGCCATCTCACCTGCATCACCGGTAGCTCAGATTATATATGCTCTCATAATATCAATGTCTGCATTCATATCCGCTGAGTACTCACATAACAAACACTTCTTCTTCTTCTTCTTCTTCTTCTTCTTCTTCATTTTTTTTTCTAGAAAAGTGTCCAGAAAGTCGGTGATCTTATGGAGAAGGTTATACTTTTGAACTTGGGAGTGGAAGAAGCATCCAGATATGGAATGATCCTTGGATACCTAGTGAGCCAGGGAAGCATACAAACATAGCACTAAGCTCAAGCAACTCTCTGAACTTTCAATGGGTGAATGAACTATTCTTTGAAGGAACAAGGATACGGAATACTCAGCTGAGCAGCGCCATGATAGGCTGATCTGGTTGCCTTCCAAAAATGGACCCTTCCCCACCAAATCAGCTTATATGGAAGTTCAAGCAAACAGCTTTAGCCCTACTCACTTACAGCAGAAGGAATGGAGGGTCTTATGGCGAGCCAAGATTCACAATCGGCACAAACTGTTATGGAAAATCATTACCTCAACCTTACCCACCTGTAACATCCTCTCTACAGGGATGCCATTGCAGGATTTATCCTGACCACTATGTAACAACGAGGAAGAAATCTCTCCATTTATTATACTTCACTTACAATTTCTTTTCTTTTTAATTAAAAAAGTTGAAATTTCATTTCCACGTCTATATGTAATAGAGACTACGAGGCCAAATCTTGTCAATTCCATTTACCACTCAGAAAAAGTTAGCAACGACAGTGAAAGATGAAGAATCTCTCGATCTTGGCCGTCATCGTACTCATCCTCATTGCAGTCGCCCATACGTCGAAGATAATCTAAATTGGACCCGTAAATTCTACTGCTACTTCGATGAGAATCTCAATGAACATACGCGGATGTGCCTTTCATGTGCAGGGAGTGATTTCTTTTCATACTAGACGTTTATCTTCAATGGAAAGGTTTTCCTTTTTCCTCTTCGACAGCGAGCGAGGTGGCAACGGCCGAAGCAATGGCATGCACCAAGCTGGCGGGCGGCAGCCAAGACTGCATCAGATTCCGCTGTGATGCGTACTGCAAGAAGACCTCCGGGCCGGGCGCGGTCGGACACTGTGGATTTGATCTTAACTGCTTATGTGATTACCCTTGTTGAGATTGAGCCGTCACTAAAATAATCAGAATAAGTAATAAAGGATAAAATTGGAAACGATTAGATATGAACAGAAAGTTGCAGCATCTTCTCCCTTCTCTTTGTTCTGCCCTCTGTATGGCCATACATGTGCTTGCAAATGTTTGATTAGGATTTCTCTGCTTCACATACCATAAAACCAACTGTTCCTTCGTGCCATTTCCGAGCTCCCCCAATGCCGGAATCGGAATAAGTTATGACTTGAGATTCGTGTTCAGGGGTTTCAAGATTTGAGATGGAGCAGCTTCATCGTGAGATCGCCTTGACAAGTCAGAAACCGGAAACGGTTGTTATTCGAGAAATCAATGACAAAAGACTGGCGAATCAGAGACCGCTTGTTTCTATGTTGTTGGGGTTCGACGTTTCCAGACTGTACATCGAACAGCATTTATGTTTCAACTAATCTGTCTGGTTTGGTTTTAAACACACTGCTGGATCTTCACGTTGTTTTCTGCTAGGAGAAGAATTGAACTAAAATGACGAACAAAAGAGCAGAGATGAATGGATTCCTTATCATTATCAAAGCAATGAAACGAAACGAATACGCGACTATCTCTTCAGCTGGGTTCCCTTCTCGAATCTCGATTGTGTTTTCCATGGCAAAAGATGAACAGGTAATACAAGCAGAACAATGCTTCCCTACAGAAGGGTGAATTTACTCTCTCCGGTCAAGTATTTATTGGTTAACCCCTCTCTCTCTCTCTCTCTCTCTCTCTCTCTCTACATATATATATATATATATATATATATCCATTCGATGGAACCGATAACAATGGCCAATCCATCCTCTAAATCATGAAGTGCTCCGTCGATGACGGTTGCAAAGCGCGAATCTTTATGCTGAAAATTCGACTCTCAGATATCCCGTCCCACGTCTCCGAGTAAGCAACCCTCCGCTTGTCCGAGTTCCCAATATGGGCACCACATTTGCGGCAGAGAAGCTTAGTTCTCCTCCGCAGCAGGCCCCACGAGCGCTTGGAGGAGAAGTAAGGACGGTACGTGACCTCCTCCATCTGAGTGAACCGGCTCTCATCGATCGAAAAGAAGGAAACGATCCCTCTTCTCACAAACTTCCCGTACTCGGAGCCGATAACCGACAAAGTGTGGCGGTTGCACGAGCTCAGGTTCAAATTATACCCGCAAGCGCCGCAGCTGCAACGGAGGAGCAGATCGAGTCAGAGTTTTGCAACAGCAAGCACTAGAACTGCTTCACCCGAACTTCTAGTGGTTGCCGGGTTCAAGCAGGAGAGCAAAAAATGTACAGGGATGCGTCTGTGGGCTGGGCTATTGAAGTCCCAGCAAAAGATCTCGAGTTTACGAACACCGGAAAATGAAGAAGAAATGGAAGGGATACGAACGGCAAAGAGTGAGACGGTGAGAGAGAGAGGGGGGAAGAGATGGAACCTGTAACTGACATGGTCGACTGAAGATGAACATAGTTGGAGATCTTGTGCATGTCGAGTCTGGTGATGGTTGTTGCTTTCCTCAGACATCTCAGCTCTCTGTACCCCTCTCTCCGTCTCTCCAAATGTTGCAGAGAGGCAGAGGAAGAGGCAGTTTTAGGGAGAGAGAGAGAGAGAAGATCTAGCATTCGACACGACAGAGAGGAGCGACTTGCTTTATTATTTTTCCCGAAGAAAGAGGACAAACACAACGGTCACAAAGAATAGGGACACCCGCTCGGTTGGTCCAATGACTCGGTATTTTCATTTTCTCTGACCCAGATTACTCTCTGTTTTCCCTAAGCGGGTGTACTTCTGGGTAAAACCCGGCGTCTTGAATTCACCCAGATGGTAGAGAGAAAGTAAGTAACAGGAGCGACCTGGAAGCAATGATGTGAGGAATGCTGAAACAATTATCACTTGCAAACCTGAAAACGGCTCCCAAAATAATCACGCCGTTGGAGCATAAAATGGAATACAATCAGTGGCCCGGCTCCTTCTTACCTCCTTCCCCGCTGTTGACATCGAAGAAGAAAAACATAAGCACCATTTCCGCGACCAAACCTTGTCGGCAGCAATTCCTGGGAGCAAAGTGCCGGAATCAGTTAACAGGACGGCATCGATGCAACGAGCAGTCATGCTTCACATGCATCCGATACTGCTGTTTCCCTGAGAACTCCATGCGAGAGGGCTCAATTAACCACCAGTGAAACCCCAGATTTCATTTGGGCAAGAAACTTTCAGCCAGCCTGAAGGTGATCGAATTTAGATAGAGGAATCAACAATGGCCCTCAAACTCGACCCTGCACAACGTGACCTCAGCTATGTGCTCGGTCGAGCAAAGCAAACATGCAGTGTCAACTCTCTTGTATTTTAAAGGAAATATTGTCAATTCTGGCAAAACATTGAAGAAATAGGTGGACATTTTAGTTAAAAATATAGTAGTATCCCCCATAGGTTGCCGTATGCTCATACTACTAAGTGCATGATTGGGATACTAACAGACACGTATAACTAAAGTTCAATAAACAGAATCAATTACATTATCATGTCTTCCTTATCTTCATGACACATATGCAGTGGTGTGATGGACTTTCTCCATTCGAGTTGAGGACCCAACCTAACTAACTATATATATATATAATANGGGGGGGGGTGGGTTCGAGTGAGATTGCGACATAAGATGCATGTCATAATCATTGACGTTTGGGACTCCAGCATTAATAATGGTCTCCTGGTTCCCTAGTTTGGTTCAACAAAAAAATAAATGATCAATACTTGTTTTTTTTTTTTATAATCCACGCTCGCTAAATTTTACAGTGCAGCTGCTGTGTATATCTGATATTTTTCAAGGTCACATCGATCGATTGGATAGTTTATATGTCACAGTGTCAAGTAGCTGTCGGTGTGTGACATTACCACGAAAGATGGACGTTGATGATGGCCCTTTTGAACTCGTGGATATCTAAAATGGCTTTGCAAGCGTACCATTGTCTCACTTTACATCTGACAAGCTTCCTTGTCCTCTTCTTTTGCTGTGCTTAGATTAGGCATAGATCGCAGTGTGAGGGGTTGCACGGGTTCGAGAAGTCGTTTAATCAAGAGAATGAGAAAATTAATCCCCTGAAGGAGAAAGATGTTCGATTTTTAAGGAAATTGCACGTTTGCATTCCGTCATTTTCATGTAACAATTAATTTTTAAAGTTATTTTGGGACCGATAATTATCGAATTGGGTGGAGACAGACGTTAGACATTTTCAAGGCCGCCCGTGTAGTCTAGGGAATTGGAGCTTCTCTGTCCCTCGAGCTTCAGGTTCGAGGGCTGCAATTGCCAAAGGCAGCCCAGCTTCCAGAAACTAGAGGTCCTGCCAGGGGTAGGAGGGACAGTTGTGAGCAGAAAAGAAAGGTGCCACGAAGAAAGACAGAGGCAGCACAGCACAGATGGACGAATCCTTTTCAAGACAATTAATCAATTACTGGTAGAAAGAAAGCTGCAAGTTCTTTCAGAGCACTGCCTCTCCGTATCCTCTTCAGCACAGGTCCAGTATCGATCCATTCATATGTACCTCTGAGTGTGTGTGGGCGTGTGCATGTTGGGTTTCGTTTAGTTTACTCTATGTGTCCTTGTGAGGCACAGCTCTGAAGCAAATAGCCCATAAGTCTGTCTCTGCCAAGGATTCCCTCTCTGACATGCCTCGGATCTTCGAAAAAGGCTGCTATGTTCTGTTACTCGGGCTTCGTTCACATGGAAAGCATTTTCTAAAAGTTGGAGCTTTTGGATGTCATTACTGTAGTGCAACGGGCGATAAGACTCCATCATTGGAGTTCTTGTGCATCCTTCTTTTTTAAGCTTCTGGCCTCAACGGGTCTTCGGCTTTGCAATTTCTTGATAAAGGGGTCAACTCTAAATTAGCTTTTACGTAGATATTTTTCTTGAAGACGGGGAGCGGACCATGCTTCTTCCCCAGCTGTCTTAGGTGACACTCTGCAAGTGTTTTCTGAAATGGTTTTCGGCTGCTTGTCTTCGCCATCACGTTTTTCCCTTGGTTACCTCCCCTCCCTTCCTCTCTTTGTGCTTCTCAAGACTCAAGGCTATGATGTGAACATTGGGGGACTCGTTAGGTGGCAATCAAACATACGAGTTCCTGAGGTTGGTAGTATTTTTCACAATAGAGTTGCTTTCTGTTCCGCGAGCAGTCATTTTGATAGATATCGGAGTGGGAGATTAGAGTGATCTGTAAGGTAAGTGCACTCTAAGCAAGAGCCCGGAATTTCCCGAAAAGTGCCTCCTTTTTCGGTTGAAACAGCTTTGTCTGATATCTTTGCTCTTTTTGTCTTGCTTACATTTGTCTGTTTGATTTTGGGTCTTTTGGTGAAGTTATGGGTGGCAGATGAGAAGAGGCAGAGGAAGACTGCTTAGGGCAGAAGAACTCAAGCTTGATCTTGAGCATGGACCGGAGAAGCTGGCTGTGGAGGAGGAAGTCATCTGAGAAAAGTCCGGGCGAGACTGAGAGTTGCGGCTCCATTTCTTCTCAATCGGAACGGTACTCTGATGAACAGGTTGGGTCATTTATTTGAGATTGAATGGATAGGATGGTTCTCCAATTGAAAAGCTTTATCCGTTTCAATTTCACAGTCTGTCATTTCTCTTCTTGCTCAATATTCGCATTTGTAATATCTAATCTTTCCGGGTTCGCTCAGTTGGATTTGGATTTCTTCAGTATTGGCATTCTATTTGAACAGCAGTTGCATTAGTGTCTGATGTGTCTTGACTTTTCACTCAAGGCATATGCAGCCCACAGCTCTCAGTCTCTTGAAGCCGCATCCAAAGCTGTCGTTGCTGATGAAGATATGAGCGACCAGGTGAAGACTTTGTCGGAGAGATTATCTGCTGCTCTTCTCAACATCCGGGCCAAGGAAGAATTAGTAAAGCAGCACGCAAAAGTTGCAGAAGAAGCAGTCTCAGGTATTGCCTGCAGCAAGAGCATCTTCACAAGATCTGTGTGGGATTTTCTGCATGAATTTTCAAAACATCGGACATTGTTTTCCATTTGATTTCATATCCCAGTCACTTGATTACTATCAGGATGGGAGAAGGCGGAGAATGAGGTTTCAGTCTTGAAGAAACAGCTCGAGTCTGCATGCGAGAGGAACTCATCACTTGAGAATCGAGTTGGTCATCTCGATGGAGCACTCAAGGAATGCCTGAGGCAGCTCAGGCAGTCGAGAGAAGAGCAAGAGCAGAGGATCTATGAGGCCGTCATGGAGAAGACTCGTGAATGGGAATTGGTCAATTCTGATCTCCGCCAGAAGCTCGATGCTGCCGAGGGAGAGAACTCAATTATCAAATCGGAGCTCCTCTCCCGGGTTGAGGAGCTGGAGGTAAGAACCATCGAACTGGACCTGAGCACAAAGGCCGCTGAAACAGCGAGCAAACAGAGTTTGGAGAGCATAAAGAAAGTCGCTATACTCGAAGCCGAGATTTGCAGGCTAAAAGCCATGGCTCGTAAAGCGGTGTCTGCTCCATCGTTCTGTGTCGAGTCATCCGCAGACAGCCAATCAGATGGTGGGGAGCGGCTTCTAGCATTTGAAAGTAGTGGTCGAAATGAATTTAATCCAGTCGCTACTAATGCTGATTCCTGGAAATCTGATCTTGTGACAGGAGTTCGCGGTTTAAGGAATGAGAAGACTCTGGGAAATAGCCTCATGATCCCATCATTGCAGATTGATCTGATGGACGATTTTCTTGAAATGGAAAGGCTTGCAGGGTTGCCGGATGCAGAAGCTGGAAGTTCCAACGTTGAGGTTGGAGCTATGTCTGCCCAATTTACAGAGAAGAACCCATCTAGATCAGAGCTCGATGCCATGATAAATAGGACTGCTGAATTGGAGGAAGAGATTGAGAAGAAGGAAGTGGAGAAGGCAGAACTGGAGCTGGCCCTGAGGCAGCTCCATGAACAGCTCGGTAAATCCGAGACTAGCCTCAAGGAGGCAGAGGTGAGGCTGGCTGAGCTAGAAACTTGGCTATCGATGGTGGAAGAACTAAAGGGAGCTGCCGAGGAGAAAACGAAAGCAACTGGGTCACAACTGAAAGACGTGTCAGCACAGATGGAGCGCTTATGCGTTAAAGTAAAGCTGTTAGAGGAGGAGCTCGGGTCAGAACGGGATGAAAAGGCCAAGAAAGAGGAGAGATGTCGAACTCTGGAGGAAGAGATTTCGAGAATGAGGAAAGAAGCCGAGCTACAGAGAAACGCCGAGCATCAGCAGGTGGCGAACTCCAGTGACGAAATAAAACTGAGCCAGGTCCGGTTTTCTGGCTCCAAGCGTCCATTAGATTTGCCTCTTTGTATTGATCTCACTTGTGCAAATCGTGCTAGAAGCTGCTTATTTTGATTCTGATATCTTGCCTATGGTGGTGGTGATGTTAATGGCGCAGGTGCAAGAGCTAGCAGTTGCTGCCAGTAAGTTCGCTGAGTGCCAGAAAACGATTGCATCGCTCAGCCAGAAACTGGAGTCGCTTGCAGCTTTT
The DNA here is from genome assembly GCA_900006705.1 of Sonneratia caseolaris. Lineage (NCBI taxonomy): Eukaryota > Viridiplantae > Streptophyta > Magnoliopsida > Myrtales > Lythraceae > Sonneratia > Sonneratia caseolaris. Next base: position 1,418,931 of record CXYZ01009109.1, on the reverse strand, counting down.
GAGGATTTTCTGCTCGATCCCGACAAGAACACATTCTGACGAATGAAGGGAGGGTCACAGAGAACCGGAAACAGTGACGGGCCATGTAAATCAGATCGCACTGAGCGGCAACTTATCTGACCATATGGGAATGGGTAAGGGAGGAACAAGTCCCCTTCAGAGAGGAGCACGAGCCGATTAGTTTGTCCCTGTCTATATATGTTTTCCTCGGCCGGAGGAGTTGGCGAGATGCATTCATAACTTGCAAATTAACCAGAGCAATGACCCAAATGCTCCTCCTGGCGTCGGACAACGTAGATTGTTGACAGAAGATATAAGCCTGTAAACGAATACAGTTCCCTGCATAGTGAAATAGGATGCTTCAGATAGCAATTAAAAACCAACCTGATTAAAGCCTGACCAATGCCTCATTGGGTCTCGAACAGCTTCAGACAGATAAATCTGCCGACCTCGCAAATTCTATAAAGCAGGTCAATTTGGACCAGTCTGACCGCTCTGTGTGAAAGAAGCGACAGTTGCGTCTGGAGTGATCATATCATGGCTCATTCATATGCTTGTACCACTCCAAACCATGTTTTTGTTTTTCAAGAATATATTGTATTCTATACAGTGGCATTGCACGGTTCATTATTGATCCAAAAAAGAGTGAACAGCGCATCGCCACTAACTGCTATTATACTCCTTGAAACAACCGTAGATTCTTCCAAATAAGGACAAGATCGTACTGAACCCAAGAACAGATGAAGAATGTCATTTTCGTGAAGTTCTACAATGAAAGCATTATTGTGGAATGTGACAGCGAACCTATTCACGAGCTTGAAAGAACTTTGGTTAGGGTGCTCTGAAGTGATGCAACTGTATCTACTGCAGACTTTGCGAGCCAACTGATGCCGACCTTAATTCGGTGCTCATCAGTAGGTAATCTGATGAGATATGCGAGTTTCCTTGCTGCAACACAATAACGCCTCTCATTAAAAATAGTTCACTAAGATAAACATATTATAATCAAGATGACAGGAACAATTAAATAAGTGAATGGAGAAGAGCTAAACCTGCATGACCAACTGGCCCCTCAAGGGTTAGTCCCTCTATAAAACTTGGGGTGATTGCGGCATCACTTCTCCCCAGTGTCATCATCTCACCCAAGTTCTGAAATCTGGATCACAAATCAAGAAAATCAAAGGTGAGAACTTGGGAACGGAAGCAGACGACAATCATTGTTTTGAAGAAATTGCCCATTGCTGTGTCAGTTGAGCTTCAACCAAATCTGTCACAACAAGGGACATGAATTAAACCTGAATGGAAGCAGAGGACGATTATTGATTGCCGCCCAAATATTCCAACCGGCAAAGTCTGCTTGCTGAAAGGCAACCTGATTGGGGCATAGAAAAATTAAAACATGAACCACAAGATAGATTTCTAGTAATGCTAAGGATTAACCAGAACTTTGAGAACTGAACCAAAACAAAAGCTGAACAACATATGTAAGAGCCCAACCACATATGTAAGAGCTGAACCGCATATGCATATGCTTACAGTACCTGTGCAGTTGCTGGAAGGAGCCTCCCCTGTGAATCCCTCAAAGCTGAAGAATCTCCTACTGCAAAAATTCGGGGATGCCCCTTCACACGGAGAGTTTCATCTGTTTCTGCCTGTCCACGGGATGTCAGTGGAAGCTCATTGGGCCAGTCACCGGGTCCCAATTCTGGCAGTGGAGGCTTTGACCCAACAGTCCATAACACTATATCAGCCTCGAGGATTTGACTTTGTAAACCCCTCTGTGAAGGTTGAAGTTCCAATATGAATTTATCTGACTCATTTCCTGAAGATGAAGGGTCCGCTGACCTCCTTATAGAACGAACAAAGTAACCTAGTAGAAGTTCCACTTTTCTTGATGAGAGAACCTGATTCATGCAAAACAATTAGAAAATCATTATTTCCTTTTTTAGAAATTATAATAAAAGGAAGAAAGCAAGAGAATGCCAGTCATTAAAAAAACTGTTAATTATAAGGGTAGTAATATTATTGATTGAGAGATTGTTATTAACGTTTCCCTCATCATGAAGGGATCCTTTATGGAGCTACCTCAGCCAGCAATCACCCACAAGTATGTGGAACAAGGTGCTTCTAGGCCTCTTGATGAAAAACCATGGTGTCGCAACACAGCCATCAATAAGATTGTGGATATTTTACTTAAGTTATTTTGCCACACATTGATCCCCTTGTTTAGCCACTTGACTGACACACAGAGGTTGCGTGAACACAGTAATGTAATCTTGCATTTACAATAAGATGTAGTGTCATTTCCTAAAGTAGGCGCTTTCCTGGTACTTAGTACTCACAAAGTAGTTAATACTTGAACAATCTGTAGAATTAATGAAGCACACAAATTTCTCAGATTTGTCATCTTCCTACCCCATTTTTTGGTCAGGTTTCTCCTTTTCAGTCCTCTTCTAATTTGATCTGTCCATTTTACATAATCCAGTTGACAGTTCCATAAACAAAAGGAGCAAGTAATATAGACCAATCTATTCCGTCTCCTAAAGATATATATCCAAGAACCAAGATCCACTAAACTTGAATTTCTTACTTTTGTAGCAGCTTCCCTGTTTCCAGGTGGGGCAGTAGGACAAATAGTTGTCTCCACATTGATTGCTTGGACTACTCCTTTCTCTTGGAGTCTCTCAGATATTGTGGCAGCCAATTCAACACCCGAATAACCACAGCCCACAATAACCACACGAATTAGATTGTCCTTTCCAAAGTTATGCCTCTCCAGAGTCTTTAACTTCTCCTCAACTTTCTGCAAGAAAAGGAAGGGCACATACCCAAAGAAAAAATACAATCAGATGCAATAAGATATATATATATATATATGTATATGTATATATGAGTGAATTAACTAAAATTAAGGTCCTTCCAAGCCGGAGTAATCTTTCAAAGAATCTTACGCATGCATCCTCCAATGTGGAGAAGGGCAGTGCAAATTCTGCAGCGCCAGGTATAATATCCAGTTTGGATTGAGCCCCCAAAGCAAGAACCAACCTAGCTGTCCAAGATAAAGCACAAGAAATCAGATACAATCTATTTCTCAATTGAGAAGAAGACTAAAATCTACCAAGGTTTAGTTTTCATCCATCAGGATTCACTGCAACATAACAGTCCTGAGCCAAATAATTATCATAGGCCCTATCTGTCTTTGATATATATATGCTCTATTTAGCAATTACTTACATGCTGATACAACGTGTGCCACCATATTATGGAATTAAACCATAAGGAAATAGAAAGCTAAAGCTCCTACTTCCGAAAACAGAGGAATTCCTCTTATCCAGGTATTGTAAGAGACAGAAACCAAATTCAAGTTAGAGCTATTGAGAAGTAATTGATTGCACTATGATACCAACTCCTTCAGTCTTGTGGCTGTTTACAGTTGACACCAGCTTCAATAATAATCTTTTGTGAAAATGTTCTGAAAAACAACAAAAACCCCAGAGTTCTATCTACCAAGAAAGATAATGCTTCATTTTAATGCTAAGCATTCCATGACAAGTGGCTTTGGCACTTTTTTGCATAATGAAAATTAAATGGAGATGCAAATATACAGGTAACCATGTCTATCAAACCCCAACAAAATAAATGCAGGATCTAAGGAACGTTAATGTGCATGATAAGTTACCAGTCATATTCAATTACGAGGCCACTTTCAAATTGCACAGTCCCACCAGAACCAGATCCAGTGGATCCATTAATTCCCAGGTGATCCAATGGAGTTAAGAGCTTCACTCTATCTTGGAGAAATTGGATGCTAGTATTCACAATGAGATCGGAAAAACGAGGAGCTATTTCCCATGCTTCTACTTCTGCATTAAAAAGAAAAATTATCACAGTCCAATTCCACTTTCTGCCATATTCCCACTCATTCTGGTGCAACAAATCATTCAAAAGTTAACCATCATGTTAAAAATTCAGAAGCAGCCAAAGGATTGATGAATATGTACCTCCAGACAGCAGTTCATATAGCATTGGCTTGAAAACAAAACGCTCTGATTGGTCAACAAGAAGCACCTGATCCAATAATCAAGTCAAATAAATAAAAATACAGCCCTTAAAGATGACATAATAGTACTAGACAAGCTTGTACCTACAATAAGATCAGTTAGGTGTTTGTAGTGTAGACAAGCAAAAAAGTTCCCTAAGGAAAAAAATCTCACTTTGGCGGGCAGATGAGGTCCATAAAATACTCACAGCAGAAGAAATTATTTTACCTGGGGCTTCTTGTCTTCAGGCCATACTAGTGACTCTAGCCTCAATGCTGTATACAAACCCCCGAACCCACCTCCAAGTATACAGACCCTTGGCCTCTGCACATTAGAGTTCTCTCTTATAAACTTATCCATCTACCTATACGCATGCCATGCATATATCCATAGAATCACCTAATAGAGCAAACATAACAAAAATAACTTCTCATTCAAATCCTAATTTTTCTAACTTGTGCCCGCTATCCATCTTCTACAGGTTCCACGACCATATTAACACTTACGAACTCAGAGCAGTCAATCACATGATGCAGCAATAAATAAAGCTGAATCAACGAAAAGCGCTAACCTTTTTATCAGGCCAGAAGTATATATTGGGAGCCTTTTCACTCTCTGTTATCTCCGCCGTGCCACCAGCAGTTCCCATAGCCCCAGAAGCAACGACTCTTAATCCTTTCCCCTGGAAATTCCTACGATGCACCGGGAAATGGATGCCGAATTTCCCTGAAGAATAAGCAGGAGCTAGGCTCCTCCACTGCCTGGCGGCACGTGACGCCCCTGCTGAATCAAACAGAATACATTTTCGTGAATCCCAGTTGAAAAAAGGTCTGATTCTGTTTCCCAGTCGATACAGTTAGGTTATAATTGAAGCACGACAAATTAGCCAATTGGGTAGCTTTGGAAGCGAGGAAGGAGCTTACCCTTGAATGGAAGAGCTGCAGCTGAAGCAGTAACAGCGAACTGCGCCATGATTGGGGAGGGGAGCGGAGCAGCCTCTCTGCCTGAAGCCGCCAAGCTTCAGATAGAAGATCATCTCATCCCATCCACGTGGCAAAGATTAGCATTAAAAATTAATGCAGACGGGCGTATGAACCATAAGACTGGGGACCACAGGTTGGTTTATACGTGGCTAGCAGCCGATCAGATGCGCCGGGTTCATAGTTGACGATTTGGGCCTTTACCCTTTTCCGGTTTAGGCCGAAATTGAGGGCCCAAAGAGGAATAGCTAGCTATTCCTTTCCTTTGCCACGCGGAATTGCAGACTCTCAATCCGTCGAAATCACTTCTAAGGGAGGAGCGGTGGAGAGGCCATGGGAGACGGCAACAGCAGAGGAGGCATGGCGAACCCCAACAGCAGCAAGCATGGGAATAAGCCGGAGTGGCTGCAGCAGTACGATCTGATCGGGAAGATCGGCGAAGGCACGTACGGTCTCGTCTTCCTCGCCCGGATCAAGGCTCCATCAACCAACCGCGGAAAGTCCATCGCTATCAAGAAATTCAAGCAGTCCAAAGACGGGGATGGTGTCTCCCCCACCGCCATTCGTGAAATCATGGTAATTTCCCTCCCCGATTCCTCCTTCCATTATTCCCCAACTTAGTTCGCAGTCTTATCTTCATGTTGACTGAGAAAGTCTTTCGTGCATATTTTGTTCTTCTTGTGTGAGAAACTGAAAGGAAGTATTTTACAGCTGACCAGCTAACTGTTTCCATCGTCTAGAACTCTGTCCATCTGTGGAAGTTGAACTGTTCTGAAGCGTCTCCGTCCTTTAGGCTGTATTCTTTTAATGTGACCTGGTGCTTATAAAGGAATTCTCTACTGTTTGAATGGTGCAGCTGCTCCGAGAAATTTCGCACGAGAACGTTGTAAAGCTTGTGAATGTGCACATCAATCATGCAGACATGTCGTTGTACCTTGCCTTCGATTATGCCGAGCATGATCTTTATGTGAGTTTCTATTCCTCATCAATGTCCATTTCAATCCTCTAGAAGGATTGATTGAAATTTAGGGTCTAGACTGTTGATTTGGACTTTCTTCAATAGAGTGAGTCACATTTGGGTTACTTGCTTAATTTAAACAGCTCTGAGGTTTTCCAATTGTAATTTCAGGAAATTATTAGATATCATAGGGACAAGGCCGGTGGTCAACCAATCAATTCATATACAGTAAAATCATTGCTGTGGCAGCTGCTCAATGGACTGAATTACCTGCATAGGTAGGTCTTATTGTGCACTGGCATATTCATTGAATAAAACTCGATGAATTCAGAGTTTTGCTAATATGGTTGTTTGCGGCAGCAACTGGATCATACACCGGGATCTAAAGCCGTCAAACATCTTGGTATGCCTTTGAAACAGTTTTGCTTGTTGTTGGAGCAATAACTTATATTTCAATGCTAATTTTGTTTTTAAGTCTTTGATGAAGCTTAAGCACATATTTGCCCTTTTAATTTCTGACGTATAAACCAGGTCATGGGTGAAGGGGAAGAACAAGGTGTGGTGAAAATTGCTGATTTTGGACTTGCAAGGATATATCAAGCTCCTTTGAAGCCATTGTATGAAAATGGGGTGAGGTGCATGATTCCACTACTATAATCTTTGTCTTCCACTTACGGTTTATTTATTTGCTACTTTCTCCAGCATATTTCAGAAGAGCTGTTACTTCCTTTTTGTTATCTTTAGCCAAGTCTGTTTCACTTGGATTAATTTTTTGTCAGGTTGTGGTCACTATTTGGTATCGTGCACCAGAATTGCTGCTAGGGGCGAAGCACTACACAAGTGCTGTTGGTATCCTTTCAAAACTGATTATGCCTGCTTTGTTTTTGGAACAAGCATGGAGGGAGACCTGAAAAGAGCCAATCTTAGTTATTCCTTAAGGCTTCAATCAGACATGTGGGCAGTTGGATGCATTTTTGCAGAACTTATAACATTGAAGCCTCTTTTTCAGGGCCAGGAAGTCAAAGCTACTCAAAATCCTTTCCAAGTATGTTGCTTTTTTGAATTTGCAGCATCGGTAGTTTTGTCTCTAGGTGTTACATCTTCTTATGGTATTTATATGATCGACTTCCATGCAGCATGATCAGCTTGACAAGATCTTTAAGGTCTTAGGTAACAACATATGTCCAAATTTGCTATTGTATGATATCTGAATTATGTAAAGCCCAAAGCATGAAAGGACTTTTGCTTCAGGCCACCCCACTGTGGAGAAGTGGCCTACATTGGCAAACCTTCCGCACTGGCAACAAGATGTGCAGCACATTCAAAGACGGAAATAGTAAGTATTTTTCTCCTATTATGTTGATGTTCTCTTTGGAATTTTTTGTTTAGGTATCTGCATATCTATTATGACATATATGCATGTAGAAAGGTGGGCCTTATTATCTACTTGGAATTCTTGACAGTGAAACCAATGGAATTGGTACTGTTGTGCCACTGCCTCCTAAAGGTCCTGCCTTTGACCTCCTGTCCAAGATGCTTGAGTATGTCTTCCATTTCACGATTTTGAAAATGATTCTTGGTTTAGTTGCCTGAAAATCAAGATGATTCTGTTGCCTTTTTCCATTCTCCTTTGGCAGATATGATCCTCGGAAACGTATAAGTGCAGCACAAGCATTGGAGCATGAGTATAAACAATGACACTCTTTAGTCTCTATGCTTTGTTGTTTCTCCTTTTGTGCTTTAGTGTCTATTAGTTGTACATTTTTCTTCTGCTAAGTTGCTGAGACTCTGTTTTACATCTTGCTTTGAAGAATGACATGCTATGTGTCTCAGTAATTGTTTGAATTTGGTGTCACTTTAGAAAATGTAATTCAGTCTGTCTACAATGAATCTTATCCAGTTATGATCTTGCTCACGGATAGATACCAGGGTTTACACTAATTTTGAACTCAATGCTTTTCTTTTTTTCTATTTTCATTTCATTATACATTTTTCTTTTTAAGATAAGATGAGTTTCTCAGTCTTGTTTCTTTTGCTTTAGGAAGTTTCTGGCAGTAAAGTTAGTATGGCTTCATAGCATGTTTCTATCATTCATTTGCACTTTTATCAGCAGATAAAACATAAAAATGAGGAGGCTATGAATGTCTCCTTTCAAGGACCATTTGTATTGGATGGCAAACTGACTTTGCTGGATGAAGGCATTGCTTACAGAAGTTTATTAGCGAGTGTCTCTTTTCTAGTCAAATGGTTCTTAAACATTTTGAGAGTGGTCAACTAGATGGTTCATACTTTGGTAGAAATCTGAACCTTACATGTGTTGAACTTTGGTGTAAGATAGAGTTGAGTGATACTTGTGCAATATTCTCTTTGTTCAATTTCTAATGCTCCATTCTTATCTTATTAGGTACTTCCGCAATGAACCTCTACCAGGGCGCAAGTAAGGGGTCACTATCAGCTTTTTACTGTCTATTACTCTAATATCATGTCGCATGGAGCATTAACAATTCTAGGTCTATCTTTATTTGCTTTAATGCCATTTGGGATGAAACTCATTGTGCTTTCTCCTTGGTTTCTGTTGTCTTATGCCTCAGTGCGCTTGTGCCCAGCACAGGGGATAGAGTGAACTATCCGACTCGTCCTGTGGATCCAAGTACAGATATAGAAGGAACGACCAGCCTTCAGCCTTCTCAACCGGTAGGTCTTGTTCATCACTTTTACTTTGGTACAGATTACCACATAGACGCTTCTCTCTTGGCTGCTTCTTCAGCAAGCAATTTCATTTCTCTGTGCAGCCATCATCTGGAAATGCTGTCTCAGGGAACATGGCAGGTGCTCATCATCCTATGGGTAATAGGGGCGTTCCTCGTGGGCCTATGCCCATGGTTGGAATTCCAAGGATGCCAGGCCCTGGGATTCCCACCTATGGCCTTGCATCACAGGCTGGTATGGCTGGTGGAATGAACCCTAGTGGCATAACAATGCAGCGAGGCATGTCAGCTGCACAGCAGCAGCAGCAGGTTAGTTGTCTTCCTATTGAAAAACCTTCCCTGGCCAAGATTGGATGACCAAACAGGGAAATCTCTGGACAAGGAATGTTTTCCGGTCCAGCAGTAATCTCAGAGCCTTTATAGACTTTTGCTGTGAACTGGTGTGGGGGATACTGTTGTGGACCGGCCAGTGCAGCCGTTTTGCTGAAAACCGATTGCACATCCAGTTTAAAAGCGGAGCTGATGCCAATCTTTCCTGCTTCTGTAACTATGTTGGTTTTGAGTAATATCTGAATGGTGCCTTTCTTTTGTGGCAACAGTCGAGAAGAAAAGACCCGGGATTAATGCCTGGATACCCTCAGCAGAAATCAAGGCGGATCTAAGGTAATCTGCATAGACGATGTTCACAATTTTGCACGGTAGATAGCGACTGTAAAGCATTCTCTTTGACTAAAAATGACACAGCAGATACTCCACGGTAATTCATTCGAAGATATTTTGGAAAATCTCCAGGTGATTTATACACGCGCAGTGACAACTGTCTGTGAGAAGCTCGTGAACTTTGGCCCCTAAAAAGGATTACTTACGTTCACTGGATACCGGTGAAGGCAGGAGCCAATGTCAAGGAACATGCGACAATTCCTTAACAGCCTCCTCAATTCGCCAGCAGTTTCCATTGAGCAACATTGTAGAATGTCCCCTTGTACCATCTCCACGAAATTAAGGAAAGCAGAAGTCAAGAGGAGTTAGCTTGTTTCGGGTGTTGATGATGAGGGTAACACACGTTCCATGTATGTGATGTATGGACAGCTGTAGCTGTGTACTAATGAAATGTGAATCTCAGAGTACTTCCTGGCTATTGTGGTTTCCCCCTCAATGAACTGTCCTTTTTCTATGGAGCCATTGGATAGACGCGTAGAAGCAAGAACCACCTCCTGAGCTTTTCACCTATTGTCCCTAGCTTCAGGCTCAACCTAAATTGATCGGTCTTGACCATCCATCATCATATTTGATCCAAGACCTTATTTCAGCTAAGGACGTCGAATAAAAATGGATGTAATGCTAAATTTCATATTAGATTTCCCAAGTTTTCCCAGCCGTAAGAGATCATCGTGCCCCTAAATCCACCCCTTACTCGGTACTAAATAGAATATAATATGATATGATATCTTTCCGCGCATATGCTATAAATTGCTGGTGGGGCTTCCGAGAAATTCACCTTGTGGAAGTTGGCAGCTTCAATTTCAGTGATTTTTGGCATTATCATCCCCCCACACCATGTCCTTATCGCCACCCCCCC
>CXYZ01009109.1:1386840-1404505 GCA_900006705.1 Sonneratia caseolaris | reverse complement strand
GTTTAATATAATGGTTATATTAATGATTTTTGTTATAAATTATATTCAAATTATGATATTATGTAAATTTATTAGTAATATTATATTATTAATATTATTTTTTAAACATACGGTTCAACCCATTGAACCTCCGGTCCGACCCATGAACCCATGCCTACACCGGTTCCCGGCCCGGTCCGGTTTTAAAAACTATGGTTCTGCGTATGTTCTTGAAGAACTTGATGTTTCTTGATACTTTCTGACAGGCTCGAGTATAAGTAAAGGGCTCAGGGTGGAAGGTGCTTTGGAGTGGACTGTATAATCTTGTAGAACGAAGTCCGTACTACGCCACAGGTCGAGTGTCCGATTCTTGAAAAATACTACTTGGATGGTTCCAGGCATGATTGAAGGATCAACGGGTACAGGTTGATAATCCTCGAAATCCCCCATGAACAAACACGTAACTCGTGATAAAATTGTTTTGGTCGAGCAGTGTAGAAGCACATTCAGGGAGAAGAAGGTACGTAGAACCCGGAGCAGTAGCGACGCGGTCTGAGAAGGTACGAGTTTGCTCTCGAGAATCCAGAGACTCTTGAGCATTGGCACGTTGTGATAAGAGACTTCTGTCGGGAAGGCCGTCGGATGACAACTTACAAGAAGCTCGTCAAGCAGTATTCATGACACGAATTGGGTCGGTTCTGCTGGGACAGCTGCCGCCACCCTAGGATCTGACGATAACCGCAAGTTAGACACAATGAGAGAGAGCATAGGTGGCAAAAGAGATCAGATCCATGAGAGATGAAAACATGACTGCTTTGAGAAGACAACTATCCCAATAGGGATCCACATTCCGCTTATCCACTTCGAAACCCGCGCCATTTAAATACTGAGCTAGACTCTGAGCAGTTTCATGTGAAGGCAAAATACAGCAACTCCGATATGTTTTGCCTCAACCCGTCAATACAAACACAAGAGTACCATTTGACACTGTTGGGTTACACTCGACATCAACGACTCATGAGACAGCTCATTGATCTTACGTGCATAATAACGCCCTGTGAGATTGAATCATGGATAAGGCCTAAAATAAAAGTTTACAACGGCCGCCCACAATACTGATAATGTATAACAACACACTGTCCGGAGATATACAGACCGGTTGGACATCATCATCATGTGAAAGATATCACGTTCCATGAGTCCCATGCGTCCTTGAAGCCCAGATACCGAACACGAGAAACCAGAACACGAACAGGATTGCCCAATAGCGTGCTGGTCCATACTTGATCCTGGTGAGCACAAACTGCAGGAATGACAAGAGAACAAATAATAAAATCAACAATCAAGATCTGGAGCCTCAGATGAGATTCACAGTATGCAGATTCATCTTAACTGAGAAGGTTCTAGAATAACTGTGATTTCAATCAGAAACTAATCTAGAATTGCAGGAATTCAAACATGTTTTCCCTAGGAATGCTCATTAGGAATAACTCTTATAATCTTAAGAGTTACCTGAACCCACACATATCATAAACAATATACTCCATCATCACATATGGCCAGACAAGAGCAGATGAACTGAGAGTATACTAAAGCAAATCTTGAGTTACAAATGGCCAAAAACGATAGTTGAGAAATAATACTTCCTTAGAGACTTAATTTCCTTGTATATAACATTCTTTTTTCTTCTCAATGTTTTTTCGAAGTAAAGAGCATTAATATGCTTGTGTTACAGGTGAGAACTACTCACAAATCGGAAGAAAACCACAACTGTCAAAGCACAGACTCCACCCAGCAGAATATGAAGACCACTTCGAGCTGTTTTCTGCACATCAAAGTGACTCGGATTATGCAATAATACAACCATGGAAGCAAGCACAAACAAAGCGATGATCAAAGTGACTTATAGATTTTTTTTTCCTGACAATTTGATGTCCATAAACATATGCTAACTACCACAGAATAATATTGAGTAACCAATATTCTGATCCCGCCAGCTGAGACTGACACCTACCTTACCCACTCGTGGAGCTATAAGCCAAGCCAGAGTTACTGTAAGCAGTCCAGTAGCAAGCAAAATGCCAGTGCCTTCGACTGCCCATTTCGTAGCAGGATTTTCAGGAGGGGCATTATCTTCAGCCCCTGCAGCCATAAGTGGCTCAGAAGCAGCTTGGGAAGCTGCAGCACTAGTTTGTATGGCATGAACATTAGTGCTGTTATGATTGGGATTAAACCACAGTGAAATCTCACTGAGCCGTTGCCTTCGGATTGCCGCAACTGCATCAGGATCCACACCTGAAGCTGTATTCTGCTGTACAGGATTGGGTTCCCCACTAGCTGTCCTTTCCCTTAACACTTCATAATCCTTCAAAGAACTAACAACTTTTTTGAAGTCAGCAAGTCTAATATTTTTGGCCACATGCCCACAGATTTCACAGACAGTGGATCCATGGCTAATAAACCATTTGAGCGCACAAGCATAATGTACCAGTGCAAGATCACTTTTGCAAGAACAGCCAAGCTCCATAAGTGAATCTCCATGCGGACCCATTTCCAAATCTGCGCTACAAATATAAATCTCCCCTTCAGGACCGATTATCTCAACAAATCCAGAATCTCTTCTATCATTCCTTGAATTTTCAAGGTTGTGATCAGCCTTGGGATTCCCATTAGTTTTATCTGATTCCTGCACTGGAGGAACAATGCCCAAAAACTCCAATGCGATGTCCCCTCGTTTATCAGATTCAACGCACTGGCAGACGCGGCAAATTGGAAGCCCTGCCTCTTTTTCTAAACTGTTACGGGCTGGTGTCGTTGACTCATGACTATCACCAGATGAGCAACCCTCATTGACCGGTTCACCATTTGTGGCTTGCAAAGATTTGTTTTTACCCATTACACTAAGCAAAGCAGGACGTCCTCAAGATGTATCTCATTGCTCACAAGCAACTACAACCGAAGCCACATCTACAGGAATACATCTACAACATTAACTTCCCAGCGGCAAAAAATGATGGGGAAGATATAGAAATTTGATTCCCAAGTAAAGTTTGGCACGTCAGAGATCCTATCCTTGTACATGCACTACAGAACTGCTAGGATTTTGGCATAATCAGGGTTCTTGATCATTTCCTATGACATAGAAACGAAAGAGGACTTAATATTTGTCCAAGAACAGCATAAGATGGATAAAATGTTGAAACATACAGATATCAGCATGTAAAAATGGGTGCGCCTGACCATGCCAGTGCAAACAAAGTAGTCCACTCTCATCAAAATAACAAGCTATTAGAATAAACATTATAATCTCAGTCCAGTTCAATATTACCAGACATAACAACAGGTGCAGTCCAAGTGTCAATGCAATAATCATCCATAAGTTGCAAAGGCGAGTCACCAGACAGAGATCATCTGCTCCTAACTATTAAGATTTCGAGCTACAAATGAGGCATTTCCCGATTGGAACCTGTGAAATTCCCGTCGTTTAAGCAGAAGTGGAAACACATTTTGGATGGACAGCGCAGGCATAAGAATCAAAAGCAGTGAAAGCTCCCCGAGCACAAATCCTTAACAAGAGTAGCGAATCGCTTCCAAACACCTACTTCAGGTTCAATTTTGTGGCGATTTCTCGGTGGATGCGAGATTCAAATCTCGCCGCAGATACCAAGATCTCCCCCCGCGCTCTATATTTCCACAGAATGAACAGAAAATTAAACACCGAAGATCATACAGGTAGAATTACACGGATTGGAAGCAGAAAAGGCTGCAACATAGCTCAGGCTCCGCCAGCTGAGCGCCTTATTCTAGGAGGCACGGCAATCGATTGTCGAAAAAATCGCCAATACATGTAACGCTCAGGTCGAACAGATAAGACGTACGGAGCCGAGAATGTGCGTTTATGAGAGAGGGAGAGAGAGAGAGGGGAAGCGAACCTTATCTTCCATCAGACTATCTGATCCGTTGCTTGAGGAGAGCAACAAAGGTATCGGATACTCGGTGAAACTCCTCCTCCACTCCGTTAGCGAGAGCGAGAGAGAGAGAGCGAGAGAGTGGGGGTAATAGATTTGCAGAGACGAAGAGGGGTTAGGTGATGAGGGATGAGATGTGAATGAATCTCTCTCCTCTCTCTCTCATCCGAGTATTTATAGGGTCCATTTGTATTATGATGAGATGCCATTGTCCGCTTATCAGCTCCCACCTCGTCCTCACACATGAATATGTCAATTTAATTTTTATTTTTATAAATCTCATATTTTTACACATAATTCCCTTACCTTTTTTATACCACAATTCCATTGTATATTATTATATATTGAATATGTGTTCCATGGTCATCAACCATAAATTAATCTCTCTCTCTTTCTTTTTTATATTTTAATTTCAAATATCTCTTTCCGTGTTATAATATGTATTATTAAAAAAAAAACTGTATAATATATATGTCTCTATATTTATCTATATCAATGATTCAGGCCACATATGGTAAAGCACAATATGTATATTTCCATTAAAAAAGAGATTCGAGTGTCCATCTAAAATCTTAAATTTTGGGAAATCAGTCAGGCTTTTCAAGGTGTCTAGGATGAAGCATACACATCGAGAAGCTAACACAACGATAGACTTTTGGTTGAGAAGTACTATAGAAGGAGCACAACTTGATCACTTCCAATATGGATTCTGGTAGCCCTCCCGGTGGAACCGCAGGCTTTTGACGTGCTGATATATCGAGAGTTTCCTGATATAAGACTTACTCTTCGCAAGGACCAGTTCGTTGGCTCCGCCTAACCTGACCCACGGCAGCGTGCAGTCCAAAATAGGTCGAAGGGTCAAGAGAACATAGTGGACCCGAATATTCAAGCACCCACCATGGCTCTATATATCACTGTGCCTCCTGGGCGGCCCTGTCTTCTTCTTCTTCTTCTTCTTCTTCTTCTTCTTCTTCTTCCTACAGCAAGAACAAAAGTTGAATCTCCAAACAGGTCTCGCAACGTATTCCCCACCATATGAATCCGATCTTCTACTACCCTATGCGTCATTGGTGATTCCCCTCCGTGGATCTCGATATCTCATTAGCCTCCTTCCAAACCGAGCTCTCGATGGAATTCCGAGACTGCTTTTCCGACCGAAGGAGTGTTATGGACCAAATCAGCAACTCAGCCGCTGGCAGAGAACCGAGGCTGGTTCGGGGGCAGAAAGAGAAATCAGAAGAGGAAGAGAAGGAGGGATCAAAGAAGAAGGTGGCACGAGAGAGAGAAGAAGAAGAAGAATCAAGAAGGGGAAGAGAAGGCGGGGTCGAGAAGGAAGAAGGCAGCACCACAGAGAGGAGAGGAAAGACTGTTCTTCATTCATTCGCATAACCCTAAATGGGTTTGTTACAGAGTTTTAATTCCCGCTGCGGCTTCAAAGGCCAAGAATCACTCATTTACAATATACTCCCTCAAGTTATTCACTTGTTACAAAAAACACCCATTTTCTTTTATCTTTATTTACAGATTGACCCCTCAACTAAATTGACCATAACAAGGAGGCAGAGTTTCCACTCTTTTTCTACGTAGTAAATGCGAAGCCCGAGACAATAATTCCAGAAGGACCATGTGCAAATTTTTAGCCTCTCAATAGCCCGTTTCCCCTTGCAGACATCGTTGGTGGAGCAACCGCTAACTCACTCTACAGAAGTATAGGATTGACACTGTGCAAGTGAATGTAAGTGATTCATATCTCTAGAATTTCTTTTATCAATTAGAGACCTAAACCCACATGTAACCCAAGAATTAGATTTAATAAGATTCAATTTCATATATACCATAATTTTTAATCTCAATTATTTAATGTGGAATTTCATTCTTCAGTAATGCTAGAACTTTAATCCCATTTATAAATCGAAAAACTTGAATATAAATTAATTTTAGAGATCATTGGAATTTTTAAATATTAAATGGTGTAGGTAAAAAAGAAAATATATAAAAATACTAATGGTTTTGGAGTAAATATATATATATAAACACTAAAATTTAAGCAAATTGAATAGTAAATATAGTTTTTTTATATGGTCAATTATCATAAATAAAATTCTCTTTTCATTTATAGACTACATGTGAAAAAGTGAATTTTTTATACTTAATTTTTATAAATACCTTCCATATATATATGGATTTTCTGAATAGATTTCATTTCTTATGCAAAAATTACCTTTAAAATTACACTGAATTATTGCATTATTCACATAAATGCTCAATAAGGAAATAGGAATGGCAAGGGGCGGAGGTGGAGCGGGCATATAGAAAGGTCCAGACTTGCCCCCCACACCCTTGGTCGACATAACCCGACCCGAGACCCGCCATAGACCTGTTCAGGTCGTCCTGTGCCCCAGCCCACCCCATTTCAACCCGTGATCTAGAAACGATTAAAATTACATTAAATATAAAATAATATATGATACAATATATATTTGAATTTGGCTTATCTGTTTAGAAAAAATTTTAATTTTTTTCATTCATAATTCTCAAATCGAGACCTTATTTAAAAAAATATGGTGTTGATTCACCTTAACAAGCCTATATTAGTATTATAATGTAATATGATTGAAAATTAGCATTACTTTGAACATATATACTTATTAATTTATTCTCTCTAAAAGACAAATTATTTCATCTTTTTGTTTATTATTAAGCAATATAAAAGTTATGTAGTATATGATTCTTTTATATGGAAATTAGAACATTATATGGTAACTAGTTCCGCTGCCAAGTGAGGCTGATTTCCAATGAAAAGCACGATATAGCTAGATTCCAGGATACCCTTGAACCAATTAACCAAAACGCGAAGAAGAAAGCATCGAATTCGGACTTCGCAAATGGAGAAGTTCCTTGGACTGCTGCTTGATGTGAAGAGATAGCTCGAAGCCCTCCGCCGTGGACTTTGCCAATGGTGGAAAACACAATAAATACTTGGTTTGGGAATTCGTCCCGATCTGCAATTTCCGCGGGCACATCAGCGCAGGACAAGAGGCTCGATCCACAACAGCAAGAGAGGCAGATGATGGGGCTGGACCAGTGGGGCAAGTTGCGACCAGACTCGGATGCTGGAAGCTTTCGAAAATTGAAGAAGAGAAGCCGTCCGAGAACTTTGCGACTAGGGTTTTCCTGTGTTTGTAGTTACGCATGGGAAACAAACGTGAGATTCTTCCTTTCTGCTGGGTGGTTATTTAGATACCAACAGGCTCGAACTCAACAGGATCGATCGAGTAGGGGTTTCCTGGAAATATCGATTCGTGAAATGATCGATATCCTTCCAAGAGCAGATACCCGAGTCTGTGATGAAAGAAATTACAATTTCCATTCGTAAAACAGAAGCTCATGGATCGATGCATCTATGCTGGTGAGAAGAGGCTAGAGTCAGTCCGGACATTTATGGAGCGAGACAAGTTTGCCTGCGACATAACCTTGGGCATGTCTCAGCCAAATAATCATAGACCGACAAATACAACAGCGTTGGAGCATGTCCACTAACGAAAACACAATTCAAGAAAAAAGAACTACATGAGAGGTCAGGGCCAACTCAGTGGATTGTCGGCTTCTGAAAGAAAACCCACCCTAGTGTTTCTTTTTCTCCTCCTTTTTTTCCACTAACATTATCCGGTGAAGTATAGTAATCATGCAACCCCCGAAGGCAAGCTCCACGGCCATCTCGTCATCCAATCCGCATCAGAGTTCCATTCCCGGTCGTACAAGGAAACCGACTTTCACCTGCCAACAACAAACTAAAATCGATCTGATGGCTCAAAACAAGATTAACTAGATGCATCCTAACCTCTTCCAGACGGCATGATGCTATACCCGGTATTCCTCCAACCCTGTGCGAGCCTGCCTCCAACTAGGAAATAGCAACCGTTGCCATTTCCTTTTCATATTAGAAGCTTTAAGGTCAACATTTGGAGGGAGACCTTTAGATAGACTTCGTGCGTAACTTACACACGTACACGCATACATATTCATTTGCCTCCATCCACATTGTCCAAACAAAATATCCACCAAAAGCAATGTTCAAACACTGAAGTTCACAAATAAGCAGCCTATAGTCTTTAACAATGTCCCAGCATACAGATGTTGCCATTCACGAATCAAAAGTAAATTAAGATCCTAATATTTTGAGCTCCCGGTTGTTCGATGTCACTTGAATGCCTTCTATCCACGACAGCATGACAGACAAAGTCCCCAACAGGTTGACGTTGTTGCCCCACACCAGCAGCTATTTCTCCGGATCCATCCGACCCTGTACATGTCGAATTTGTTCTTGAGAATACAAAAGTTTATAAAGACTGACGATGAAACCCTAGGAAAATAAACAAAAGTCTGAGTTCCTTGTGATGGGATCTGTCAGAAAAATCTCAGAAGGGCTTCTGCTGGGTGTTGGGATAGGGAAAGGAGAACAGGTCCTGCTGCGGAAGAGGAGGGAACTGGTTCATTTGGAGCTGAGTATGAGGGTAGAACTGGCTCATCTGAATGTGAGACTGAGCCCCGAAAAAGTCAGCATCACCCATGAAGCCCAGCGTGGAGTAGTCGAATCCCTTCTCAAGATCCCTCTCAAGGTCGTCTCGCTTGGGCTCACTCTGGACCTCCTTGTCTGCGGCGTTGAACTCGGGAGAGTTCATGTGCACCGAGCTGCTCGACTCGGGGTGCAGCTTGTGGACCGAGCCCAAGGTCTCCACCACATGGGCCTCACTGTTCCCAGGCCAACTGTTTGAGGGCTTCGGGTACAGCTGCAGCCCGATCCCCAGTGAAACTTCGGGGTTTTCTTCCTCCACTCCTTGGGATGACTCCAAGTCGGATTGTTCAGTCAGCGTGTACTTCTCAATGTACCCTTTCTTATTGTAGAGTCTGCAGAGGACCCACTCATCAAGCTGCAAGCACGGAGAAGAAGACGTTAATTAAAATGACTCGAAGAATCCTCCTTTGAACTGTTCATTAAAGACAATGTCGTAATACAATAGTTAGAAACCGTAGACATGCGAGGGGGGTCTATCTGGTTTGAATTGTGAAAATATCACATGTGCCATGTCAAAAGAATGATTAGGAATGCTCATAGTTAAGTGCATACGACATAGATCAACTGATGTACCCGCAGCTTGTTCTTCTTCCCCTTGGAGGAGCGGTCCACATTAGCGAGTCGATATTCATGCATAATCCAGTTGGTCTTGATCCCATCCTGTTGTTTCCCAGCGTAGAAGACGAGCGACTTCTTGATCGCTACCGTCCTGGGCCGCCCAATCGGCCTGTCTGCCCCAGTGGCCTTCCAGTAGCCGTTTCCAGCCGCCCGGTTCGGCCTTTCGCCATTGGGGTACTTCCTGTCCCTTGGAGAGAAGAAGTACCACTCCTTTTCGCCATATGTCGCCATTCCTGCACCAGATGCCGAGTTATTAAGTCAGAATTTACGAGCTTTAGATTCTGATTTTAATCACGTAATCACCACCTGAAGTGCGTCACTAACCAAACGTGCATGAAAAAGAATATTAAGGTTGGAAATCACACTTGGATTCAATGATCCAATACCAAAAAGCCAATAAAAATTTATTTTGACTAAAAATATCACTTTCAGTTAAGGTTCAGTTCTCAATAAATTCGATGAGGGACGAACTCGAGACATGGGGTGACGTGTGGAAAATAATAGCACGTTACAAAACGATCTGAACACGTCCAGATGGACCACTTGTAATTGACCTAGAATTACTTCAGAAAGAACGAGCCAATCTGTTAACTCAAGTAAAACTCCATGACTGAAGGAAGCGATAAGATGTAAAGAGACTAAGAGGGAACTCGATCGGGCTGTACCGGGGAGCTGCCATGGGTTGTACTTGGACAGGTCGATCCCAGAAATGACAGAGGAAGGGAGGGGGAGACCACGGCATTTCCGGACAAGGTAGTCGTACACAAGCTCGTCGTCAGTCGGGTGGAACCTGAAGCCGGAAGGGAGGACCAGATCATCACGCTCCATTTGTCTCTCTCTCTCTCTCCCTCTCTTAAGACTCTTAAACTCTCTGACATTCAACAGTCTCTCTCTAGCTCTTGTGAGTGGGTGAGAATAGGAGGTGGAGACCACGGTCTTAATATGGAGAAGGTGAGCGGGTGACTGAATGTCCAACCTCGTGTTAGCCCGGAAAGGCCAGGCCGGTGTGGCAACTACGTGCATTAAATTGGGCAGGGATTGCTGACTCATATGGACAGCTTTCTGGCCAAAATTTAAAAAAAAAAAAAACTATATTGATTATCACAGATTTATATCTGCAACTGTTGTTTGTCATGTCACAGTAAATATAGGATCACTTAGAACTTCCTCAATGTCTAATGTCCCTAAGGATGAACAATATTGAAAAAGTTTTTTATATAAATTACCCAAAAATATTTGTAAAGAGGTATGGGTATGGTTAATTGTAGCACTTTTGGATGCCCATGGCGTATTCATCACGTGGGTAGTAGGCTTTAGCTGTTACAGCAAACGGTGGTCCGACTGCCAGTAACGTTGCATTGCACCCAACGATTTTAACCAGACAAGGCCGCCTAATAAGTTGTCTTCGTGAACCACTACATTTTAAATATGTTTTGTCGTTACCCGCAGGGGAGAAAATTGAATTCCAGATCCCATATGCTTAATAATTAAGATGAGCTACTTCTAGAAGCAGTCCATGCTAGATTTTACCGACTCGGTGCATTAAATTGCACCAATTCACCATATAGGCTGGCACAAAATCCCAATAATTTACCCTTGCCAAAGCATGTTTTAAGGAAAGTAAAACCTGTCAAGCGCGTGAGGCACCGGCTCGTGACCTCATCTGGCGACCCCATTTACGACAGCTCTTACCTCACCAATTTCAGATGGTCGGTCCCCCCGTCGCGGGGACGATCGCCGGTGGTTCTCGCCGCCAGGTCCTTCGGGCCCGTAGACTGCTGAGTGCTGGCACTCTTGGTGCCGCCGTCAAATCCATGTCCGCTTTCTTTTGGCGTCTGACCAATCACCTAGTGACACGTGTCAGGAATCAATTACCTGATACCCATCAACATTGTCTTCGTATTCATAAATTTTATTTTATTTTTTGGCGCAAATTAAGTTGAGTTAAATTAAGAATTCTCAATAAAAAGTGAGAAAATATTATAAAAATTAGAGCAAATAGCTAAATGAATATTAAGCATTAATATAACATGAAATAAATATTATTCCTCAAAGAAATTTTAACGTATTGTAATATACAATGCATAATTTATTTAATCTTAAAAATAATTCACACCTAAGTAATTATCGTAAAATTTATACTGGTGACATAATTAAAAATAATAAGGAAAAAATAAAGATTGGAATAATTTAAAGACCTTACTGCAAGAAATTTCTGTTAATCTGAATTTTTAAGAATTTTAAGGTTCAACTTTTTGTTTTTTTTACAATCATTTTCTAGCATTCCTGTAGGGATTTAAAGATAATTACGAATTTTAGGGTTTTTAGAATTTTCAAGATTTTTTATAGTTTTCTTTAATCATTTAAAATTTAAGATTCGTTATTTGCCTACCATGATTAATTTCATATTACCATACATATATATATATATTAACACTTATTTCTTGGAAGATATTTTTAATGCCAAGAGGAATGTCTATCTATGATATTTTAAAGAAATTACAGCTGTCTCATTAATATTCATCAATAATAATACGGGCATAGAGAGCAAGTAATATACTCACTATAATGTGGCTCATATATGGAATACACAAGTCCATTTATGCAATTTTAATCCCCCGCTATTGTTTGGTGAAAATAATTAATTAATTTCTCTCAATATTATTAAAATTTTAAAGTTATTTTACCCAAAAAAATGGTTTATTGGAAACCCTAAATCGATTTCGCATCCCTCTATACTATTGAGTTGCCGTCTCTCTTCCCTGTCCCCTTTGTAGATAAACCCTAGTCGTTCTCCCTCTTTGCATATTCATTCCGATTCCATTCACTGACCTCCGTTGGCCTCCATGATCCGTTCAACGCGGCGGTAAGTCCCTCTTCCATGCAAGGTTGCATCACCTGGTTTCCTCTCGTCGTCGTCTCCATCTATCTTGCTCTGATCTCAGCTCGCTCATCTTCTACGTCTCTCTTCCCTTCAGCGATAGATGATTCACTTTTTTTGGTGAATTTGTTTCTCGGGATGCTTCGGTCTCGAATGCCGTCAAAGGCTCGCCATCTCTGGATATTCTTCTCGACTCTATCCTCCTTCTGGGAGCAAAATGATTGTCGAGGCATTCGAGTGCTCCCAATTTGTTGCTTTCACCATTCCTCTCTGCGGGTAAACTCCCCTTCTCTCTGGCATCAGTTTTCCCGAGAACGGTGACATGGACTCAAGCAAACATCACACAAAACCAGAAGCCAGCCGCTTCCGACATAGTTTTGCGGTAAGCATTGATCGGATGCCCAAAGTAGGCTTTGCTCCTCGAAAGAATCTTAAATAATAACATAGTGGGGGAATAGTGGACAACATTCGTATATGTGAACTTCAATTATGACACAATAACTGGGTAATCGACAAATGATTCTATTCGACACGTGATAAAATAGATGCAGCCTATAAAGATATTTTGGTTGATGGGTGGCCTGGACTTTCTGGTCATGCATTTGACAGTGAATCTAACGGACCTACTCCAGGTTCAAGATTCAATCCATGTATCACAGTATCGACCCATATTCCTTCCTCCATTTGTGAAACGGAAAAAAAAAATTTTGTTGATGAAGATTGTGAGGTGTAACAATGGATGACCTAACCCGAAAGATCCGGCTTCCCGTCGATGGCAAGGGATCCTACGTGAAATCGGGCAGTCTGAAACTGAACCCACCATGATCCGGTGACCACGACTATGAAAACCCAAGAAATAACAAATCCAGATGCAATAGATTCCGGCTCGAAAGTGGCTTGAATCAGACCTTGAAATTGAAGATGAATTTCAACATGTCTAGGGCAAGTAGAACCCGATCGAAACCGAGGAAAAATAACTGTAGCTGCAAAATCTGTAATCAAACTTAAACCAGGAATTGGAAGCATAGCCAACAGGGGATAGTACAGGATATCACATTAGAAGTCTCTAATCGAATATCCCTACGTGAGGGAGACCTAACGTACTTTATCTATATAAATGAAATTTAGATAATAGAAAGAGAAAAAAAATTGTTAATTAATTTGAGTTGACTTTCTAATAATTATTCAAACTAATTTTTTAAAAAACTTTCACAACTAAAGTTTTAGTGGGCCTTGCATGGTGGCCCGATAAATATGTGGGCCGTGCTCGTGCCTATCATTATGGGACCAATATTTTATTGGGCCCTGCTGGCCGACCCTATAAGACAGGGCCGGCCCGATTTGCCAGCTCTTTTTTTTTTTGGTGCTGTTAGTATCGGTTTCTAACCTATGATAAATAGGTTTCGGGTTTGGCATATCCCTTTCCTTTTTCATCTTCCTCCTCTGTCTATTAGAAAGATATATATATATATATGTATATACACGTTCGAACATATGCTTGTTTTAGTAAGATATATATGTATAACTATATATATATGTTCAAATGCCGAATTGTGATACCTAGGTTATAAATATGCATGCTTTTTTTTATATAAATATGCATGCACATAGAGCTGGCAAAAAGTTGTATGACCCAAAAGCAAGGCCCGAGCATGGTGCAAAAAAAATGGTGCCTGGGCCTATGTTTTCAGTTCGTACTAACAAGCATGGAAAAAAATTATATTTTAATACTTCACGGTAAGTTCCCGATATATGAAGAATGGAGCTGTGGAGAAGGTCGGACTACTTCGCGAGAAGGAACTTGGTGCAAGGTGGAGAGCTCGGAGGTCAGATGGAACGGAGATAATTAAACGATAGCCTACCCACATTGCCTAGTCTTCGAGTAAGTTAAATTGGCAGTGTTTTCGGCATGCCAGAGCGATCCCGGCTGGCTCCCAGGCCGCTAGCCCCCGAACCTGAGCACCACGGGTAAAGGAAGTCCATCCAAGATGCAACAAGCACAGACTTTAGCTTTCAAGCGGCGTACGTACTTCTAGAAACTCCGAGGAATGCATGTTTCCTCATGCTGTCATGTAATTGTAATCTGCCTGCTGTTCAGGTATCATGTTCCTCGATCGTTCGCAGAACTGTCGCGGAATCTGCTGGTTGTGCTAGAAGAAGACGGAGTTGGAGTCACCATACCTACTGACAGATTAAAGGAGCGCTCATCTAAACCATAATCTTCTGCTGGAACAAGGCCCGAGTTCTCTCTGCAAGATAGGGGCGATGAAGAGGAGATTCGAACTTTTGAGTGAAGATTTTCCTGTCGAGAAACTCTTGGTTCTTTTGCCGTTAATTTTCACGTTGATCATACTTGCCGGAAAAACTGGATGTTTTGGTCTGAACGTAGACAACCGAAGCTAAATAAATGGTTTGGAACATGCAGAGCTTGGGTACCGTGTTTAGTCTTCGTTCTAGCACTAACTAGTCGATGTTTGTAAGGTCCGAAACAGAAACCTGAGAAGAACGAAAGGGAACAATCTTCGCTGGTCATATGTCACACGTCTTTTTCGAGCTTAGAATGCACGAAACAGATGAACAGTCGACCAGCTACTGACATGAAACCATGAAGTCACGAAGTTTAAAGCCTTCGGGAATGAAGGGGCACAGTAACCGAGTTGTATTGGGTTGAATTCAAGATTCCAAATATGAACCTTAAGCTGAAAAGTGAATACAAGACAGTGGTGCTGAAGAAGACCATAACAAGAGCTTGTCAGGTTGCGACTGTTGCATAATACAATGATGGCTTTGATAGGGCAAACGGGCATCTAGCCAAAGAAGACACCAAGCTCATCGAACGAGTTACTAGCATGAATTGGTTAAGGCATTCGACGTCTCTTCTTCCTCCTGTGAAAAATTCAGTGGGCTCTTGAACTTTGATGGACTGGACGTGCTCGAACCTGCAGCGATCAACACCACTGAGCTTACAAATACCAAACACCAGGAAAAACTCAACGAGTAAGTTAAAAAATCGTTCGAGATTCCAATGCCTCTTCTGTGCATTGAAATGATACCTGGCAAAGGCACCTTTTAATTTCTAGGGTTTCAATTCAATTCGTTCCACACGGTGCCACTGATCTCCATAGCCTAACCCCTACTACTTACTACTGTTGTACGCATGACCCACCACCACTTGAAAGCTAAGTCAAACCCACCTTCAATGGTTCTAACACTCTCAGTTTTAATTTCCACACAACGATCCATGCCTCCTCAACGTGCATTGTCCCAATCAATCATAAAATATCATCTCTGACACCGGTATACATCACTTCTCGTCCATTTCTTTCATTCTGGCAAGTCAAAGGCTGATCATTAATTCGGAGGGAGCATTAAACGTGACTATTTCTCTGGACCGATCACTTCAAGCCGGTCGTATCGTATTGTGGACTTGGCCCCAACTGACTATGACCGACCCTGAGTACGCCCGATACCTGATACCAATCATTCATTTTTGGAAACCGAAAGATCCTCCTGCCCGGTATACTCCTGCGATAGGGAAAGGTAAATTCCCTACGTGATTAGTAATCACGTCTGAACATCCAACAACTACACAAAAGGCACAAGATTTCTTGTACTCCTACCAGAAGAGAGGTAACTAGGAGGAGAAGCCTCGCCGTGAACATTATCATCCGACACGAGAAAACAAGACCTGGCCGGTTTCGAGTTCATCCAGAGGACGACTACTGTCTAGAATTACACACTGTCAAAACCGATCTCCGAGAATGTCATTGTCCATCCGCTCCTTCCGCTGCGCAGCAACTCATCTATTGCATTCACAACTTATTTTGATGTCCATACGCTTGCTGGGCACTAAAGTTCAGTCAAAATAATATATTGATCAATATCATGTACATTAATTAAGTCGAGTGAAAGTTCCCAAGTTGTTGCCTGGTAACATTATGAGAGCACTTTTCATGGTCCAGCAGCCTATCCTTCCTCAGTCTTTGGGAATCAGTGCATGTTTGACGGGAACTTTGTACTGCCTTTTTCCTTTGCCTGTGGCGCTTCACCCTTTTTTTTTTCTCTAATGATCAAGACATTCATAAATTCGAATAATCTTAATCTATTCATATTCAAAGTAATGGTAAAACCATTTTAATTACATTACCACATTTATTTAGAAGAGTCAAATATGAAATTTTATTTAAGAACAAGAAGAGTGTCCCTTTAGAAACAATCTTGATTATGTATCTGAACATGTGTCGGGGTATTCCGCCTCCTAGTTCTACACAGCTCGTATGCAGCTTCAGTAGTACGTCCTCCTGACCATATTAGGACGGAGACGAAAGTCTCTTGACCTGGCAAAGAACCGTGCGCCCCGATCCTCATAAAATCGCTCACACTTGCCTTAGAGATATTGGAAATGCATAAAGATGCACTGAGAATCAAACGTGAGGAGGAGATGAGACGAGAATGGATCCCCCCACCCCACCCCCACTTTGAAGAGTCTGCGGATGACAAAGACACACGTTAGAGAGCAATACGAAAGGGATCGAGGCCTCAGTCGCAGTATGTTTATCTGTTGATCGGGGCCGCTAAAATCAATCGAGGGATGTTCTAATAAATAATTTGAATAGTCGGTCAGATGCCAAGCCCTTCTGCTGCTCTTTTGTGGTTGTAAATGAGATGCATCGAGCAGCAATGGAGAGTGCAGCCATCGGTTCTCTCAACCCATTTCTCATAAGGCCCTCTTTTCTATACCTAATTATTTCTTGGGGGTGTCTCCTCTACTTGGAGGAGGAGGGCCATCTCTCATACATTAATTTCAGCAACAATGCAGCTAATGCCAATACCTAGCTTTTTCTCTCTTGCTTTACTCATGAAAATTGTGGCTTATGGGAAAGGTGACACCCCCATCGATTTGAGATCATTGAGTAGCCAGCTCAATTTATAGTAATGGATCTCTCCGTACCTCTTTATTGTTATCTTACTCTTATTTCACTTCAAACCCACCAGACTCCTTCTTAACATTTTTAAAAAAATGGTGGTCTAGGAGCTTCATTTGATATGAACCATCTAATACCTGAATTATGATGAATTTTGACTAATTCATATTCGAATTTGGTTGGTCTGATGGGTATGTAAATGGTGTGGTTTATGAGCTTTCCTTGTCTTGTTTTCCTATCCCTTTTTTTAATGGTTAATATGGGATTCGAATCTCAAAGCATGTCAGTAAACTTTTTGGTCCATCTCTATTTACCATGGTCTTGGCTCTCTCATGTTTGCGACATTCTTAAACTTTACAATGGGGCCATTTCCGAAAGCATGAATTTGTCGATTGCCATATGTAATTTACTGTTCCCTTTTTTTCTTTCCTTTTTTGGAGTTGGAACTTCCGTTGTTCTTGAAATTAAACAATTCCCAAGGAATAGTAATGCACATCATAGTTTTTAAAATTGAACTGAGTCGATCAATTTCTTAGGAACCGACATTCATCCAATCCAG
The DNA here is from genome assembly GCA_900006705.1 of Sonneratia caseolaris. Taxonomy (NCBI): domain Eukaryota; kingdom Viridiplantae; phylum Streptophyta; class Magnoliopsida; order Myrtales; family Lythraceae; genus Sonneratia; species Sonneratia caseolaris. Next base: position 1,386,999 of record CXYZ01009109.1, on the reverse strand, counting down.
TTTCTAAAATTAATGTAATTATATTGTAAATGCAGTCAATTCTAGTTGAACCTACCGACCAATTCCTAGTCAAACCAGTGAACCCAATTGAATATATAAAAAAATCAACTAACTTAAATTTTTTTTAAAAATAAAAATATATTATAATATATTTATTTT
>CXYZ01009109.1:1374422-1386652 GCA_900006705.1 Sonneratia caseolaris | reverse complement strand
ATAATATTATATTATTAATATTACTCATCTCCTACTCTGTCCATTTCTCTTTTTTTTACAAAAAAAAAAAGAAGAGAAAAGAATGATTGTGAGATTATTGCCAAATATGGGAGGGTAAACAAAAAATCAAATTTCCATTGTGGGTAAGAATGAAAGTACATGTCCCGAGGGCTGTGATGATTGGATTATGAATCGGCAGCCCATGAGACGAGAAAAACACCGCACGATTTTATCTTACCAACATTGAAAGAAATCGAGAGGAAAATTACCACTTCTTTTAAAATTTTTGGATATTTTGTACTTTCCCTACTTTCAATATAAATCTTTATTATCCGAGGAATGTTTGTATGATTAAAATATTTTGAAAATTAAAAAGAAAAAAAAACCCAAGAAAATCATTGGAAGTGAGACCGAGAGTTGGCATGGAAAATGGGCCTTTTTGGGCGTCTGATGATTTTGGTATGGGCCGGGCCGTTGACAACTTAATTCAGCCTTTTTGGGTCCTCCATCACGTGGGTTTCCACCCCACTCCATCTCAAAAAATATATATATATATATATAATATTTATTTATTTATTATTTGATAATAATCCAATTTTCCCATTCAAATGGACGTTATAAATACCCGTTGCCTCCCGGTTTCTCCCTTCATCCCCTTCTCCTCTGTTCTACCTCAACCCCCCCAACTCTCAGTGCGTCCCCAAGAGTGTGAGTGAGATTGCTGATTAACCTTAGCTTAAAGAGCAGCGTACATAGGTGTCCTTCCGTTGACAGCCTTTTTATTGGTCGGCGTTAGGATCGATAGGCTCCGCCGAGAAATTCGTCTTGTTCGCAGGAATCTTACTCACTGACATACCCTTGCTCCCTGTTCTTGCTCTGTGTGTTTTTTTTTTTTTTTTGCACCCCCTTCTCCTAAGCAAAGATGGGTGAGAACGCTGCCACAAGGAACCACCACCTCCAAGTCTTCGACGTCTCCGTCGACATGCTTCCGCAGAGCGGGGGCCCCATATGCTTCGACTCCTTCGATGACGATGGCCGCACCAGGAGAAGTGGTAACCTCTTCACTCTCCCTCCATCTCCCCCTCTCTGTTCGTGCCCCCGACGACCTCGATTCTGTCCATGGAGAAGATATTAGGACTTAAGACTAATGCACGAAGCCGACCTTCTTGTTTCCAGGGACTGTTTGGACAGCGAGTGCTCACATAATAACTGCAGTGATAGGGTCGGGGGTGCTCTCTCTGGCGTGGGCCATAGCTCAGCTTGGGTGGATCGCCGGACCAGCTGTGATGCTCCTGTTCTCCTTTGCGAGTTACTACACTGCCTCCCTCCTATCGGACTGCTACCGTGCTGGCGATCCCGTCTTCGGAAAGAGGAACTACACTTACATGGATGCTGTCCGTTCGATTCTTGGTAATTGCAGCAGTTCTCAGAAACCAACGTAAAAGAAGCGCTGGAGTCAGTTCATCTCCGAAGATGTTCTTGATAGTTAATCCTTATGCTTTGTGCATTTCTGCTTTGCAGGTGGAGCTAAGGTCAAGGCCTGCGGTATCATTCAGTACGTGAACCTGTTCGGGATCACCGTCGGATACACCATCGCAGCATCTATAAGCATGATGTAAGAAAGGGCTGGAACCTCTCTGACAATATGACATCCTATCACATACGTCTTGTTCTTGATGGTAACAAAAGGCAATTCCATGGTTCTGACCCAAGAGACTTTCTGCTTCATGTCTGATTCTTTGATCGGCAGGGCGATCAAGCGATCGGATTGCTTCCACGAGAGCAGAGGGAAAAACCCATGCCATATGTCGAGCAACCCCTACATGATCATGTTCGGGATAGCAGAGATTCTTCTGTCTCAGATCCCGGACTTTGATCAGATCTGGTGGCTCTCGATCGTGGCTACAGTCATGTCCTTCACCTACTCGGCCATTGGTCTCGGCCTCGGAATCGCCAAAGTTGTAGGTGAAGGATCGGTTCTTTAGATGATAACTCCTTATAGTCTCTGATCATAAAACCTCAAAATAATAAGCTGAAACTTCGAGTTTGGTGGGCAGCTACTGGGACTTTCATGGGCAGTCTTACGGGGATAAGCATCGGAGATGTCACAGAGAATAAAAAGATATGGAGGAGCTTCCAAGCCCTCGGAGACATCGCCTTCGCTTACTCGTTCTCGGTAATCCTCATCGAAATTCAGGTGCGCTACTTCTACCCTATTCTTCTGTCCGATTTGGTTGATCTTAAACCATTTTCCTGTTCTCGACGAACCAAACAACAATTTCAAGAGCCACTCCCAGAATCCTAAGTTCATGTTGAGCATCCTCTCCGCGCAGGACACCTTAAAATCTCCACCTGCAGAAGCAAAGACGATGAAGAAGGCGACGTTACTCAGCACTGGAGTCACCACTACGTTCTACATGCTCTGCGGGTGCATGGGCTATGCAGCTTTCGGAGACCTTTCCCCTGGAAATCTCCTCACGGGCTTCGGATTCTACAAACCCTTCTGGCTCCTCGACATCGCCAATGCAGCGATTGTGATCCATCTGGTCGGGGCATACCAGGTCTACTCCCAGCCCATCTTTGCGTTCATCGAGAAATCAGCAGTTAGCCGCTGGCCACACAGTGACTTCATCACCAAGGAATTCAATGCCCCAATCCCAGGTCTCCGGTGGTTCAAGCTGAACCCCTTCAGGATGGTGTGGAGATCGGCATTTGTGGTCCTGACCACCGTGATATCAATGCTGCTACCGTTCTTCAATGATGTAGTCGGGATTCTCGGAGCGTTGGGGTTCTGGCCTCTCACGGTTTACTTCCCAATCGAGATGTACATCGCACAGAAGAGGATTGAGAAATGGAGCACGAGATGGGTCTGCCTTCAAATGTTGAGCATGGCGTGCCTCATGATTTCACTCATGGCTGCTGCCGGTTCGATTGCTGGAGTCATGCTCGATCTCAAGGTCTACCGGCCGTTCAAGACAACCTAGTAGAGAAGCCCCAAAAACAAGAAAAAGCAGGTGTCATTGAGCTCCGGGAACTCAAGTTCAGCTCATCTGTCTATTGAATTAGAATGTCCTAAAACGGTTGTTCTGGTGTGGTTTGTTTGTTTGTAGTCTGAAAACTTTCTATTTCGGGTTTAGCTTTCTCGCCAAATTATGTGAATAATATTTGTATCCGATCTTCCCGGCTAATTCATTTCTTCCTCCTCATTGCTCCAACGATGAACTGATGATCTTTACACTCTCGGTGTAAAGTGTACTGTAAACCGAGAGATACCGACTTTTACTATCGTCCAGGTCAAGGTTTAGCTAGTAAGCCTTCTCGGATCAAGCCCGAGAGCAACAACAGGTGACAAAACCTCGACAATGAAGAGAGAAGTTAAGGAAGGGATCGTGAGAGTATGATCTCTCAAGAAGGGAACTAGCGAGGAGAAGATGAGTAGAACGCGGTAGTGTCACTTCATCGGTAGGGTCACCCTTCACGACCAACACCGGTCGATTTGATATTCCTGGGTCTACAGATGACGGGCTTTCGCATCACTGAACATGCGACTTTCTTCTCCAAACTTTGGATGATATGACTGAAGATTCCGGCCACTAGGGCAGAAGAAATCATCTAGCCGAATGTGGGGCGGAGAGGGAGAGAGACGTCTTGTTTGCTGTTCTGCTAATCATGAACTCGAAGATCTCTTCCACATACTCGATCGTGCATGCAACCGCAGGGCCAAGCCCGCTGAAGAGAGACGAATCTAATCACGTGCCCGTCATTGGCGACCCGTTCCGGTAAACCATCGAAAGACCGACTCTCTCAAATCATTTCAAACTTTCTGGAGTCGATACGACGGAGAATTATGGTGCGAGACCCGTAGAGAAAGAAAGCATCAGGCTAGGAGTTCTAATGTCAGCTGGATCGACAACGGGCATGACTTCCCGGATTCCCCCCCTCCGCGATCTCATCGGTCTCAGACGCACCGCTACCTGCCCGACAAACCCGGGGGGGAAAAAATGCCGAGTCCCCTCGTTGCCCGTTACAGCTCAGCTCGCAAGTTCAAGCATTAGACTGCTCCGAGCACCTTAAGGAGCAGCGCCGACGAGGAGATCGGCCCCCGTTAGATTCCTCTCCGAGGTGACACAAATCAACCAGTAGAACAAAGTCACACAACTTTTGAACGGTAGAGAGGAGAAGGAAAGATGGGAGCCAATTGATCTCACGGGCCATCACAGTCATCAATAGTGCTTCCAATATATATATATATTGTGGTTGTGTGTGTTCATGATCTGAAAATATTCTTTTCCCACCAATGAGTGCATGGGAAGTTTTTTTTTCTTTTTCCTTTTCCCACACGGTTTTACAATGGAGGAGATCAGGAAGAAAAAAATAGAATAAAGAAGTACTTAAAAACAAAATGGACGATCGTAACTTTAAATTTAGAACTCCACATTCGATGGGCATTATTCCATACGAGATACCATCCAATTAGGATATGATTGGTACAACTTGCAGGTGGCTCTGAGTGCATCAAATTGGACACGTATCATACGGACATGAGCCCAATCTCCAGTCCACAGCTTTCCAGAGAAGGTGACCTGTCACGAGGGGAGCATAGAGACCGCACCTTCCATGGCCTGCCTCCTCAGGCTAAAAGCCATGTCAGTCCAAGCATGCAAAATCATGAGACACGACAAATTAAGAGTGAAACTGTTCGACTTGATAAGAGCGGAGCGCTACTGGCTATTTGTTTCTCAACATGATTTAGCAGAACAACTGCTGAGGACCTTGAAATCTATTGCTAGCCTCAAGATTCTGAAATGCACATTCCTATATAACACTTGGAGAAGAAGTTGTGAGGTACATGACAGTAGCGTTGGAGGAAAAGAGTACTGGAAGATAATTAAGGAATGCCCAAAGGAGGACCTTTCACACAAGAATATCATCATCTCAGTACAATAGCATACAAGAAAAATAAAGAAAACTAACCTATATCACATACCAAATTGGTTTTTTTTTTTTTAATTTTATGGCGGGGGTGGTGGGGGTGTGAGTGACATAATAAAATGTGAAGGAAAAAAGGAAACCCAAAAATCATAGGAGAAAGAGAGCCTTCTCACTCAGAATAAGAAGATTGATCATTAATTCTTCAGCTGGAAATCACTCGTATTTTATGCTAATCTGCACAAAATCCACCTTTGGGACCACTACTATAAGCTGAACTCTCAAGTCCTCCCAGTGCCCTCAATTCTACAACAGGCAACAGCATCTCGGAACTTGTAGCAAGAGGACAGCCCGTAGCATGATCAATGTCATCTTGAACTTCAATTCAATATACTAGCCTGAAGAGAAATAAATTTCTCCAGGGAATGTTGGCCACTTTCCAGAGACAAGTGTTGCCTCCCAAATATGATCAGATCAAGGGCAGCAACTAGTGAGTGGAGGAATGATTCCAATAACTCAAAATAATTCTTCTGAATTGAATTTGTTCCAAGCTTCCTGATGTAGAATTAACAAAAATATGTTTAGAAAAGGGGGAAAAAAAAAGAGCAGCAAGCTATTATAAAGGCAAATCAACAAAACCATCTGATAGTAATGAATTCGAAAGGGTTCAAAACTCCACAGACAACATAATTTGATAGCAAAATAATGGGTCTCATCTAGGGCCAATAAATACCTTGAGCACGTCAAACACCTTCTCAGCAACGTATTTCTGCTGGAGATTGGCACCTTTTTGCTGCACCTTGTCAGGGTGAATACACAAAGTAGCTTTTCGGTATACTTTCTTAACGGCAGCTGCAGTAATCAAATCAGTCAAGGAAATAGGCTGCCACCCACATTCGGGCCAAAGCACCTGGATCATAATGCAGATTAGACGATCAGCCCAAATGAACAATTGCAGAGTTTTCACAGTAAAATAGAGAATAAGCATACAATTAGCCCTCTCGTAATGAATATATGTTGAACAGTAAAAGGGAAATAAGTGAGAACAGGCAACAAGAATGTTTCTTACAGAAAATAAACAGCCAAACCCATCACTTCACAAAATTTCTACAGCAGGCACTTACATAATAGGCCACTTAGATAATTCAAGAAATGAAAGCAGGTTATACAGGCATCTATTTAAGCAGTCAGAAACTGAAAGGGAGGAGCAAACAAAAGCTACAACAAACATACATATTGCAAAGTTGAAAGCAGAGCACGCAAATTCCCCTCTTTTCCAGCAGCCCACCTCTTGATCTCAACATCTAAAGATTCAGAAATCCTCTGAAAAAGGAGCAAAGCACATTAGACAGTGAGTGGAAGACCTCGAGCAAGCTCTAATGCGACATATTAGCATGTAGGTGAGCTAAGTACAAAGTGCAGTAACAAAACACCTTTTCTTTTTCAGTGGATGTAAAATATGTACTCTTTTCTGGTTTCTGGTGAATCCTGTAGCCGTGGGTACCCTCTTAAAGATAGTGAAAGCAATTAACACTGTACAGACTAATCATCTCAAGACCTATCATGGCACCCCAGTTGAATTTTGTGTTCTTTAATTGCTCCTTTCTCAAGCCATGTGATTCATGGTCCAACATTTTACCCATTTCCTTTTGCATTTCACCCTATCTACTTTGCTCCAAATCACAGAGCCTTTTTACTTCAGAAACACTGGTCGCTTAATGAATTCAAATTTTCAGAGAAACATCAATGCCTGGTTAAAGTAGAGTCAAGTTATTCCTTTGCTACAAAACTTTGACAAAATATAATATCACACTTCAAACATTAAATCCAAAATTACACAAGACAAATTCCATAAAATTAGAACATCAATTTTCAAATGATGGACATCATCACTGTTCTATAACTCTGACACAATTTTATTAGCCATGAAACCTTCTATAAATTCTGTATCAGACAGTTACTTCCAAAAAGAAGACATGCACAAGTACAAGAAAAGTAATAACAAGAAGGAAATAAGAGTTTCTCACATGTCTTTCAGCTTGTTCTCTCTGAGCTTGAAGGTCCCTTTGATTCTTTTCAGCCAGTGCTTTCGCCTAAGTAGGAGTGATGAAGCATAAACATAATTATGCATATTAAACAAAATTTGGGTAGAACTTCAAACAGATCCAATCACTTAACACAAAGCTTAGATATTGATCACATCCACAACACATACCGCTCTCTCGAGAGTCCTCTGGTGGCGCTCCAATCTCGCTCTACGTCTTTCTTCACTTTCTCCTTCAACTTCCCGGAAATCTCCAGATGTTGAAACACCTTTAACAAGAAAGGAGGGGAACTTTTAGCAAGAAGTAAGACAAAGAATCAGTATGAGAGCAGTGGTGGTAAAAAAAGGCCATGAAGTACCCATGTTAGCACCTCCAAATATTGAGGAAAGATCATCGACAATGTCAGCAGATGAGGATGCTTTTCTCATTCTTGGAGTTGAATCTGACGTCCTTGTAACATCGGGTCCCTTTTTACTAGGAGACTGTGCATCGAACATAGGATCCTAAATAAAGAACCATGATCATTAGCGGCAAAGCAAACAATACAACTCAACTATTGCACCAGAAATGCTCACAGAATAATTAGCCCTAGGCCTTGGCGCACTGCTTGCTCGACCCATGCTGAAGAATGACTCAAGATCATTATCACTGCTTTGCTGTTTTGCCCTTGCAGTTGCAGCAGCCCTTTCTCGAGCCTCAGCTGCTGCCCTGTCTCGTACCTCGGCAGCAGCTCTTTCAACAGCAGCTCGTTCCGCTCTCCTCCTTGCTTCAGCAGCACGTTCTTGTGCTTCCTTTTCCCTTGCTTCTGCAGCTGCCTTTTCAGATTTTTCTGCTCTGGCCCTTGCTTCAACCTCCCTTTCCCTTGCCTCAGCTGCTGCCCTTTCAGCTCTTTCCCTAGCCTCAACTGCTGCTCTTTCACGGGCTTCAGCCTGCGCTCGGAAAACTGCAGCCCTTTCTGCACGTTGCCGAGCTTCAGCATTTGCTTTCTCCACAGCGGCCCTTTCAGCTTTTAGCAGAGCTTCAGCAGCTGCTCTTTCCCGTGCTTCCCTATTAGCCCTTTCAACAGCTTGTCTGGCCCTTTCTCTCTCCCTTTCTTTCTCAAGCCTCTGCTGCTCTTTTTCCTTCTCCTCCCTTTCCCTCTCTTTCTCAAGTCTCCTCTGTTCCCTCACTTTCTCTTCCCTTTCTCGCTTTAGTCTTTCCTGCTCTAACCTCTCCTGCTTTTCTCTGAAAGCTCTCTCCTCAGCATCAAGCCAACTCTCATCCTTTTCCAGCTGCACTGATTCTCTACTTCTAGCAGCCTTGGTACTCTCTCTCCCCCTCACTTCCCTTGCAAGCCTGAATTTAACCTCAGCTCTATCCATTGCCTCCTTCATAGCTGCTGCAGAAGCAGCAGCATCTGATTTCATATCCAGTTCCACACTAGAAGTCCAATTAACATGATCATCAGTGTTATGACCATTACTCCTTCCCATGGCAAAATCTTCCAACGCATCTATGGTAGCTGCTCGAGCATCTGGAATTGAAAAGGGCTGGGTGGAATTTGCAGAGGGAGAGAACTCGTTGCCTTTCTTAACATTTATTCGACCAAAAGATCTGGTTTCAACCTTTGTTGCTCGAGCTGGACGTGGAGGAGGAGGCCTGGAAGGTGGTGGCCCTGTGGTTGGTTGGGTAAATAGAGGAATCTCTGATACTGTCAACCATGCCTCATCAGGGGATTCGGCATTTTCTTCATATGCTGAAAAAGTCTCTGCTGGAATATTTGTCTCATTGGGACTGTGCTTCTCATGAGAATGAACGGAAGCAGAAAAACTACCACTACCTGAAGACATGTTGAAAATGTTCTGATGAGAATCAAGATCATTGTCAACAGGGGTTGTCGTCCTTGCAATTTTATCAGATTGCTCTCTCCCATTATGGCGTTGACTCAAGTCATTGCTGTGCTCTGTCCTAAATGCTTTTTTGTCTTTACCCACAGTACTGTTATCAGGTGAAGATGAAGGCATATCTTTTTCCAGACGATCAAAAGGGTCCAAGCCATCAAATACTACTCCACTAGGGACAGAAGTGGCATCAATTTTCGTGTTTCCATATTCAACAAACACATTAAATTCCTCCAATGGGTCAAGAGAAACCCCAGAAGATGGGACAGGATGGGGCGATGCAGATGCTGGAGCTGCAAAGGGATCTTTTGCAGTTTTAGATGAGGTAGACATTGGTTCTGAAGACCATGTGGACTTAGGAGTTGACCTGCCAAAATGCAACATTCCCACACATATAAATGCTAATTTTGCAACAATATAAGGGATTATTAAGGTCAATAGCTCCAGCTTCAAGAGGGGATAAAAAAACAAAAGACACCAAAACTTCAGCCATCCTTGTGACACAAGACTTAGAGTTAGGCTACATTAATCACTAATTGGGTGACAGTAGAACATATGCTTATAAATGCCAATGGTTCTATAAAATTCTTGAAATGTATGAATAAGTATGAACTGAGACAAGCCTATTGCTCCAATAAGACAGTATTTCGGCAGGAAAGAAGTACAGGCAAAAAGTCCTACTTGTCTAAAAAGAACATAATATTTCTTGACGATCCTCTTGGAGTATGTTACCTCAACCTTCTTATCAAATAAATTTTATATTTAACCCCAAAACAAATCAAATCTAAAAGACCATTAATCAGGGCTTACAACTATACAGATGCAATGTCGGGATAATAATTAATTCAACATTGGAACCCAAAAGAGCTTGACAAAGATATCAAGGCAATCATTAAAAAGAAAGGGCTACAAGCATTAGATCATTTCGAGCATACTGTTGAGAAGTATGCCAAGCTAATAAGTTATATGTCAGTCCTTGTAAACCAGATTAAAACACAACTACCGTAACAATTTTCAAGGTCACAATTGAGCTAAGTTTTCAAGTTTATTTTAGTTTCAAAGATTTAGTTTACTTTTATATTGTTTGCAATTTATTACATTTTGTTACAATTTGATGGTTCTTGGTTGGTTTTAGGTGTTTTTAGTCAATCCTTAACATTGTGAATTTCCAGTCTCTAAGGCCCAGTTTGCCACGCAATAATGAAATCAGGATGCAAAATGGAATGGAATGGAATCTAAAACGAATGGGCATTACCATTCTTCTATTTGGAAACACCTGCAATACTGAGGGATTGGATTTGATACTAGGAACAGCATTACATCTATTTGACAAGAAATAGAAAGCTAAACTCAATACTAGGAATACATTCCTATGATCATTGGAAGAGACATACAAGATTATAGAACACTAGTAATACCAGAAGGGTTAAATCTAGATAGCTGTTGGGGGAAATTGATAGCCATAGCTGCATTTATATTGATTGATTTAACCGTAAGTTTACATTATCTTAGTTAATTAATGCAGATTTAATCAGAATATGAACAGGTTAACCAGTTTAGTACTTAGCAAAAGCTTGCATCACTTTCTTGTGGGAACATACTCATCTTTGTATTACTTATTTCAATATGGGTACTTGCATAGTATCATATACTATCACGACCTATTCTCCTCAAACCCATAACTACCAGAGAAATGCATACCCACAGGCCAAAAGTTACCAATTTAACAAGGGCATGCAACAGTCCTGAACATGGAAGTTATGCCATTACCAGGCATGCAGGGTATATCAAAAGCCAAAGGTTGATCACAAATGCTGATCGTAATTCAAGAGCACAGAATCGCTAATGGATACCTTTCAGTAGGACTAGACCTTCCAAACCCAGGAATCAAATCGTCAAAACCAGGCATAACCGGACCATCCTTACTCTTCGATTGCTGACTCTCTCTGCTTCCCAATTCGCCCAACAGATCATCTAACCCACTGTGACTAGGAGAAATGCTCGATATTGATTCGAACACGTTATCATATTTCACACCGGAAGAAGACGAAGTCTTCACCCCAGGCACGCCCTCGAAAATGTCCTCGTCGTACACAGGCTTGTCGTAAACTGGCAAGCTCGAAGAGGACTTGGAACCCGAGTTGAACATGGAGTCGAAATCGGAGTAATCGGCTCTGGCGCTCTCCGATTTATAGACCCCCCTGGAAGGAGCAGCGAATACATCCCCGAGATCATCTAGAGTCTGAGAGTTCTGGATGGGTTTAGAGGTGAAGATCGAATCGGAGGAGCTGGAGTTGCGAGATCCGAGATCGAAATTGAGGGGAACGGAGGAGGATCTATTGGAGGAAGGGGGTTTGGAGGACATCGGGGCGGACTTTCCCTGAGGTTTGAAGCCGAAATCGGAGGACAGGAGGCCTTCGAAGTCGTTCATGGTGACCGAGGAAGCTGACCGGAGTGGGCTATTTCTTGGCGAGTTGAATTGAAAATGAGGGCTAGAAATGGACAGATCGATCGAAAGAAGAACGGAAGGGATGAATCAACTGCGAAATAGATCTGCCAGAGCACGAAGAGAGAGTGCTCTCCCGCTCCTGACCCTGTTCTTCCTCTTTCCTCAGCTTCTTTCCTCAGGAGAGGGGTAAACGGGTATGGATTGAAATTTTAAGCAAATGATATCTAAACTGACCTTCGTGCCCCTATTGTGCATGAATTTGTATTTTCCCCCACTTTTTGAATTTTAATTATTCTTGGAGTCAATATTGTGTCACCCTTGTTCTAATAAGAATCCTAAAATCATTAGGTTTTTTTAATTTAAGTTTTTAATTGTTTTAAAATAATTTTAAATTTTAAAACTTTATTTTTATGATTTGCTTAAATTTTTATAGTTATGAACAATTAAATTACACTAACATAGATACGATAATGTTGATAAAATATCAATATAATAGTGACAGATAAAATGTCTTATTATTACTTTAATGCAATATAATTTGATGTGCCACTACATGTTGGCATCTTTATGACACTATCACGTCTATATCAATTCGTTGTCATGATCATAGTTTTTAAAATCGGACCGGGCCAGGAACCGGTCAAGGTATGGGTTCATGGGTCGGACCGGGGTTCAATGGGTTGAATCACAGGTTTAATAAATAATATTAATAATATAATATTCCAATAAATTAATATAATATTATAATTTAATTATGATTTATAATCAAAATCATTAATATAGTAATAATGTTAGTCTAAATTTAACATAAAATATAAATATAAGTATAGTAAAATATAAATATAAATATAGTAAAATAAAATAAGTATATTATAATATGTTTTTATTTTTATTTTTAAATTGGTCGGTTTACTCATTGGTTCAATT
>CXYZ01009109.1:1320196-1346864 GCA_900006705.1 Sonneratia caseolaris | reverse complement strand
AATACAGGAAATAATGAGCAAAGCGAATGGAAAATGAGATTTTGAAGCCCTAATTTAACCTATCTAGAGGAGCAATATATTCCCGCGCCACCCCCCGCACCCCCCGGGAGATTTGGAGTAATAAGTGATGCATCCGAGGCAAAAAGATTGGTTTTCGAAACTTAATGCATTTCCCCCTTTTTCATATGTATCAATGGGGACTGTCATTGAATATCTGCCTTCTGGTTTGAGGCTGCTGGAGTGAAATATCCTCATGTTTGGCTGGTTAATTTGTTTTGTTTTGTTTTTTTTAAAGGTTTTTGAATAAGATATTCTGCATATCTGTATGGTTTCTTGTCGGCCTTCAGTAGGACTACCTTTTTTCTTCAGCTGCAGTGTGACTATTGCACTGTTATTTAGTTAAACGAGTTATATGTTCAATCCATGGTATTGAATAAAAATGAGCTCACAGCACAAGATATACTCCCTAGGTTTTAACAATGTGATTGGCAAAGTTTTGTCCAAAATGCAGTTTATCATAGGATTGCAATTTATTGAGAATGTACGTCCTTTGGGGTATCACATATAGGACAAGCTAGATATAAGGAGGACACTGGAGGAGGAAGCTAGGAGATGCCAATGGCTCGTGTTGTGGCTTGACTGTGACAGGGAAGGAGAGAATATTGCATTTGAAGTTATTGACATATGTACTGCAGTTAATCAACGTCTTACCATCAAAAGGGCTCGCTTCTCTGCACTTATTGAGAGGTCTCTAGCAATTTTCATTCCCCAATCTCCAAGTTTCATGCAAGTGGAATTTATGGTTACATGACTTGCTATACTTTACATGCCAGGGAAATTCATGAATCGGTGCAGAATCTTGTTGAACCCAATCGGTGGTTTGCTGATGCTGTGGATGCTAGACAAGTGGGTACATTTCCCCAATTAGGTCTTCTTAGGTTGACAATATTATAAAATCTATGTGCGTGATTTACTTGCCTTTCCCCTTCTATCGTTGGAATTTACTAGCTGTAGGGTTTGTTGCAGGAAATTGATCTGCGTATAGGTGCTTCTTTCACCAGATTTCAGACAATGCTTTTGAGAGATGCATTTGTTATTGATTCTGCTGGAGATGACAAAAATCTTGTCCTAAGTTATGGTCCCTGTCAAGTACGACGGCAACAGAGCATGTTATGATATGTTAGTAGCTTAGTGGTTCACTTTCTTGATGCACATTTTCCTTTGCAGTTTCCAACCCTAGGTTTTGTTGTTGAACGCTATTGGGAGATACAGTCACATGAGCCTGAAGAGTTTTGGACAATTAACTGTTCTCACAGATCTGAAGAAGGTGTTGCTACCTTCAATTGGATGTAAGCTCTAGTGACCCCATGCATTGCAATGTTTGTTTTCACATTTACTCTCCTCCATCATCAATATATTTCAATTTGTAGGCGTGGACATCTATTTGATTACACCTGTGCAGTTATAATTTATGAGATGTGCATCGAGGAGCCTTCTGCTACTGTAAGTCATTCTGAAATCACATTGATGGAGAAAAAGAAAAGGTCGATTTCAACATATGTAACTCTTCTAGTAGCTTTACTATTTACGCTGCCATAATACAGGTTACTAAGGTCAGACAGCAGGAAAAATACAAGTATCCTCCCCATCCCTTGAACACGATTGAGCTAGAGAAACGTGCATCCCGATACTTTAGGATGAGTTCAGAGCACACCATGAAGGTGAGAGCTTTTTACTGCTGTATTGTATCTTCATGGTCTATCTATTTTCTTGTACCTTTTCTCCAATATGAATGCCTTTTCTTTCCCCTTTCTGTTGGTAGACACATTTGAGTCTTTTGCAGAGCTTAGAATACAACCAAATCATGCAAATAGTTTAGTGATTTTATTGTTTATTTGCTGTATGGATGACTCATCTGATGATGATGATGATTAGCTTATATCCATGGGGAAACAATGAAAGTATAGTTTTCTATAGTCAGTGATTAGGATCTGTTTATATATTAGCATGTGATGCTAACTCCTATTGTGATGATATTTTTTTATATCATTTTAATTGGTACAGGTGGCTGAGGAGCTGTATCAAGCTGGATTTATTAGTTATCCTCGCACAGAAACTGACAACTTCTCTGCAAGAACTAATTTGCATGTGAGTTGCTATATCTCTTGTTGGAAGATAGCATATCTGGCTCTGGCAGTAATACCTACAGATTCTGTGATGTCATGAATCTGCCAACCGTTAGTTACCAGAAGGGCACAAATGTTAAACAACCCCTGTTCCACAGGGGATTCTTTGTGGTTCTGATGTTTAATTTTGCTTCAACAACTTGTTTAAAATTGATGCAAGATGAATGGGAAGCAAAGTTTTACTCCAGAGTAAAAAAAACCTCCAACTAAAAAAGGTATTTTCTGTATGAGTTTTTTTAGTTATGTCCATGGTATTGGATACTTCATAGAGGCTACTGCAATGGTTTCCATCTTCATCATCATCATCATAAATGCTATCTATTTGAGTAACTGCCTTTTTCTTCTCTTCATATCAGTTATTTGACAATGGTTTTAATATGAAGTAGGCCATTGCTCAAGAGCAGCTGGAGCATCCTGCATGGGGGTCTTATGCACAACGATTATTGGACCCTGGCTCAGGACTTTGGAGAAACCCCAGCAATGGTGGTCATGATGATAAGGCGCATCCGCCCATTCATCCAACCAAATTTTCTGCTGGAGAAAATAACTGGAGCCAAGATCATCATGTAAGTACGCTATCAGAGAAAGATTCATGTTTCTCATCACATCTAAGCTGGTCGTAACCTACTCTTTATCATTTTCCATACATTTCACTTATAAGTGCATGTTTAAAAGCTACACTATTTATTGCCTTCAAGTATCTCACATGTTTTTGATAAAATAGTATCTTTCTTGTGTTTCATTGCAGAAATTGTATGAATTGGTGGTTCGCCATTTCCTAGCATGCGTTTCACAACCAGCTGTTGGAGCAGAAACTACAGTTGAAATTGATATTGCTGGTGAACAATTTGCTGCATCAGGGAGAGTGATTATAGCTGTGAGTTCTTTGTAGTACTGATCTATCTATTTGATGAATGGAGTTTTGAATGGATAATACGTTTGTTTTGCTTGGATTATTTGTCCAATTATAAGATTAAAAAACAAACTAATGCAACAATTAGCACAGACTGATAACATTGGTAACTCATCCCTATGATGAGTGGAGAGTTTGAATCCTGTGTTGACATTACGGGATGTTAATATTCATCTTACAAGGCCATCAAATAGGAGAAGCAAATCTTAAGAATTAGAGAAAGAAGAGTACAGTGACAAACTTCCTTCTTCAGTAAAGAAAGAACATGTGAACTCGCATGGCTATCTATCGTGCAAAGCTAATATAAACCAAAATGCTAGATTCTGATGGAAGCTCCTTCGCTGCATAAAATATGTGATAAGGCCTCCCTCTGTTGCACCTCTCTCTCTCTCTCTCTCTCTCTCTATCTCTTTTTAAAGTCAGTTATCTGCTAAATATTTGATAAGGCCTTGCTAGTGATTTGCAAGAGATGATAGCCACTGCATAATTGATTTATATTATTGCTATTATTCATAGAAGGTTAGAATGTTGAAGTTGTCTTGTTGTATTTTACTGACAGTTTCTTCTTTTTTCACCAGAAAAATTATTTAGATGTTTATCGATTCGAATCATGGGGAGGTTCAGTGATTCCAACATATTTGCCAGGCCAGCAGGTGTAGTTTGCATATGCACTTGCATCTTATTTTGCATGCAATCATCATTTTTAATCTACAGCTTGGAAAGTTACATTACCAGATACTCCATCAAATTAACAAGAAATGCAAAATTCATTGAAGTAGAAAGTGAGATTGTTCTCGGCTGTTATGAGCTCCAACCTTCAGCTTTGAACTTTAGAGTTTAGAGTTCTTACGAATTAATTACTTTGTTGCCGTGATGCCAAATCCATGTTGATCTTGAAAATTTTCCAAATGCAAAAACTCCAATTATAGTGAAATTTCTTCTTTGGAGTAATATTTCGGTCACAAAATTAAGTATTTATGTTGAAAATTTTGAGTCATAAATTCATTGATTATTTCTAAATTCATGATTGTCTGGGATATTTTTGTTCAAATAGCTACATAATTGAGCACAATTAACCTTGGTTAGGAATATGGAGGTGAATGTGCTTAAATTTTTATTATTCCATTTAGCTTGAGATATACTAATGTCTTGCTGCAAAGAAAAATTGACATATAAAAATAATTTTACCAGTGATAAATTGATTAATCAAACAAGCAAATTAAGAAAAGAAAGCAAGATGCGAATGATCTGATCAAGAATCAGGATTAACGTCAGAGTTGATGTGGCATCTTATATTATACATCACAGTAAATATGGTTTGAATAATTTTGTCTTTGAAACTTCACTTTATGCAGAGGCCTTGATGAGCATTTATTTAATGTTGTTGCCACAGTTTGTACCTACAGCACTCACTCTTGATTCTGGAATTACTAGGCCTCCACCACTTTTAAGTGAGGCTGATTTGCTGAATTGCATGGACAAGGTTGAGAATTCCACTACTTGAGCTAATTAAATATAACCAACAGTTCTGGTTGATATTCATTCATATTATGCAACTATTATCCGTAATGTCATTTTTCTTCTTATACTTTGTGATTTTCCTTCTTTCAGGCAGGAATTGGTACAGATGCAACAATGCATGATCATATCAAGAAACTGCTCGATCGCTTTTATGCTACCAAGGACCAGAATACTCGCTTCTCCCCAACTAATCTTGGTGAAGCCCTCGTTATGGGATATGATGACATGGGTTACAAACTATGGAAACCGAACCTAAGATCAATGATGGAGTTTGACATGAAAGCAGTTAGTGAGGGTTCTAAGAGTAAGGCTGAAGTTCTGCACACATGCCTTCAGCAGATGAGAGCTTGTTTTATAGATGCCAGGCTGAACAAAGAAAAACTCTTTGAAGCTATGGCTGTGTTCTTTGAGAGGTCCAATAGACCTGTTAGAGATGATCAGCATGCAACTGGAGAAGTTGTTCGGTTGTGCCAACTCTGTAAGCAGTCCAATTTGGTGCTTAAGCAGAGCAGAGATGGCAATTTTATGGTTAGTTGTCTGGGCTTTCCACTGTGTAGAAATGTTGTTTGGCTTCCTGGTTCTGTATCGGAGGCCGCTGTCACCACTAGTGTATGTAGCTCCTGCACTCCATGCCCCGTCCACATGATTCAGTTTAAGTTCCGTCGCCTAGAAATACCACCAAATTACAATGTTGACCACCTGGGTATGTAATCTTCTTACTTGGGTGCATTTTGCATGTTTTTGCATGAAATTAAATCATCGGTTTAGGGTGGATGAGATGCCTGTGTTGCTATAGAACCGACTTGTGTCAAACAAAGACATTTCATTGCGAGGTATTATTTTGCTTCTATATTTGCAAAGGTGAACAGATTGAATATTTAATTCAGTTTTACTAGACTGACAATAGATTGAACCACAATCTGTGGAGAAGCATCGTTTTTTTGGATAAATTTTACTATTAAATAATGAAGGCTCAACTAACAGATTGCTCATGAGAAACCGTATCTTCCCCTCTCTGTTGGGACATATTGCATCACTGCATGTGTTGTGATTTCTTGACTGCTAGTCTGTGTCTTGGCAGTACTAGTTTAGGCTCTAAATTTGTGTTGAAAAGAAAACTGTGCGATTTGACTCCTTTTAGATAGCAGAGCATATGATTCAGGATAAATTGTGCCAGAAAATTTTAGTGTTTACATGTAACACTTTATCAATTCTTGGCAGGTTGCATTGGTGGGTGTGATGACATTCTTCGGCAGTTGATAGAAATTTGTGGAACTGGGTCTCGCATGCCAGGTTTTGATATAGGATTTGACTGAATTGTATAATACACACTGGGAAAATCATGCTATAGATGTTTTACATGCGGTCCCAATTTAATTTTTATACTTACAGCTGTCATATTTATTTTTTGAGTTAGCGTTGAAAATTTTATGTGCTCTTAAGTCATACAATTTTCATTGTTTAAGTTGGATGAATAAATTTCAGGTTGGTATTTATAACTCTCCACAGAATGTGACAGTTATAAATTTTTATTCTTGCAAATTGTCTCTCTTGTGAACTAACAAAAGTATTGTGCGCGCACAGCAAGAGGTCGTGGGTCCACACAATCGCAAAGTGCTGCCCAAGGTATTCCCAGGCAACAAATGTGCACAAACTGCAGGCAGACAGGGCATTCTCTTAGTGATTGCCCCTCAGTGGTATCAACTGCTTCAAATTCTCGTACTCGCAGAACCGGCACACAGAATGGTATTTTTCCAGAACAACTCTTCCCCTCTTTCCATTCAAATCGTCAATTTGTACATGCATATAGATTCTTGCTGAACAAAAAAAATTATGTTTTTAGGTAAGGTGAAAATTTTTATTTGGCAAAAAAAGAGCCATATTCCATTCTTTGTCGGGTCTTGCTAACTGTGTTCACTCAACTGGATATTGAGGAGACTGATGGGATTATATTTCTTTCCCTGTCTGAACGGTCTGATAACTGATGATACTGATGCTTGTAAATATGCACAGGTGAGGCCTCAATCCCTTGCAGTACGTGTGGATCATTATGTATGCTGAGAACTGCTAATACTGCCAACAATAGAGGAAGAAAATTTTACTCGTGCCAGGCGCAGGGATGCAACTTCTTTGTGTAAGCACCCAATTTGCCCATCAGACTGCATCTATTTTCAGCATATCTGTTTATATTTTGCTGTCTTCAGAGGATAAAATATGATGTAGCTGCAACTGCTAGCAAAAGACTGAAAATTTGATAAAATTATAGCTCTCCTTTGTTTGTTTAAGCACATCTTAATGATGGAAGTCAAATTGAGTACTTGATGCAGTACAGCGTAGAAGTGGAATCACAGGAAAAGGGATGACGTCAGGACGGTAAGCATCAATTAGGGGAAAAAGAATAAAGTGATGGAGTTTGGGATAGAATAATACCCAGCAAACAGCTAGATGCAGGTAAAGGTGAAGCCTGTAGGATGTTACTGAATCGGAAAGAGCAGCTTGGGAACGGTGCAGAACACATATAACTGGCATCGGGATAGAACTTCTTTTAGACTGGGACACAGATCAACAAGAAAACATATTATAATCTTAAGTTCACATAAAACTCAATATGTTGGACATGTTTGCAATGCAGATGGGCAGATAGCCTTGACGGTGGGACTGGAGGGAGACGTGATGCCAATGGCATGTCAGGCCATGGCAGGGGCCGTGGAACCGGTGGCAGGGGCCGTGGAACCCGTGGCAGTACCTTCGTCTCGGCAACTGGTGAAGCTGTTACTGGGAGGTGTTATGCCTGTGGAGACCCCTCCCATTTTGCAAATGCGTGCCCTAATCGTAATGCCTGATGCTTGTCACATCAAATTCGGGGATGCTTATGTGCTTGCCTAACTGCTTTTCCCTAGGATAGTAAGTAGTTCACCATTCACGGCCTGCACATGGGAAACATGCTCTCTCAGTAATTCTCTCATCAAGATCATCTACATTCAGATAAAGTGCCTCGACCTGGCAGCGAAGAGAGTCTACTCGCAAGATGCCGTCATCTGGAATCTGGATGCAGCAGAATGGCAGACAGTGCTCGGTATGGAGGAATTCCCAAGGCCCGGGGAATTGGGGAGTGGGGCTGTGAAGGTTCTACATTTTAGGAACCAACTATTAGAGACTCTACTTAGTGTAATATATACACTATCCTCTCTCCGGTGAAGCTATTTCGTTCCCTAAACATCTCTGAACCACTGAACTGGACCGAACTGTTTTACTCCTCTTCTGGAGATCTTCCTGACAGTGGAAGCCCGAGCAAACAAGCAGCTGGGACTTCACTTTCCAAGTTTCTTCTATCAACTATTTGACCAAAATTTGCCCAAAGAAAATGCAGCTGGGCGATCCAAGATTACCATATACCCATTATCCATAGATTGGGTTACTGGCAGTCAAATGCATTGCATTGCGGAGAAAACAACGAATAATTTTTTTAAGTGACATGTATGTATTCAATGCGTCTGATCCATGAATTGTAAGACTCACTGGAGAATCTCTCTGACAAGTTTGATGGGGTTGAAGATCCACCACTGGTCGTGCGAAAGCTCCGATCGTCCAAAATTTCAAACGACAATCCCTAAAGCGGGAAAAATCGCTTGTTCGTGTTTTCCAAAATTCAGTTTAAACTTAATTTAGTCTCACATTACATGATGCATTCCTGATTCCACTTTCTCGCGTCTCTCCTCCGTCTCATCTCTCTCTCTTCCTTGCTGATACACAAAACTTCACCGTTCAACAATGGCGAACCGCCGGAAACCCCAGAGCTTGAACGACAGCCACTACCGCTTCCTTCAGGACTTCACCGCTCCTCGCCCTTCAAATCCTTCCTCATCCTTCGACCCCGGCTCCATTCCTTCATTTCACCTAGGTTTCTTCACACGCATACACACGCGCGTGCACGCACCCTCTCTCTCTCTCTCTCTCTCTCTCTCTTTCTGTGATGTTCTCTCCTCCCTCACCCTTGCATCTTTTATTCCTTTGCGATGTCATATTTCGGACGCTCGATCATTGCAGGTGAAGAAGATAATCGAGTGTCAGAGGAGAAGCCTGAGAGGAACCGCAGCCTCCACCGCGATCGGGATGACAGTATTCCTCGCTTCTCTGTACTCTCCGATTCTGATTCTCCTCTGGGTAATTTCCTCCTGCACATTTCCTGAGGTTCCTACTGCTGTGACTTAGGCAGCTAAATATTTCTCCTTGCTGCCAATTTTGTCCTGCAGTCTCGGAAGGGGGCACACAAGGGAAGGCCGATATGGAGTTTAGGCATCCGACTAGCGAGGTGTCAACTTTAGACATTGAGGAGACCGAGAACATACCACCTGTTAAGCCTGATTTCTTTGATCCTGCTGACAAGGGCAAGCAGGCAAAAGTTAAAATCGAAGGAAGGCGTAGATTATGCAAATTCTCAACTCGAGACAGTGGGAGTGCTGATAATACTCAACGTTGTGATGATCCAAATTTCCCTGATATTGCAGATTTTGATTCCCCCGTGGCACAGAGAAATTGCTGTGGGGGTAATGAGAATGAGGATACTAATGATATTAGGGATATTCTCAATGGTTTAAGCTCACGGCTTGAGCTTTTGTCAATTGAGAAAAAGAGAACATCAAAAGAGAATTATGTGGATGGTCGGAATTCGACTACAGGTGAGAAGATTGCAGATAAGAAGGAACTTGATATGCAGTGTCGAGATGATTCTGAGGTTAATAGTCTTGAAAACAGGATTTGGGAAGCTACAAATGGAGTTCATAGAGTTGAGGTTGATGAAGAATTGGAAACTATGAGGCTCTCTCATGTGCCTTTTACTGAAAAATGGCATTGTCCGCAGATTGAAGTTGAGGATCACAGTAAGGGGGGTTGGCAAAAAATTGATAGCGATCTAGAGGTTGATGATTGTGTTATTTTGAGTGGCAGAAACCAGGTGAAAGAATTGGAGAAGAGCAGAAACAAGAGTGAAGGTTTTGTCAATGCTGAAGTCATTGATGAATCTGTGGATGATGAAGAAGACATCCCCTTCATTTTGACTGGCCCAATATATACTTACAGATTACCTACTGCAATAGCAAAGATGCTATTCCTGCATCAGCTTGAGGGGCTAAAATGGCTTTGGTCCCTCCACTGTCAAGGGAAGGGTGGAATCTTAGGTGATGATATGGGTTTGGGGAAAACAATGCAGGTGTGATCCCATGCTGATTTTGAATGATATATGAACTTTGATAAGCTGTTGATATGAGTTTGTTACTTCTACTGCAGATTTGTAGTTTCTTAGCTGGATTGTTCCATTCATGTCTTATAAAGCGAGCTTTAATTGTGGCCCCCAAAACCCTTCTTTCTCATTGGATGAAAGAATTATCTGCAGTTGGACTTTCTGAGAAGATAAAAGAGTGAGCTGCTTGCACCAGAGTTTCCTTTTTTCTTGATGTTTTGCATGGATCAATAGGCTATCTGGCTATAAATTATTTTGCACCTGTATATGAAACGTAGTTTCCTTTATGCAGATATTTTGGAACCTGTCCAAGGGCTCGCCAATATGAGTTGCAGTATGTACTTCAGGTTTGACTCTAGCTTTCTTTTCACTTTCAATTGTTAAGTAGTGTGTGTATGTGATTGCACACAGAGGCATTTGGTTTGGCTTTGTTGGAAGGTTAAACTCATGTGTGCTTTCTGTTCATATAATTTTCTTCTGTTGCCTGCCTTTTGTTGCAGCACAAAGGCATACTCTTAACAACATATGATATAGTGCGCAACAACTCAAAATCATTGCGAGGAGATGTTTACTTTAAGGAAGATGAGAATGGGGATAGCATCACATGGGACTATATGATTCTTGATGAGGTGAATTATCAACCGGCAAACTGTATACTGCTTTGGCATAAATGTTGCTTGAAATTATCAATTAATATAATTCTTTCACAGCATGTAAGTTTGCCTTCTGAATCAAGCTTGCTTCAGTGGCATCTTCCATTTTACCGAATATGAATGATATGTACATTAATTAGGGACTTTAGTTTTTCTTCATGTTAATATTCCCAGTCAGGGCCTTCATGCAATTAAGTTTCTTGGAGCCGTTTTAGTTTAATAATTTCTTTTTCTTCTTTCATCACTCCTAGATAGAAATGCCCTCAACTGGATCAATGTGGTCTTCTTATAGTGGCATTCCAATCTAAGCTGCGATGTTCTATAAAAAAAGTGCCATGTTAATTTCTCTTTATCTGATAATAATTCAGGGGCATCTCATAAAGAATCCTAGTACACAGAGGGCAAAAAGTTTACTTGAGATACCAAGTGCCCACCGCATAGTCATCAGTGGAACCCCAATACAGAACAATCTAAGGGTACTATTTCTTGAATCTATTGTGTTCCACTGGCTTCTGTGAAGTTTTGAAATAATTCTCTATGAAGTCTGGGGATAGTTGAATATTTATTTATGGATTGATTTGTTGCTGTAATAGGAATTATGGTCCTTATTCAACTTTTGCTGTCCTGAATTATTGGGTGACAAGAAAGAGTAACTTCTTTTTCCCTTTATTTTCTTGTTACTTGAACAGTCATGCTTCTTTTCTCACAGTGTGAAAATTAAGATACAAAATTTCTCAGGTTCAAGGAGAAGTATGAGGATCGAATTCTTCGTGGAAATGATAAAAAGGCTACTGATAGGGAAAAGCGGATTGGTTCAACGGTGGCAAAGGTATTGAATTTTTAATCATCATTACATATATTTTTTATGCCAAATATTTTATTTTTCAATAGCTGGGTGCTGGAATTTGTGCTAATACTGAGATGTGGTACTTAGATTGGCAAGACCAAGACTTTGTGCTTCATATGTCCTTTGTCATATTTGGGGGGTTTTTTACCTTCTTAGCCATAAATGACAAAAATACTGGTATAGAAGTTATAAATGCTGTTTCTTAGCTAAATCTTTTATTTGTAATAATTGTCATGTAATACTTTCTCACTGAACATGCTCCAGCAAATTCAGCTGGCTGGTGAACATAGGATTTCTGATAATTTGTTTGTCGGTATTTGGTACCAGGAATTGATTATTAAATGTGGGTAGCGTATGACATTTCAATTATGTTATCTCAACAGGATCTGAGGGAACGCATTCAACCATATTTCTTGCGTCGCTTGAAGAGCGAGGTCTTCCATGAAGGTGGTGATTCAGTTGCCAAATTGTCAAAGAAAAATGAGGTCATTGTGTGGTTAAGATTGACAAGTTGTCAGGTAATAAATTCCCTTTCTTTTTCAGATTTAGATTTGTTAAATTCATTGTGAGCTCATAAGGGATCGGGCCTGTTTCCACTTAAAAGCTCAAGCTAATAGATGGCGGTACCTGACCTTTTTATAAGGTCACAACGTTTTCTTCATTTAATCGATGTGGGATCGTATATCTCAACACCTACCCTCACGTGGCAACGTGGTTCGCTTTGCCACATGCCATTAAACACCTGCCCTCAACAACTGTCTACAAGCCGGGTACTTTTCTTCCAGTCTTAGACGAGGGGGACTGGCTATGAGTCGGGCGATTTTCTTCTGTACTCGGGTTTATATCAACTGATCACGAGCCAGGGCTCTGGACTCGGGTCAGGCGAGGTGTGAGCCCACTGATTTTGATTACCATATTAAATTCATTGTGAACTCATAAGGGATCGGGCCCGTTTCCACTTAAAAGTTTAATCTTATAGGTGGTGGTATCCAACCTTCTTATAAGCTCACAACGTTTTCTTCATTTAATCGATGTGGGATCGTATATCGCAACAAAATCTTATATTGTCATTTAAGTTTCTAAGATGATACTAACTGTAGAGCTCCATTGTTTCTCACAGCGACGCATCTATGAAGCCTATTTGAATAGTGAGCTGGTGCTGTCTGCATTCTATGACTCTCCATTGGCTGCACTTACGGTAATTTATGATGTTGAAGGCTATGCTATTTTGCTTTGTTATGTGCTTCTCTATTATTTTCCTCTGTCTAATACTATATTTTATTTTCTTTACCTGAAATAACTACTGAAAGTATTGTGATCCCATATTTAAGAGCTCTCAAAATGCACATAAGCAAAATTCTTTGCAACATAACTGATTTATTGCATATTTGGTTATGCCTAAAAGTTATTTTCAGCTTGCAGTTGTGTTCTAAATGTCCCTTCTGTATGAAAGGTTGGGGAGGTTTGTGAATTTTCTGACACTATTTTAGTGTAGCTCTAATGCAATCAAACACGATATTTCTGAAGATTATTTTTGTCAAGTATAGCTAGAAACTAAAGATTGTAACTTTTTTTCCTCATTTATGTGTTGATGAGTTGAGCTTTCCTGAAACCATTCATGACAACAATGGTGCAGATTCTGAAGAAAATATGTGATCACCCATTGCTATTGACGAAAAGAGCTGCTGAAGATGTTCTTGAGGGTATGGATTCAGTGGATAGTCCAGAAGATGTTCATATGGCTGAGAAACTTGCAAATTACATAGCTGACGTTGGTGAGGAAAATGCCTTTTTGGAGAAGCATGACAGTATCTCCTGCAAGATATCTTTCATAATGTCCTTATTGGTGAGTATTTATCCTCTGGTCTCATTTATTGTACCATTGTGTGGTATATTAATTTTTTTCATCCTTTTTATGGATACAGGATAATTTGATTCTTGAGGGACACAGCGTTCTTATCTTTTCCCAGACTCGCAAGATGCTCAACCTTATCCAGGTTTGTCCTAGATAGACTTTAAACTGTTGTGATTATGATAATTAGGAATCATTGGATTGATCTGTCACTATTGGTGACTAAATCAACCAATCCTGTTCATCATTACTATTCTTAGAATTATCTAGAGCATGGCTAATTTTGGTCAAGAGGTAGACATTAAGTTGGTTTGTGGCATAAATTGTTCTAATAACAAATTGGACAATGATTGTACTTTTTTTTAGTAGTCAAGAAATTAACTTCACTAATATCGCATCAAGAAGATGCATAAAATCATATACAAAAAAATCTTAGCTAAACAAACTTAAGCCTACTCATAGCATTACTCATGAGTAGCTAACGTTGAGAACCCCTATACAATTGATTATACCAAAAGTGTATATCCCATATCCACCTCTCTATAAACTTAAACAAACTTGTTTCTAAACCCTCAAATGCCCTCCTGTTCCTCTCCTTCCACACATGCCAGAAGATGGAGAGTGGTATCAACCTAATAAATTTCTTTTCCTCTTTGTTACTGCAAACCCCAAACCAGACAATGATTGTACTTGCTTCATATCTCTTATAACAGGATGGGTTTTTGTACATGTTGACTGTTGGTGCCTTCTCCAGGATCAAGTTTTCTAATATTTAAGGTGCTGTATATCATGGGGACAAGTTTCACCTTGACCTGGTTCACAAAGACACACATTTATTGTTTTTTCTATTTTGCATGTGAAGACTGTTCTTCTGGTAGGGGTGGTTTTGGGTTGAAATTTTAGGAGCCAATTTAGTCTGTTCAAGGGTTTAAAAGCTGTAAGAGAACTAAAATCAAATTCTAAGAGAGAACAAAGTGCTAGTTGATCATCTTTTCCCGGAGTTGGTTTTAGGTAGAACCTGAAATAATAAACGTAATGGACTTCAAGGTTGCTGAGAATGAGAAATTGATTAGTTAAAAGGAAAACACTATGGAGCCAATTGTGATGTTACTTAAAAACAGTTCCACAAGAGAAAAAGAGAGATTGCAATGGCAGAAAGTGAGAGAAAGAGTAATTGGTTCTACTTGGGCATCATAAATAGGGAAAATATACAGTTAAACCCGGACTGGGTTGGCTCAATCAGGTTATTAATATTAACAATTGAAACCAAAATTCTAACTGAATAAAAATAGAGAAAATTGACCTCATGATTAAACCTGATTATATATTATTAGAAAATTTTTGAAAGCTTAATCCATGTTTGCTCGGGTTTGTTTACTGATCAGGTTCTATCAACAATATTATTTGAATACACATTTACTATTTCTTGGGATAGCTAGAAGTGAGTTACATGTCTGACAATAATAACACTTGATCTATGATTGACAAATGTAACTGCTTATGAAACACACATTTAGGGTACATGAATGAACTAGAAGTGCTCTGAGGTTGATCATTTAATTCTAGCTTGCTTTTGTAGGAATCACTGGTATCCAATGGTTACAAGTACTTGAGAATTGATGGCACCACAAAGGCCATTGACAGGATAAAGATAGTAAATGTAAGCACCATAAAAATTACAAATGGCTTGATTCTTTATTTTGTTGAATTCTGATTAGTTTTCCCTTTTACATGATGTGCTAGGATTTCCAAGAGGGCACTGGGGCTCCTGTATTTCTCTTAACATCCCAAGTCGGTGGTCTTGGCCTTACTTTAACCAAAGCAGATCGTGTCATTGTGGTTGATCCAGCTTGGAATCCGAGGTGCTAATATGTGTTGCCCAGTTGTTGTTATATCAGGATCTGAGGAAAAACTTTTGACGGAATGTGAGGTTTTTCTTAACTTGAACAATTGTTGGTTTAACAATTGCTACAGCAACAGAGTTGTTTCTTGTTTTTTAACAACTGGCTAGTATAAGTGGTCCGTATGATGACTCTCTCCAGTCTAGTCGTATTGGAGAGGCTTATAGATACGATAGTTCTGGAAAGAAAAACTATGATGTAAGTTTCATCCTATTATTTTTGACATTGCAGCACTGACAATCAAAGTGTTGATCGTGCATATCGAATCGGGCAAAAGAAAGATGTCATCGTGTACAGATTGATGACTTGTGGAACTGTTGAAGAAAAGATTTACAGGAAACAGGTTTCCAATGTTTCTGTTTCTCTTCTTTGATTCTTTGTCTAATAGAAAATTCTGGGAGTAAATCAAATATGCATCTA
The DNA here is from genome assembly GCA_900006705.1 of Sonneratia caseolaris. Classification (NCBI taxonomy): domain Eukaryota; kingdom Viridiplantae; phylum Streptophyta; class Magnoliopsida; order Myrtales; family Lythraceae; genus Sonneratia; species Sonneratia caseolaris. Next base: position 1,331,332 of record CXYZ01009109.1, on the reverse strand, counting down.
AAGAGTAAGGCAGAGAAATGACTTTCCTTGGGTTATCTCAAACTACAATATTTAGATATTCAAAGGTGGCTTGTTCAAGACAGCAACTGAGCACAAAGAACAGATGCGGTACTTTAGCCAGCAGGTATGCATTGAGTCATGGAGAAGTTCTGTTTTTTTTTTCAATGTTTCGAAGTTCATGTCTCAAATTCCAACAACTTCAGAGTTTTATTCTTTCTTTCTTTTCTACTGTTATGCAAATCGAAGAACCTTGTATGGAACAATTCTTTTTATCAATTTTCAGGATCTGAGGGAGCTCTTCAGTCTACCCAAACTGGGCTTTGACATTTCTCCCACTCAACAGCAGTTGCAGGAGGAGCATGATCAACAGCATCAAATGTATAAGCTGTGCCACCTGTTGAACTTTGTCTTACCAACAGTAACAAATTTAATAGTATATGCTTAAAAAAATTTCCGTTAGGACTTGAAGTTAGCTAACACTATTTATAATCAGATGTGTAGCAATGGCAGTGCTTGAAAAGAAGCTATAAAACGAATGGGGTCCTTAATGAAACAGGCTGTTGATATTGTCAATCTGTATTCACTTAATGTATTCTTGTGCAATTTTTTTATTTTGTAGGGACGACAGACTCAAGTCCCACATAGGGTTCCTCGAAACTCTGGGCATTGCTGGTGTTAGTCATCACAGTCTGCTCTACTCCAAGACAGCTCCCGTACAAGTTACAGAGGAAGAAGTGGAGCAGATAAGGTATCAATAAAGAAAATGAATATTTCTGCGTCAGCACGGAGTTAATAATAAAAACAGTGAATTTCGAGTTGTGTGCTTGAGGAAAATTAATCTATGTGGCTTTATGACGGTGCTTTCAGGCCAAAAGGAGCAACGGCAAATGTGTGGAAACACCCGTCCTCACGTGCTTCAGCCGAACGGGATGTTGATGGGTGGGCTGAGCGTCGTCATAACTGCAAATGAGATGAGAATTTCTTATAGATGTTAATTCCATGTTTCTGATGGTTGGTTCATATTTTTCCGACAAGGGCTGCATTTGCTTTTAACCCGAAGGATGTGAAGCACACCGCCACGAGAAAGAGTAAATCCCCAGCCAGCTCTGGTAAACTGACGGAAAGTGAAATCAAGGAACGTATAAGTCGTCTATCACAGATGTTGGGAAACAAGGTAAAGGATCCTATCATGGCCGCGTCTCATCTTTTACTTGTAAGGCTAGTTCTGTCTCACCGGGGATGCTTGAAATATTGAGCAGGTCATGATATCGAGATTACCCGACAAGGGGGAGAAAATACAGAAGCAGATTATCGAGTTGAATCTCGAGCTCCAGGAGCTCAGGGAGGGGGATGCGGCGGAGGAGGGGGGAGTGGTCGATTTGGACGAGATTAGCGGCGACTTCCAGAAGCGGCTGAATGTCACTTCTCATCACGAGAAGGCATCCGCACCCCTCTCGCCATTCTGATTGCCACGACCGAAGTGGAAGGTCCTCTTTTCGGAGCCCCCTCCGGCGGGGTACACGCTGCTGCTCTACCTGAGCCAGCTCGTCGTCGTTGCCCATTGGAATTTCATTTTCTGGGAACCATCTGAAGTTCCTCGAGTATTTAAGTTCTGTAAGGTCGTGAACGAGGATCACGTGCGTGCCTTCACGTGATTCTCTCCAGGACATGAACGAGGCATGGATGATGGATGGATTCCGAATTCAACAGAGCTCTTGCCAGCAGCCTCTAATTTTTGGAGCACATGAGGGACACCTCGGATCTGATCCGGACGACAGTGTCTCGGTCCACTGGGCTTTCTTAGACCGGTCTAATAATCATTGGGGGTCTCGTAATATAGACCTAGCAAAATTAGGCCCGGCCCGATAACCCGGAACCGGCACGACCCGATAACACAGTGCTGGGCGAGTGCTTATCGTGTCGTGCCGGCACGGCCCTGATAATTTTATTGGAAGTGTTGGGTCTGATGATCTCCGAGTTGTGTTGGTTTGATAGCCCGATTAGGAATATTTTAAAAAAATTAATATGTTATTAGATATTATTGAATGATAAAAAAAATCTTATTCGTAAACTTACTTTATTGGACTATCGAGCCGGGTTAGGCCCGTGCTTGGGCCAGCCCTTGTCCTGTCCTCTCCCTTATTGTGCCATGCTGGTACGGCTCGATAAGACTGGGCCGGTACGATTTGCCACCTCTATCATAATACTAATACTCAGAAGATCTTGTCCGCTTGCCCACCGAGCAATAATGCAATCCATACTCACGTGAAATTCGCCTCATTGCCACGTCCCCCTCCTTTTTTTTTTCTTTTTTTTTCTGGGTGGGGATACACATAATTGGCCTTGAAAAATCTAATACAGACACAATCTTACGCACCGACAGGGACAGGGACACACACATACTCATGTTGGGGTGCTGCGTGTGGGGTGATGAAGGGACCGATTCAGGCCCCAGCCCGCGTGAACTTACTCCATTCATGTCTTCTTCTTCTTCTTCTTCTTCTTCTACTCGACGCATCAGCATATCATCCAGGTGACCTTCGAGAAAATCGTAACTCGCACCTGTATCCTGCGATAATGTCTTCTCGAAAGACAAAAAAATAAAAAATAAAAATCGATGGATTATGCCATGACGACCAGGAATCTGGAATCGATTTATGCAGCCAGCCGCAGTGGTCTGGTGAGGTCTTGATTTCTCGCTGTTATTGAGAACTCCTCAGAACGATTGGGAATGGAGAGCTGAACGGGGGCGAATTTATTGTCGTCTATCTTCTTCAATTAGGGTGACCTTGCCCGTTCGATCTACCAATTTCAACGTATATATATATTACAGTATGGTATGGATCAACATGGAATCACCAGAGACGAATCTGCATCGTGAGATCATTTTTCCCTCTTTTATTTGGTCGTGTTTTTCTTTTCCGCAAAGTCCCCATTGCCTGGAAATGGGACGGGCCATAACACAAGTGACGTGATATATCGCCCCCCCGTTAGCTCTCTTCGAAGCTGACAAGAATGGCCGCTGAAAAAGCTCTTGATAAGACAGACCGCACGCTGTTTCCTCGCCCCCACAGCTCCACTCTTCCTTTCCCTTCCGGCATTTTTTAAGCAAGCAAACGCACGCGCACACACACAGAGGAAGAAGAAGAAGAAGAAGAAGAAGAAGAAGAAGAAGAAGAAGAAGAAGAAGGGGAACAACTTCAGTGTTATATATCATCCACTGGTAGATGCGGGGAACGAGTCCCGTAGGACGACGTTGTGATCTTCCGATTTTTCGCTTATAATTTATCAGACGAGCCTTCGGGTTTGTCAAGCAAGTCCAGAGGAAATGAATTGACTGCATGGATTTGCTCCCGTAAAACACCTGCGAATTACTGGTCTGATTTCTTCATCGATAACGCAACGTGACCACATGTTGCCGTGGTGGCGTGACCGTTTAACAAAATGAAAAAAAAATTGACTGGTATTAATATTTTAATTATTGAAAACTAAAATATATATATATATATATATATTGAATTGATCCTAAAATGAATTAGTGAGTCATTAAAGAGTTAACGATTAGATAAGAAGGAAGGAGGTAACTTCTCATATTTTTGGAGTTTGATTCTTATGCCAAGTTCATGGGGTGGTGGTGGAAGCCTTAGGTCCATAAATAACAAATTTGTAACATTCCACTGTGAAATCTTGAACGGAGGGGGTCGATGGATGGCCGGACGAGTGAGAGAGGTTGTAGGGTATCGAACGAGAAGAGGACGGCCGACGGGGGAGGCGTTCACATGCCTACTCGTCTTCAAGTTTCCCGTGCCAACAAACAACAAAAAATGTGTCGGAATTCGGAAATTTGTCCCTGTAAATATTATATATATATATATATATATATATGGAGTTTCTCCCATTATCCACCTCGGAAACCATTCACTTTGTCCCTTGTCTCGCATTGTCTTTTTCTTCCCTTCTAAAGCCATAGTCACGAGAGCAGCTTCATTAACGAGAATTGAACATTGAATTTTCGAGTTTTTGATAGCATCTTAGTTTGTTGTATTATTGAGTTACTAAAAAATGATGCTATTATATTAAAATTCCTTATAATTTATTAGACGGTGATGAGAAAAAAAGCATAATTGTTCAAGCAAATTGGGGGTGATTGGGGTGGGGAGCCAAGAGGGCGTACGGATTATTCGAGTAATCAACGAAGGATACGCTTCAACTCTGGTCGGATTCACAGAAGAATTTTGTCTCTTACCGTACACTTGGTGCCACCACGTTTTTATCTCTCCTCTCTTATTGAACTTCTCTATTCCAATAGTGTCACCTCCTAAACTGTTGCATCAATTGCTCTGGCCATATTAACTCCCTGACATACCAAAGCTTTTTAAATTTGGGACGGCATAGGTCGGTCAGCTGGGATGGGTTTGAATGGAGCGAACTTTTGAATGTTGGACGAGTTTTATATTTCAGTAAGTTGACCTAATTCAAATATGAATTACCCATTATTAGTATCATGCAATTTCCATCCAAGCTTAGCAGATGCTTCTTCCGATAGTACTAAAAATATAACCGATCAGCTTCGATTAATTTAAATGGATCAACTTATTAAATCATGAATTCTTTCTAAATTTATATCAAAACCAGGAGATGTTATTTTTAATCTCTTTAACACAGTTTCTTTCGACACTCCTGAAGGGGGCGGCCCTTTTGTTCCTTTACGCTACACTCCCTTATCCCTGATGTTCCCGATCGGGCAAGGTTGGTGAGAGGAGCGGGGAGGACAGCCTCTTGCTCCTTGACTCCATCTTCTTCGGCGAGCCGTATCGCCTTTTCCTGGGCCAGCTGCATAATCTCGTTTGCAGGCAAGTCATCCACGATCCGGTCCGGTAAGTGAGGGAAGGAAGAGCTGGCTGGCTGGCTGGCTGGCTGGCTGGCTGGTTGGCTGGCTGGCTGTTAGGGTTTCATAACATAACCCCCGGGAGCAGCAGCAGCACCCCCACTATGCCCTCTCCTTACGTTACTTTCATCCTGTTGGAGGCCGTGAAGTAGAAGAGATCGGAAAGGCGGGTATGAATTCCCCCACATTCTCCAAGTAGATTAACGTTTTGATCACTGAATTTCTCACGCATTAACAAACCTAACAATTTGAATTTTTAAAATTTTTTTTATCGATTTATTCATCCAATTCTTGCTTCGTTTGACACTTGGGTCCTTCCACTAGATTCTTTAACGGAAATCTGATGTGTCCGAGTCACACTTCACCGACACGTCAGTGTTGCATCACGTTTTCATCGATTACTTTCACGGAAAGACCTAAATATTATAATAAATAAGAATTGAAGGCTTAAATTGATGAAAATTGAAGTTCAAGTTCCTAAGTACTAATGATCGATAAATTCGAAGGTCAAATGTTAGCCCTCTCTACATTTTCACTGTAATCCGATCCTTGGATTCAAAAATTACATTTAGAGACTTATGCATAAAAAAAAAATTAGAAAAGACATGGAGAAAGGAAATTAGGTGTATATGATCATCTTTTTTAACTTAGAATTGACTATATCTCAATTTAGGGCTAACAAAATTTTAATTTATTTATTATTTGTAAAGTTTTTATAATACTTTTAAAATTGTTTTTGCTTTCTTATCATATTTTAGATTAATAAAAATCTCTTTAAAAAAGGAGGAGAAAATTTTCATAAACGCTACATATTTTGTTCCCCTATAAATGCCTCAAAACCCACCAAATTGAACCTGCACTGAAATCAAACGGAGAGGAAAAATGTCTTTGATATTGGCGGATTCCATCTCCTCACCTTCTTCATCCCTTCTCCTCAACCCTAACACTTCACCTTCCTCGCCACAGCCTTTGGTGTTCGACTCATCCCTCCTCCAGAAGCAACCGAGCCTGCCCAAAGAGTTCGCGTGGCCAAACAAGGACTTGCCCTGCGATTATCTCGAGGATCTCAACGAGCCCCTTATCGACCTCGGCGGCTTCCTCAGCGGGGACGAGGCCGCCACCGCCCGGGCAGCCGAGTTGGTCCGTGCTGCTTGCCTCAACCACGGATTCTTCCAGGTGACCAACCACGGCGTCCCCCCCGACCTGATTGGGGCGGCGTACCGTGAAGTTGGCAGGATCTTCGAGCTCCCCGTCAGCAGAAAGCTCAGCATGAGGAGGAAGCCCGGCGGGGTCTGCGGGTACTCTGGCGCTCATGCTGACCGGTACTCGTCGAAGCTGCCATGGAAGGAGACGTTCTCGTTCGGCTTCTCCGGGGAGGAGGAGAAGCCTGCTGTGGTCGAGTACTTCATGTCCGTACTCGGTGAAGATTTTGAGCATTCTGGGTAAGCTCAGTCATCTCGGACTTATCCTTCAACCGAGATTCTCTTTCTTTCACAACCGAACGTCAATACTCGATATCCATCCAAATAACGATTACGACGCTGCGTTGCAAATAGCAACAATAGAGACAAATGGCCCCACGTGTGTCAGCCACATTTATCAGACACCTCAGGGCTATCTTGTACTCTTCTCTGCAAATACGGACACAGAACATATAGACGATGTCACCTCACTAAATGTCTGCTTTTGTGCCTTGCTTGATTGCTGCTGTTTGTTTCGACTTGCAGGTGGGTCTACCAGAGATACTGCGAGGCGATGAAAGAACTGTCACTGGCGATAATGGAACTGCTGGCAATAAGCCTCGGAGTTGATCGGTTGCACTTCAGGAAGTTCTTCGAGGATTGCAGCTCGATAATGAGGTGCAACCTGTACCCTCCCTGCAGGAACGAAGGGCTGACGATGGGGACGGGTCCTCACTGCGACCCGACTTCACTCACCATCCTCCACCAGGACCAGGTCGGAGGGCTCCAGGTCTTCGCCTACAACCGGTGGCAGGCTGTGAAGCCCCGTCAGAACGCCTTCGTCATTAACATCGGAGACACCTTCACAGTGAGTGGTGCAAAGAGCACTGTCATCTGCGTTTTGATCGTCAAAAGGCTGGTCAAATTCTTGCATGTTACGGTCGTGAGTGCACATCTTGGTTGAGTTAGTCGGAGTGCAGTGAACGCATGCACATGTGCTTGCCATTCTAAAGTGGCTACAGCATCGACCTAGACATGCCATAAAGTCGATAAACTTTTTTCCCTGACGACACGATTATTTGCAGCCTCGTATCATGCCTCTAGTTCTGCGGGATTCTGCTGCATCGACTATGCATTAATGACCTGATTCCTTAGGATGACTGTTAGGACATCATATCAATTATCAAATATAAATCGGAGAGAGCTGTAGTTTTCCCCAGTCAGTCGTACTCCCCACCATAAAAGCATCAATTGGAGACAAAGGGAGGGGAGCTTTGGACACACACACGCACACACACTTTTGTTTCCAGGGGATGTGTCGGGGAGGTAAACTCAAATATATAGTGCAACTATTTGGCATATGCATATGCGTATGGTTGATTTGAGATATCCGTCCTCGTGACACTAATACATGGTCCCACCATCTCGATCGGTTGAAAACTAATTAGGAACAGTTATACTTGACAAGCTTGTGATTTTAAGTTAGAAGAATACCCGAAAATCCCTGAATGGGACAATAATATTTCTTCAACAGCGGTTCTTTGCTGGCTGGCTGGCTCATGTCTTGCGTGCAAAGGTCGGACTTATGCATTATTAAACTTTGTTTTCAGACTAAGAAGATTGTTTAACTATGACAGATGTGATCTACCCTGCAGGCATTATCGAACGGGAGCTACAAGAGCTGCCTGCACAGGGCGGTTGTCAACCGGGAGCGGGAGAGGAGGTCGCTGGTGTACTTCGTGTCCCCGAGAGAAGACAAGGTCGTCAGACCCCCGCAGGATTTGCTGAGCAGAGAGGGCGTCGGCCGGCGGTACCCCGATTTCACTTGGTCAGACCTCCTCCACTTCACTCAGTCGCATTATCGGGCCGACGTTGCCACCCTACGGAGCTTCTTCGAGTGGCTCCTCTCCTCCAATAAACACAACCACGAGTCCATGTGACTATGATCTAACTGATTGATATCCCTAGTCGGTGTTATTCTTCCGCTAGTCCTTTTCCTATTTGATCATATGTATCCAGCTGTTGCATTTAAGACCATTTTAATGTCCCCCACTTATTCTATTCGATGTCTTATATGGATTGGTTGTTCCGATCTAACCTATCACGTACTTTTTTTCTCAAATAAGATATCGTACCAATCTTAGGATTAGAGAATTTTTATGATTAAGAAGATTTTAATCTTTAGTAAGCGGACATTGAACATGAATTATTAATAGGTAGATAATTTGATTTCCAGATGTGGGATTATACATTAAGCTAAAACCCGACTGGAGATTTGCTCGGAGAAATAACTGTGAAACTCCCAATGCTCTTCTTGCCCACGTGGTTTTTGGCAAAAGGATTAATGTATAGCCCCCGTCAGATTACATCATCCTCGATCAGAAGGCAGTGTGCAGACAAAAACGGAGGAGATCATGGACGGTCCGTGTCGTATCCGGAGGCAGAAGAATCCAATTTCGTTGTTTTCTTCTGCAGCGTTTCCGAGAAATAATGGAATGTCGATCATGACTGCTTTTTTTTTTCTTTCTTTCTTTTTAATCCCAATATATTTCAAATTAATAAATTATATGAAGATCGAAACCTTTATATATATATATATATATATTTAATTTCCATGAACAATAACTCATTCTTCCCTCTCTTTCCTTTAATTTTTTTTACTTAAGATGTGTTCCATACAGTAACAATGGACTAATTTATCTTATAGTATATTATATAGTTTAAATTCTACCAATTAAATCTTAGATATCAAACATTTTTAGAGATTCAAATCTTGAATTTGATCTACTATATATTATTAGCTTGCTACCGACTCCCTCACCTTTCTTATTATGACATAGGGGCTGATCCCTGTTATACATTATATATATATATATTATAATTATAATTGATATATTAGTTATCATTAATTTTTTGAATAAGGATTATATACATAAAAAAGATGGTAAAAAAATAAAATTGTTATCTAATTTAATTAATATATAAGTAAATTGATGACGATCAAGAGAATAAAGATTCTTTAATTCGTTTGTTCGTTTTAGTCACAAAACACTTGAATCACTTTGATAGTCTGGATATGACCTTGTCATCGTGATAAATACATAAGTAAAAACCTAGAGCTATAAACACAGTAAAATCTCACTCCTCTCTAGAGATCATTCTCATAATTATTGGAACAGGGGGCCATGACCTTCATCGTGCTTAACCATATACATCTAGAACAGGGAATCGTCTCGCTATTTGTCGAAATGGGCATTCAGAAGAGAACAATCTCAGGCAATAAACAATGAAAAGGGGGGGTGCTAAGTTGTACCAAAAGAATTGATGCACAACATATTTTGACCACAAGATCTATTGATAGAATAATATTTGATCAATCGTCGACCACAATAGTGTAGTTTTGGAGTCCCTGTATTTATTTATTTTTGCACGAAATATAGACAAGACTATGGAATTGGACTGTTGTACGAGGGAGATCTGGAGGGTGAGAGTTTGTAGATTATTTATTTATTTATAAGATTTGAATTGATAATTTACTTAAAAGAAGGAAAAAAAAAATGTTCGTTTGTTTAGTCGAACCCATAATTCATGTAGTGTCCAAAGCTGGGTGACTTGAAAATCCCTCCCTCATAAATGCAGACAAAGCAAGTTTACAGGTCCAATAAGTTGTTGGATTGAATTATTAGGGAGGAGATCCTCGGTGGGTCCTCAACAGATACTTCGACGACATGCAATTGAAACCTAACATCGATCAGGCACTGCTTGCACGAGCCAAGTGGCCGTCTCTCAGATTTCGAAGGGAATTGCTCGCCGGAAATGAAACACTACCCATTGGCCATCCTCGTGCGTCTGCTTGACATTATTACGTGGCACCTCATTTTTAGAAATATCGTTGATTGGACACTTCCACGGTTATGATCCAATCCGTGTTGATCACGACATCCATTGACACCATCAACTTTGTGTGGGGTTCGTTCATGCTGCTTTTTGTCTAGGGTTTCTGACCTCAGCTTTGGGCAGAGCACGACATATGTATACGCACACATATACATATGCATATATGCCTTCAGATTTGGACCTCATTATTAATCTTATTTGACGATGGTATAAAATCCATCATATGCGATTACTGCAGATTGTACAAGTGTAGTTTACGGCCAGCATATCTTGCATGAGCTGCTTCTTTCATCGAATTTGGGATCCCATGTCACTTCCCGCTGAGCTCCACAATTTCAAAAGGAGGATTGCCGAGACATCTTTAATCTCCAGATCGACATGATATATACGTTACACTACGTGCTTCAACAAACTGGGGAGAATGAGATTCACACCTTCATAGATTTTAGAAATTGCTTCAATATGAAAAGTAGCCTGCATGCGCAGTGAAGCGATATAGGGATGGATTTCTCTGTGCTGTCTCTATAATTGGGAAAAAAAAATATTGTAGATATGAAATACTTGTATGATTCATGAACTCAGCTCGGAAATTGGAGCATCCTAATCTACGTACAGTTGGGGATGAATAATGTTGAGGCACGAAGAAATACCATCTTGGAAGTTTTAATGGAGGGATTGTTCAATATAAGAAATTTGATATCACTACTCTATCATTTCAAAATTTCAAAGTTAAGCACGTGCCAATCGCTCTAATATACCCAATGGAAATTCCACACGATAATACATTGGGCTATCGTGTGGGGTTCACATCTTACCTATGCCCGAGACTGAAGGGATGCTCGAGGTCACTTCAAAATAAATAAGAAGGGGAACGAGTGGAACCCCCGAGTAATTATTTGGGAGAATTAGTGGTTGCTATTTTGGGATGTCGACCGTTTGAATGACAATGAGAGCAGTTGGCCTCCATTTCTCGGATCCACAAAAATGTCTGGTTGCCTTTTGGCCGGGATGATCTGGTGGTGATCAGTAATATCGACGGTGCACAATTTTTTCTTTCTATCCCTGTTCTTTTCGATATACAAAAGAGATAAAAGATAAAATCAAATTTATCCGATAAAAATAGAATAAAATTACTTCATTTGTCGGGTGGGATCTTCCCCGACGCCCCCC